>OU343221.1:329762092-330057099 GCA_910596185.1 Chrysanthemum makinoi
GAAGACCTTTAGCGCCTCCCGACCTCGTGATGCAGCGAAGGTGTCCTCACTGCAAGGGAAACAAAGTGCGTAAAACAAGTCCGAGGAGCTCGCTACACGAGGGGTCGATGGACCAGGTCATGCGTTTGTGAGGTCATTCGGTTGGCGTGAGCGAATACACCTGCCGGGATCAAGTGCTACTCCACTAGGTGGGTCGGGATCTGGAGAGGGTGGGTCGGGATCTGGTGCTTCTACATCCGGTCAGTCTAGAGATACCGGGGACGGTAGTGGGGTTTGAGATGCGGATTTATGTTACTTTAACACGTTTTGGATTTATGTTACTTTAACATGGATTATTACGTCGTTTATGTGCATTATGTGCTAGGATTCCCGTAAATGGATTATACGTATAGTTTTGGACCATTTGCGGATAGGTAGTTTTGGATAGTTTTGTAGATGATCATGCGTTAACGGTTTATGAACCGTTTTGGCGATTTTGGAAAAGGATAACCATGTTAACGATTGATGGGTATATATGATATTATGTTTAGCGAATTTGTGTTATGATTTTCATATTAAACATTGGTAAAACAGGTTGTGGCATATTAAAACAGGTTGTAGATTTTTCCGAGAATTGCCTAAAAATTGAAATTACCCATTTTGCAGCAATATTCTGCATAATGGGTCAGCTAGTTTTGCCGGGGACATGTCCTCGGAGAAAGTACAAAAGCATATTTTAGTTAACCTATTTCCCCGGGGACACGTCCCCGAAAAAAGAGTTTAGCTCAACAGTGGTTATATACTCCACCGGGGACGTGTCCCCGGCGAAAGATGTTAACTCAATAGTGTTTCCATACTTCGCCGGGGACATGTCCCCGGCGAAAGAGGTTAACTCAACAGTGTTTACATACTTTGCCGGGGACATGTCCCCGGAAAAACGTGTGCCACGTCAGACTAATAACGTTATTAGGGTATTTAAATTAAAGTCCAAAAACAGTTTCTCCGGGGACATGTCCCCGGCAATAGTAGATGCCACGTCGGACTTGTTTGACCGGCGACAATTGGCAGTGGGACCCACATGTCCCCGGTAAAAGTGTTAAACCGTCCCCGGGAAAAGTATTACCGAGAAGGTATTTCCGGGGAACTTTTGCTGGGGACATATCCCCGGGGAAAGGTTTCGCAGGGGATATGTCCCCGGGGAAAGCCCTGAAATTTCGCCTGCGAAAGCGGCGATCGTCTTTAAACATGAAATTGATATATCTAACTGTTACTATTATTTATAAATCATTGTACATTAAGTGATTAGTATATGAGTGAAATGGATACATGATAAGTTATAGTGTAGACGATTGTCCATTTACTTGTGTTGATCATCCTTTGGTACGAAACGGTGGTGAGTGGTGTAGTGAAGAGATTAGCTACTTAGCCACATGGCTTGGGCTAAGTCAAGTACGGCCATTGAAAAACCTAAAGTGCGTACTTGTTATCGGGATTAATAAAGCGAAGATCTTGCTCTCCCAGACAAATAATGAGGCATCTATAATTGGATAATTTTTCGTTGACTCCTCATTCATTTGGGTCGAAAGATGAACTGTTTTTACTTGAAATGATGATGGGTAATATTTATTCCAAGCTTAACTTTTGGAAACTTACAACCCTCTCAACTAGTTACAATCGCGCACCGGTGAAATTGGCTTTATTTATTTATTTATTTGTTTTTTAGTTATAGGCTCCAAAAAGAGCATAATTAAGTACCTTATAATAGATTCGAGAGTGAGTTTTTTTAGCGGTGCTAATAAAAAAAACTAGATAAGTCGACACAACTCAACTCTAAATGCTAGTCGCATAGTGTGACACCACTCTAAATAAGATTCATCACCTTTCTTTAGTTGATTCTACATTTTTGAGACATGCCCCTTTGTGGAGACTATAAGAGAATTCGGTACCATAAGGATGGGCAGGGCATTATGCTTACATGGCACGGCGTTATGCCGCATTATGATACCGGGGAGGTCCAGGAACGGACTCAAAATTTTTCAGAAGGTGTTTCATAGTTGTTGTTTGGGTTACGGGTTAATTAAGTTAAACCATAAAAAACGAAATTAGCAAATTGAAAATATTGGGGGTTGCCCATACAAAAAAATCGACAGTTTTTGATAACTTATGCATTTTGTTACCTAAAATCGTGTGTAGCCCGTGCCAGACCCAATATAGGTCCATCCCTGGGGAGGGCAAAATAGCAACGACGTTGGGTTGGGAGTTACCAACGTACGTTGCAACACATTTTTTTTTCCGTTTTAAATGGTTTTGTGTTGTGTGTATGCGTCGATTGTGGGGTTTTTTTGTGTGTGTTTTCTTGTGTGTATAGAGAGGAAGAAGAAAGCAAGGGTCGAGTGGTAGAAGAAAGCAAACATATGAGGGTTTTTTTAACTTTTACTTTAGCTTCTTATTTTAATTTTAATAAATACCTTATGCTCTTTTGATTAATCATTGTTTAAATTATAATCGGACATATAAAAGTAAAGAAAAGATCAATACAAATCTTATATTTGTCATAGATTCAATGAATCAATCATGTTCATTTATTTTTTTTATCAAAAAAAAAAAAACAAAAAAAAACAAACAAACTTTCACCATTTTTTTTAAAATTAAATATCTCGCAAACTGTTAATCGTTACGCGAAAAAAATTATACCATCGCGAGAGAATTAAATTATCTTTCTATACATATGCACTTCTATATACTTTTTGCTAATTTTTTTCTTCAAAATTTTCGCCTAAAAAATTCACATGTGATTCGAAAAATCACATGGGATTTTTAAAATGAATCACATGTGATTTTTACACATGTGATTTTTAGAAATCACAAGTAATTTTTAGAAATCACATGTGATTTTTTTCGTCGGAAATTTTGAAAAATAAAATCGTCAAAAGTATATAGAGTGCATATCTATAAAAAGATAATTTAATTCTCATCGCGACAGTGTATTTTTGGTAGCTTGAAGATTTGCCGTTTGTAAGATATGTTTGTTTTTAAAAAATTAAAAAAAAAGTTTTTTATTAATTTTAATAAAAAATTAATGGTTAAGATTGATTAATTAGATATAGTAAGAATTGACAAAAATGATAAATACAAACAAAATAAAATTCATCAAGTACAAAATAAACACTACTATATATGTCTCCACAATCGTGTATCAAATGATCATTCGTTCTTAATTAGCATTCATTCATAATCATCGAATTTTATTCCGCAACTAGAACTCATATGAATTAACTAGTATGTAATTGCTATTGTTATTGCTTTAGCAATAAGTGATGTTAATAATAAAAGATGGTAATGTAGTAGATACTTAATACCCGTTTGGTTTGTTGTTAGGAATGACAATTGATATTAGATTTGGTATGAGGTAAAATGATACAATTGATATGAAAAACTGTATCATTACAATTGTTTATGTTTGGATGAAATATATGATATGAAAAATATATAAATATTTTAGTTTTATAGTGGAAAAGAGAATGGCTCACGAAAATGGATTTCATAAACATCAAATTAGTATGTAATGAATCTGTGGCTATGATATACCCATTTTATTCCCGGGCCCTCTAAACACCTTGAATCGGAATGAAATCCATAGACCCATTCCGATTGGAGGATACCAAACGCACCTTTTGGGTGTGCTTGGTTGTGGGTATTGAGGGGTAAGTAATAGCAAAGATAATGATTAATGATGTTTGGTTGCCTCTAATGCAATGACCCATTACCCAATAGTAGGTAATGGGCAATTACTCAATAAATTGAGGGGAGTAGTTTCCTTACCTTTTCCCTTTCTTTACGCTATGTTCTCGAGTTAATTTTTTAAAGAAAGGGAGAGGATGGGACAGGAAGGTGCAGAGGGGGAGGTGATTGTAGTGAAAGTTGTTATTTTGTTTTGTGTTCTCGAGTAGGAAGAAAGGGTAAAGAAAGGAAATATATATTTACCAATATACCCTTATAACTGAAAGTGCATTTCTATGTCACCTACAAAAAAAAAGTATTAAATCAAACTATTGAAAAAGTATTTTGCTTCAAACATGAACAATACTCCGATAGAAATAAATAATCAGTTGCTAAATTCTTTAATGAGCCATTGGTATCAACTGATGCATAATTTAATTGTATCATTCTATATAAACATGGGTCATGTATAGCTAATATTATAATCCAAAAAAGTACATCTAATATTGATTCGAGTGAAGGAAAGTAGGAAACTGTCATTGTGCCACACTGTGCGTGATACAGATAACATGAGAAAAAAAGTGTTTTATAGGGTCAAACTTGTAATTTTACAAAGATATCAACAGTTGTTAAATGCTTTCCTCACCTAACCGCCCAATTTTGGACGGATCAATTTTGGGAACAAAATACACATGACAGCCCTTCCTTTCCCTTTTCCTACTTCTTCCTTCCTTTCTTTCAAAAACTCAAGAACACCATTATCAGTGGTGGAGGCATGTAGAGGCGAAGGTGGGCCATGGCCCACCCACAAATCTTTAACTTCTGTACATTTACATTAGCCCAATATAGTAAAGTGTCCATATTGTTTTTTTTTGGCCCATCACAAAAACTGATATAGTTATACTTGTACTAGCCAATCTCTAGAAATCCTGTTATACAATTTAAATGATCATCCCATATTAATTCTTATATAAACACGAATTGGCTAAACAATCCTCAACATTACGTCAAGTTCTAAATGTCTTTAACAAAGTTTGGCCCCCCATAAACAAATTCCTGGCTACGCCCCTGACCATTATTTCATGTTTCCCTTCCTGTTCCATTCATTTCTTTTAAATTAAAAACTCAAGAACACAATGTTAGTATTTTCTTTACTTTTTCCTTTCCTATTACTTAGTTTGAACCAAACGCACCTTTAATCTTAAACCCACACACGCGTGTATGGCTTTGACATTAGTCGTGAGTCGTGACAACGGAGTTTGGACATACGTCTAATTCAGTTACCGGAGTAGAGGAATGACCCAAATTTTAAGTATATGGGCTAAGCTCTATTTAACGGGTTAGAAAATATAATTAAAAGTGGGCTTATATCACTTCTTACCGTCCATTAAAACATATAAGTGGTAGTATTGAGTTGGGTTATTGCACTTAAAGGTCATTGTACTTTTGAAAAATGTTCATTTAGGTCATTGTACAACTTTTTTGTATATTAAGATCATTATACTAAAGCTTTTATACTTTTGAGTCACTATACTATATGTTTTAATGTTCATTTAAGTTATTATAGTATGTTTTTGTTTATTTGAGTCGATAAACATTTCAAAATATATTATTCAAGTCATCAAAATTGCTAAAATGTAGTATTCAAAAGTAATTTACATACTTTTGTATTTATGTATTCATTTTTCTGCTTGTTTTTAAATCATTAATGCATTTAGTTTTAAATTATGTATTTTTATTAATTACAATAGACACATATTTCAACATAATGTGTGCATATGTTAGATCAAAATTAGTTTATAAGTTAAATAAGCCATCAAATTTTAATATTTATAAATGTACACTTTTGATGTCGTTCAAATGCGATTGCTCGTCTTTTACGTCCCTAGTATGAAATTTAATTTAGCACAGTTAAATGATGTTAGTTAAATGATGAGTAAAATGTTTAACTTTGCTAAATTAAATTTCATACCAAGGATGTAAAAGGAACAATCGCATTTGAACGACATCAAAAGTGTACATTTATAAATATTAAAACTTGATGACCTATTTAGCTTAAAAACTATTTCGATCTAACATACGCACACATTATGTTGAAATATGTGTCCATTGTATATATATATATATATATATATATATATATATATATATATATATATATATATATATATATATATATATATATATATATATATATATATATATATATATATATATATATAATTTAAAACAAAATACATTAAACATCTAAAAACAAGCAGAAAAATGAATACATAAATGCAAAAAGTATGTAAATTACTTTTGAATACTACATTTTAACAATTTTGATGACTCGAATAACATATTTTGAAATGTTTATTGACTTAAATAAGCAAAAACATATTATAATAACTTAAATAAATATTTTTTAATAGTATAATGACTCAAAAGTATAAAAACTTTAGTATAATGACCTAAACAAACAAAAAAGTTGTACAATGACTTAATTGAATAATTTTCAAAAGTACAATGACCTTTAAATGCAATAACCCTATTGAGTTTAAAGTATTGTGGCTTTTTATAATGTAGTTACTTTTCTTTAAGAAAAAGGGATATTAATAGTAACTTGACCATGTTTTAATTAAAATATATGATAAGAATGGTTTTTAGATTCTAAGACGCTTTAGTTTCATTTTTTGAGTTACGAGAATTATATTGAATGTTGTAATACGTAAAGATAATTCAAAGTGGGCAAGCGAAAGTCGACTTTATGGAGCTGATATAAAAATGATATAAACTATTAAGTGGCTTCATATTGGCATATTTCAAAGTGTTGAAACTGTTGAATGATATAAACCCATTGGTATCTAGGGGTGTTCAAAAAATTCGAGAAAACAAAAAAACGAGCCGAACCGTTCAATCTGAAACCAAAAAATTCTGAAACCGAAGAAATCAAAATCGGAAAACCCGCTTATCACGGCTCGGTTTTGATTTTTATTTTTAGATATCCATGGTTAACCGAACCGAACCGAACTGTGTAGAATATACATAAATGTTTTTAACTGGACTAAAATACACCGTTGGTCCCTAAACTTGTACCAAAGCATTATGATGGGACAAAACTCGGCCTTTTCATCGCCACATGTCCAAACCTTGGCCTTTAAATGCCAAATTAGTCATTTGACAAAGTCAAAGTCTGATTTTTGTTTTGTAGTCAAGGGTATTTTAGTCCATACACATTTATACTTTTATAACACATTTATATTTTACCCCTTCATCTTTTATCCTCGTCATCATCTTCCCAAATCATTCATCTCCAAAAAAATTCAATTTAGTACTAATCTATATGAATTAACAAAACAGAAAACGAAAAACAAAATTCAATCTGATAGAAAGATCTAGAATGCAATTTTGAATTGAATAATCACTTTAGAATTTTAAATTCGGTTTTCATGTCTCGGGTCATGTTTCGTGTCGGGACAAAAATTGCCACCACTACTTCAAACAATATAAAGACATCCAAACATTATCTGTTATCATTCATGGTATTACAAAATAGAATGAAGTCTTTCATCAAATATCAAAAGTACAAGAGGAAATTATGATGCATTCCTACATTGGCTGAAACTCAAGGCCATATAAAATAAGACCATTCAAATTTCCTTCGTAGCTTATGAGTTTCAAATTCATTGGAATATGGCTATCTTTCTGCTCAATATTTGTTCTGAATTTCCACACTTTGACCTCCATCCATCCATCTTTCCTCTCTTCAGGAACACGAAACGTGTCATGTAAATTTATTAGGCTTGGAGATCTAAAATAAAGGATTCCAACCACTTTGTTTTTTTCTATGGCGTTGGTCCCGTACTCTCACTGGATAATGTAGTCCACGACATTTTTCTGATGATAACAATTGACTCTCAATCTTGCATTGGATACGGAATTGTCGAGGCGATAGAAGCTCAACCTCCTTATGAAATCTGAATGGGTCATTTCATAAGGGAACGGGTCAAAAATTGGGGAGATGAATGATTTGGGGAGATGTTGACGAGGATGAAAGATGACGGGGTAAAATATAAATGTGTTATAAAAGTATAAATGTGTATGGACTAAAATACCCTCGACTACAAAACAAAAATCAGACTTTGACTTTGCCAAAGGACTAATTTGGCATTTAAAGGCCAAGGTTTGGACCTGTGGCGATGAAAATGTCGAGTTTTGTCCCATCATGATGCTTTGGTACAAGTTTAGGGACTAACGGTATATTTTAGTCTTTTAAATATATACTTAAACAATTGTACAAGTATTAAGTATACTATTACACTACTTTTTTTTGTATAACAACTTTTTTGCTTACCGTGTAAATATTTACTAAACATCTATGTATGAAAATTGATTAATTTGATCGTAACATATAATCGTCAGATAAATATTTTTTTATTAATCTGTTACGTATATTTATTTGAATGCAAGTGTTGTGATGGAATAACTTTAATATGACTTAAGTTTATTAAACTTTTGAATGTTACTAAAATGACATTTTACGTTCTAGAGCATGTTATTGTTCATATGATTAAACTCGGTTAAATGTCTAAAATGGTTAACCGTGACCCAGACCCTGGGTAATCACTCATTTTAGTTACCGCATGTCGGTGAATTACCCGCCCCATGATAGATAGTAAAAATCTTCTAACTAACCGAACCGAACAGCCGCGTGAACACCCCTACTGGTATCATGTGTTTATCGATAATTATTCATAATGATAATTACATAAAACCTAATCATAAGCCTTAATGCCTTACCCACAAATCGATCTTGGGCCAACTCCATCATCTAATAGAAACGCTACACAAAGTTTACTTATTTAATAACTCCAACGAAACAAAAGTGGGCCGTGACCACTTTTGTTTTGTGCTACCCCATCAAAATTTCTCTGTCAGTGCTTTTACGTAGATTAAACTTACAAATAGGAATAACGTGTGTCGTTATTGAACGTGAATAGTAAAAAAATAAAATTCTTTTCTGAACATTCTTACTTAATCTCGAGAAATAACACGAATCGTTCGTTTGTGTACAATTTGCATATATTACATATCATTGTAACTTGTGCTTTTATTTTAATATTTATAACTACGTGCATATATGTTAACTTAATATAATAATAATAATAATAATAATAATAAATTACAAAAACATATTTGTTGTTTTTCTGAAAAAAATATAAAGTTTATTGGGTATAAAGTCGAGGGGTTATTATACTTATAAAGTTTTAAAAAAACACAAAAACTGATAAATTTGATTAAGTCTGTAATTTTTTATAGTTTAACAACTAAAACGTTTTAATTAACTTCTTTTTTCACAAAACCGATACATGTGTTTTTATGCGCACTTTTTTGTTGGGCGAAATTGAGATAAGTTTGACCAAATTATCCCATTTTTGACTTTTGATTGACTGGTGTGATAACTCAATTTCTCATACGCGGCAAAATTCAGCTATTTTATTAGTCTAATTTGTTTAAGTCGAGGGGTTATTATATTTTTAAAGTTTTAAAAAAACACAAAAACTGATAAATTTGCTTAAGTCTGTAATTTTTTATAGTTTAACAACTAAAGCGTTTTAATTAACTTCTTTTTTCACAAAACCAATACATGTGTTTTTATGCGTACTTTTTTGTTGGGCGAAATTGAGATAAGGTTGACCAAATTATCCCATTTTTGACTTTTGATTGACTGGTGAGATAACTTAATTTCTCATACGCGGCAAAATTCAGCTATTTTTTTTTGTCTAATTTGTTTTTGGCTAAGAAGTGCATTTGCAATGTTGTGTTTTTGTTATTGTATAGAAGATTTATTTTTAAATAAAAAAATATGAGAATTTGTATAAATTGATCGCTACCGTGTGGTTTGAAGTTATTAATTACTCCCTTCATCCCATTTTTATTGTCCATCTTTCCATTTTGGGTTGTCCCAAAAAGATTGTCCACTACTAAATATAGAAGTCAAAATTGTTTAGGTTTACCTTATTACCGCTAATCAAAATTCCTATTTACAAAATTAAATGAAAGGATTAATTAATTGTCAAAGGGCAAAATTGTCTTTCTGTTAAAAAGTAAAAAAGAGAAAGTTATAATTAATGCACTTTTCTTAGACTGTGTGTTTTTTGTCGGGGGACAATAATTTTGAGACGGAGGGAGTAACATTTTTATAACTTCAAACAACACATAACAATCAACACCACACTTACCTCAACTTATCAAAGTTACAACACCACAATATATAAACAAGAAAAACTGGTATTCCTCACCCGATATGGGACTGAGAACCTGGTTCTTCATAGTAATAACTAATGATCCTTTTACAAGATGTACATTGTCTTAACTTCAATTCCAAGATCATATCACATGTCATTCGTTTTATTCTTGATTATCAAACCTTATTCTGTCACAAGTCACAAACTTTGAATGGTATGAGTATCTATGTGATGGCCAAAAAACTGTAAAAGTTTCTGTGTTTTACTTCGTATTCATGAATGGTGGACTTAATAAAGTGGTGGGTGGGTCTTTGACCGTGTAGAATACGACTATTTTGTATTCAGAGCTAATGTGGTGTGCAGATATAATGTTCATGAAATGATAGAAGGTGCATTGAAATTTTTGTCATTTTTTCACTAAATGACAAAATTGAGCTAATGTGGTGTGCAGATATAATGTTCATGAATCACACAGAACACCTAGTCGCTATTCCAATGAGGGAAACAGAGGGACTTGAAAATTATACTTCAGTATTAGTCGCTTAGTGTGACACCACTGTAAATACTTTAGATGATTCTACATTTTCGTTTCAGTTTATCGAGACGTGCCTCTTTGAAAGAAACACACGTCTCCAGAATTATCCTTCCTAATGTTCTTTTGATTCATCATTGTTTAAATTATAATCAGACATATAAAAGTACTAGATGAGTACCCGTGCCTAGCGGCAACGGTGTCTAGTTTTCTGCAAAATTCCGACGACCCATAAGTTTCTTTCAACAAACTGTATTTGTAGCGTCAGAGAATCATTTTCGAATAACTATAATTCTGATGCGTGGTTGCATAGCGGCAGAAATATACAGTTTTTAAGAAAATTATGTGGAGTCGATCTAAGTGTGGGAGTATAATTCTAATAGGATTGTTTTAACTTTTAAGTTATTAAGATATTAGTAATAATAGATTCAAGCATTACAAAAAGCAATGGTATTATGTAGTTGTCAATATTATATTGTAGTTTAGAGGTATAGCCAATGTGTGTGACCGCCTTTTCTTGTTTTGTCAGTAATTTAGACAGTGATAACTATTTTTTTTTACATGTGCAGCATTTATTATTTGGTGTGTGGCTTTTAAACTTGTAACCTTACAAATCTAATATCACCATAATAAGATTATCTTGTACTATCAATTTGCATAGATATTTAAGCATTGTTCGAAGCTATTTATTTGGGGTACAAATAATTATCGCTAAAGATAACAATACTATTTAATTTTTGTGTTTCTAATAAACTTACATAACATTATTGATATACCGGACAAAGGGCTATACAACATATGTTAACTTTTAAAAGACGATTCATATATGCTAGTTCCTTAAGTGGTGTAACACCAACATTTTTTAAAATAACATTATACAAATGACAACGTACATGTGTCAAAGCAAAATAAACAACAAAAAACTACAATTACTAGGTCTATCATTTTTCCAAATTTGTCACGGGTTCCACAACTACTTCATCATTTTTCATATAATTTTGTCAAATATGAAACCTGGTTCGACCCGGGTGGTTCTAACGGTTGAACCGTTTCGGTCAAAAAAACAAGTCGATTTAAACCGAGTCAACCTGACAGGTTGGGTCGAAAACAAGTCAAATTAAATCGGGTCAACCCGCCGGGTTTGAAGCGTCCCGGGTCAACCCGGTTTTCGATGTATATTAATAGTTTCCTTTTAAAATATATGTCTTCAACATTTCCACTTTTAGTTTCAACATTTCACTTTTTACTTTTTGGTTTTTCCTCTATATACAGTATATAGCAGGGCATTAGCGCGTTTTGGCGGCGGGTACCCTGTGACGATTAACCGCATAAATAGATCTCGATGAGACCGGATTCACCAGTTTGTATCGGTTTCAACGGGTCATCTCTGGTTCATTTTCGGATGGCTTTAATTGGTTAGCCGAACCGGTGGAAACACCGGTTCCCGGTTGAACACGTTGGTCCGGTCCGGTCCGGTTTTCAAAACTATATGTAACATCAACTTGTTAGCTTGTATGAAGTTTTGTATATTTTATTAATTTATATAATGTGTATAATAACATATACTTTTCATTTTAGGGTGTTTTAAAAATATCATTAATTAGTGTGTTTAATTATTTTATATTTTGGATTATGTTGTAGCTTTTTTAAATTGTACGTTATGAAAATTTTATTGTACTTTTTAGTAAGGGGTGTTTTAATTGGTTGTTTTTAATTTGGTAGATGTTCTTTTAATTGGTTGTACAATGTGAATAAATTATTGTACTTTTAAGTAATGGGGTGTTTTAATAAGAGTATTAATTATAGGATCAAGATCCTCTCAAGTTGTATAACACAACTTGACTCAAGTTAGACGATTGTGAGCCATTGGATTTAATTCAATAGCTCAAATCAAAAGAAGTTCTTTTGATTTGAACCATTAGATTAAATCCAATGACTCATAAGTCCCTAACTTGAGTCAAGTTGTGTTTCCAACTTGAGAGGATCTCCCCCCTTAATTCTACTATGCATTTCTCTCTCATTTGACCAATTTCAATAATTAAACTTTTCAACTTTTCACCTTTAACCGTTTTTCAATTATATGTAGTATATAGATATTTAAACATAAATTATCTTGTCTCAAACTTGTATAGTTAGAATTGACGAAAATGATAAAAACAAACAATTTCAAACTCATCAAATACAAAATAAACACTCGTATGTCTCCACAATCATGTACCAAACGATCATTCTTTCCTAATTAGCATTCATTCATAATCATCACACCTAATTCCGCCACCAGTTGCTATTCTATGAAAAGGTGAAAACGTTTATGAATTGATAAGTAATTGCTATTGTTTCTGTTTTAGAAATAAGTGATGTTATTAGCTCTAACGTGAATAGTAAATTTCACTTGAGTAGTGTGTGGTATATAATACAAAATAATCGTTAAATGAAACAAAAATAAATACTTTGTATTAAATTGATTGTTTGGATGCGAACCGAGGATATATATGTATATATGTATAACCTGCAGTGACACATCAAACAATCAACACAAGACATAAATCAATTTACTACCTCCTTAGCACGACACAGTATATTAATAACAAAAGTTCTTTTTCTATATCTATGTGGGATTGAAAATCAAACAACTATTTACAAAATGTACACTATCTTCAATTCAGTTACACGATTATACCTTCTTTTTTTTCTTGATCATCTCATTCTTTACATTCAGTTCAATAACAAATGGTGTTGTTTTTTCAGGTGGTGGTGGTGGATATATACATTTGGTGTTAGAGAGGCTGTTTATGCGGATGGTGGTGATCGCTGCGTGAAACTTGGGAGAGGATCTCGTAAGTTAAAATGCAAAAATGTCGCATTCTCTTTCTTTGTTTGATTTCGTATTCATACCATGTAGGGTATGTTATTGTGCTTTGCCATATACTGAATGCTCAATACCAAGTTCATGTAGTGGAATCTATGAGATGTCGGTCATAGAAGATTGTGTGCGTTATAAGAATCAGCTTGTTGTAAAGTATATTGTTTAGGTGTACAAATCGTTGACGTTATCTATAAATAAGAAGAACCATAAAAATATACACAACTATTCTGGTAAAAAAAATTTTTTGGTAAAGGGTTTATACCCGGTGAAATATATTAAAAAATATATGAGACTCGTAAAGAGAAGAGTGGTGATGAGCCACTCTTATGAAGAAAAAAACCCACGTGTTTGAACAAGCTCAAACACAACAACCAAAATTCATAACTAGAGAAAACAAATAAAAGTAGTAATCAAACCCGGGGCGGAGCCAGGATTTCAAGTTAAGGGGGGCCAAACGTGTAAAACGCTAACTACATAGTTCGAAAGCATATATCATGACAGGCTAATCTAGACAAACAGGTGCAAAACTAAGGGGTGTTTGGCTAAGCTTATAAGATGGCTTATGAGCTTATTAGCTTATATGTGTTAAATAAGCCTAAAGTAAGTGTTTAGCTAAGCTTATATGAGTGGGCTTATGAGTTTATATAAAGGGGTTTTAGTAGTCCCAAATTTTGTGACTTATATGTGGAGGGGTGAGCTTATATAACAATATTATTTAATAAGACTTTTATATCCTCATCTAATAACTACACCATTTAATTATCGTGCATTTTTTGTCACTTTATCTTCTTAAATATTATAAGCTAAGCCAAGCATTTAGCAAGGGCTTATTAACTCATGATATATAAGCCATAAGCCGCTTATATGAAAAAAGTGTAAGCCCAATTCATAAGCTTAGCCAAACACCCCTTAAATATCTGATCAATCAAGAAAACCTTTATCTTGAACTAATATACAAGCCTTAGACATTTTATTAGGAATTGATTGTTCTTTTCTTACCGATGTGCCAATCTAAAATTATAAAACTTTGTACCGAAGTTAAACAATAGTTGGTGTAGTTTGACTTAAAACTTTGTATCATGACTTTGTAAATCATATAGTAAATTACCATCCAATGCGGTAAATTGAAGAACAAGTTAAGAAGTTAACCAATTGATAGTGACCAAGTGATCAACGATTCAATTAATACAAAACAGAAAGTACCAACTGTGATTGATAATGAAAAATAAAGAACTAGATAATTCAACTCCTGATGCTGATGCGATGATTACGCAATATATTGTAAATTTGTTTGTTCGGATTTTCCGCCATAACTCGTACACGTTACAATATTCTTTTATCTTAGAAACACAAATGCTGGCATATTGGGAGGGGCTGACCTTTATTCTTCTTCAAATAATGGGCTTTCAACCTATGTAAGATTGTATCCACTGGGCTAGTTGGGAGCAAAGTCACAGGAAACGCTGACTCGGCCGCGTTCCACGTTCCGGTTCGTTCGTACCCAAACGTGGTACGATCGCGATCCGGATCGCTCGGAATCGCTATCCGAATCATTATTTTCGGCGTTCCCAAACATCATCAATCGCCGTATCGAAGTCTACTGGTTCGGCGTACCAAAACGGATCGGTACAGCGTACCAAAATGAATTAGTACAGCGTACCTAAACGAATTGGTACAACAAACCAAATTTTAACCAATAATTACTTCAACTAATTTAATTTTATTCACTTATGATATATGTCCCTAACAATCTTTTGAATATTAATAATGTCATATGGACATTTGGCTTATACGTATCGTAATGTAGGAATGTAATATTATTATTAATATGGTACATTGTACTGAATCGGGTACATCGCACCAAGTTTTATGGTACATCGAACCAGAGCGTACCGTAGCGTTCCGAAATGAGCCTACCCCCCGTCGTACCATATTTTAGGGACCTAGCGTTTCCCGTTCCCGTACCGAAGCGAACCGCGTTTCGTGTGACTTTGGTTTGGAGGGGCCTAGCACCTGCTAGTCACCCCATCCCCTCCGCCCCTGAATCAAACTACATTTTCTCTAGCTAATACCCCTCCATTACTCGTGCCATGGCAGCTTCCATATCCTCTTCATATTGTCCACGCGCATCTTTTTCTTGAAACTAATTGATGCTAGTTTAGACCTGATCACATCGACTATTCTTGTGATTTGCAAACACCGTTATCGTATTTCCTAATTCTAATCGATACAAAATATCAGTTATGCATTTTTCTGTAAGATTTCTCTCTACTTAATCAACCTTAGTCGTCCTGGCTTTTCCCAATATAAATCTTCATAGTTCTTATATGGTATCTATCTTATGATATGAACTACCTTATATCTTTGGAGAAGAGTTTTCTTTCTCATTAGCTACTCTAAACATCTAGTCGATTTTTACATCATTAGTGAATAGATGGTTAACTAGTTACAAGTATTAAGATACACGTCTGGTTGACGATCTACGTGATGGCAAGAAAGATGTAACAATCTCTTTCTTTGTTAGCGAAGCAGGGGATTTACAGGTCTGATGTTCCAGCGTGCAACCAAGAAGGTGATCTTCTTCAATAATAAGGATTTGAGCTTTTTTAAAGTGGTGTTATATGCTCAAGGTCTGATTTTGGGTATGGTCAAAGTCGAGATGTGGGACGGAGATGATGCTGAATTGTCTACCAAATGCTAAAGCAATATTTTTGCGTCAACAGCTTGTGTTGATACTGTTATATGAATTCCTATGGGACGAAAGACCATCATCGCAAATAATATTGATCGAATTGGTTTTTACGAGTTTGTTGGAGCTGTGTTTTTGGATGTCGAGCTGTTTGACATGTACGGGAAGGTTGAGCATGGTATATTGTGGTTGTTTTTTTTAAGAGCTAATTGTTTTAAATGTATCATACTTTTTAATTTTTGTAGTTGTATGTACGATTGTTCGAATCCGATTATTTCGTGCACATCTTTCTAACTTTTGATTATTTTGTATATTACCACAAGTAAAAATACTTTGTGTTTTGTTGTGTTTTGTTTTGATATTTTCATTGTTTTTATTACCGCAAGTAAATATATGTAAATTGTATAAGTTGTTGACTGTAAGACTCGACTTTTGATTATTTTGTATATTACCACAAGTAAAAATACTTTTGTGTTTTGTTTTGATATTTTCATTGTTTTTATTACCGCAAGTAAATATATGTAAATTGTATAAGTTGTTGACTGTAAGACTCGATTCCGATATTGAATATAACAACGAGTACAAACAGCAACAACACAATACACATCACAATTTTGGCATTAAATAACACCAAAGTATATATACAAACCAAAATTCTTTGGTCTACCCGATGTGGGTTTCAAAAACTGATACTTTATACTCATTACCTTTTACAAAATGTATAGTGTCTTCACTTCCATCAATTCCGTAATCGTAACTCATTCAATTTCTGCTAATTAACACTCGTTCATAGTCATGTTCTCACCAGTGACCACCACTTTCATCGGTCACCTTATACGCGGAAATGGGTTTTGCTTCTCATAAGCAATTCTAGATGCGTGAGGCGTGCCCAATCACCTTTTACATTATTAGTGGAAATTTGGTTAAGTTGTTACAAGTACTAAAATACGCATTTGGCGAAAATGTTTGTATCACATGGCAAACATGGAAGTTATGTTCATTCTCAGCCAATAAGGATCCTTAGCAGTTAGTTACTTTTATACTTTTTATTAGTCGTTATATTTGTATAAGCCCATTTATAGTCTTTATGTAATGTGGCCTAAGCCCACACTCTAGAACCATCTCTGTATCCTATATATTGTATTGATGTCTATCAATAATAATCATGAATCATAATAATCAATATGGTATCAAGCCTCTAAAAATAAACCGATCCTCTCCCTTAATTCTCTCAAAATAATTCGGATCTCCTCCCTCCCCTCTTCTCCTTATTCTGCCGAATCCAACCTAAACCCTAACTCTCAACTTTTCGGCAACCATGACCAATGAAAACACACCTCCACCTCCTCCTCCAATAACCACAACCGCCGATAAACTCATCCCTTTCAGTATCACCAACAAAGTCCCTGTTAAACTCGACCTAGAGAAACACAACTACACCTCATGGAGTTCCTTCTTCAAAATACACCTTGGTAGTCTTGGCCTCAAATCCCACATAGAAAAAGAAGACTCATCTAGCACTCCCGACCCGGAATGGTGTAAACTTGATGATCTCATCAAGATGTGGATACTCGGTTCTTTATGTGATTCTCTCCAAGAGCAAGTCGTCTCTACACCGGGTAATGCTAAAGCCTTGTAGGATCATCTTCAAGCTTTGTTTCACGACAACAAGGATGCGAGGGCCATTAACCTTGATAACGAGCTACGATCTATTAAGATTGGTAGTATGTCCATTAATGACTATTGTACAAAAATCAAGTCCATGGCAGATAGGCTTAAAAACCTTGGCTCCCCGGTAAGCGAAACTAATTTGGTTATTTATGTGGTTAATGGACTTGATAGTCGTTTTGCTACCACTGTGAAAATCATTAGGCATCGTGAACCGCTTCCAAACTTTGAAACGACGCGTAACATGTTGCTTCTCGAGGAGTCTACTCTCAACGAGCACACGGGTCCACCTTCAAATCTTGATAGCAGCTCATCCTCTCCAACCGTCCTTGTCGCCACAAAAGGTACCACCCCATCTCACTCCAATAAATCACCAACAATACCTCAAATGTGTAACCACTTTAATAAGGGCATGTGTAAATTTGGAGACCGGTGCAAATTTATACACGATCATCGTAACCGGTCCGGATTGAATACCACAGTTGGACAAAAACATCCTGCCATGCACCATGTTTCCCAGTACACCTCTCGACCCCCACCTGGACTTTACATTACTCGCCAAGCCCAACCCTTTAACCCATCTCCATTTCCTGCCCAACCGGCCCAACCACAACAAACTGCCTTATATCACCAACACCAGGCCCAAGCCCTGCCCACAACCGTATATCACCAGCACCACTACCCAGCCCAGCCTCACGCACCCCAAGCTACCCAATAGCAGCCCCTTTATGCCTCCCAGCAGGCCACGTATCCCACTGTTCATCCCACCAATGGCATTCTCGGACCAGGACCGGGTGCATATCCGTCACAACCTACATCTCTCCCGAGCGCGTTTAGTACTTTGACATTGCAGGACCCTACCTGGAACATGGATACAGGTGCATCATCTCACTTAAATTCAAATGCAAGTAACTTAAATACCATTTTTAATAAACGTTTATATCCATCTGTACACGTTGGTGACGGTAATTCCATTCCCGTCACCAATACAGGACATAGCATTATATCTTCTCCTCATCGTCCTCTTCACCTTCATAATGTTCTTGTTACTCCCAACATCACCAAAAAATTAATTTCCGTTCATCAGTTTACTAGGGATAATAATTGTACTATTAAATTTGACGCATTTGGTTTTTCTGTGAAGGATTTCTGGACTCGCCATATCCTCCTACGATGTGACAGCTCGGGTGACCTCTATCCTGTCACCAAGCCGTCAACTACTCCTACCACTCTCCTATCCACAAGTTCCTCCACATGGCACCAACGTCTCGGACATCCCGGTGACGAAGTGCTTCGCTCTCTAGTTTCTCGTCATTTTATTTCATGTAATAAAGAACGGACTCCACATGTTTGTCATGCTTGCCAACTTGGCAAACATGTGAAGCTTCCCTTCCATAGTTCGGTTTCTACTGTTAAACAATGTTTTGATATTATTCACTTTGATTTATGGACTTCTCCTATTGTGAGCTCTAGTGGTTTTAAATATTATGTCTTGTTTCTTGATCACTTTTCTCACTATTTATGGATTTATCCTTTGCGTTCTAAATCTGACATATTCGATAAATTCTTGCATTTTCGCAAATATGTTCACAATCAGTTTAACTGCGAAATCAAGAGTTTCCAATGTGATCATGGCGGTGAGTTCGACAACAACCGTCTCCACACCCTTTTCGCCAAACACGGTATACAATTTAGATTCTCTTGCCCTAAAACCTCCCAACAAAATGGCAAAGCCGAACGAATGATACGCACCATTAATAATGTCATTCGTACTCTCCCTTTTCAAGCCCATTTACCTCCCTCCTTTTGGGTCGAGGCTCTTCACATGGCCGCATATCTTCTTAACCTTTTACCATCAACCGCCATAAACAACGAAATTCCCTTTACTCGACTGTTTCAAAAAGAACCCGACTACTCCCGCCTACGCATCTTCGGGTGCTTGTGTTACCCACACCTTCACTCACCTCATAAACTTGCCCCACGTGCAACCTCGTGCATTTTCCTCGGCTATCCCGCCTACCACCGAGGTTTCCGCTGCCTAGACCTTGAAACAAATAAAATACTCATCTCTAGACACGTCACCTTTGATGAAACCCAATTCCCCTACCGTTCCATGACACCCTCATCCCCGCCCTCCTACACATTCTTGGATCCCGTACCTCCATCACTTCTGCACCATATTCTACATACCCCCGATACACCTTCATCCTCTCAATCTCCAACCCCACCACCTCACAACCCCGATACACCGCCCCAACAACCTCAATCACCACCTTCAGCTCCCCAACAACAACCTCAATCGCCACTCCCTAACACCGCCCCTCCAGAATCACCTTTTCCCAATACAACTATCCCTCTGCCACCACCCACCACCACTATCACCATCCCAAACCCACCCAACACCACTACCGCCATACCAAACCCCTCGACCACAAATGCAACAAATACCATCGACCCCAACCGGTCTCACCGCATGGTCACACGTTCTCAATCGGGCATTGTCAAACCCATTGATCGTCTTTCTCTCCATACTTCTCAAATCTCTCCTATTCCTAAATCTCCGATTATTGCTCTCAAAGATCCTCACTGGTGTAATGCTATGTATGATGAATATAACGCGTTAGTTAAGAATGGTACTTGGGTTCTTGTACCAAGGCCCTATGGTGTTAATCGGGTCCAATCTATGTGGTTATTTAAACACAAGTTTCATGCTGACGGGACTTTAAGTAGATATAAGGCTCGTTTAGTTGCCAATGGGAGTAGCCAACAGCTTGGCATTGATTGTGATGAGACATTCAGCCCGGTTGTTAAACCAGCCACCATTCGCACTGTACTCAGTCTTGCGGTATCTCGCAAGTGGCCTATACATTAGTTAGACGTTAAGAATGCATTTCTTAATGGTGACTTATCCGATATGTATCAGCCCCCGGGCTTTGTGGACCCACGGTACCCTAACCATGTATGCCTTTTGCAGAGATTTTTATTTGGTCTGAAACAGGCACCTCGTGCCTGGTTTCAGCGGTTTGCAGGTTATGCTACACGGGTTAGTTTCTATCATAGTCGCTGTGACTCCTCACTCTTCATTTTACGACAGGGATCTGAGGTTGCTTATTTACTTATTTATGTGGATGATATTATTCGTACAGCATCATCTTCAGTTTTACTTCAGCAGATCATCACATCCCTACACAGTGAGTTCGACATGACTGATCTTGGTGCCCTTAACTACTTTCTTGGTATATCAGCCACCAGACATTCTACATGCCTCTTTTTATCACAGAAGAAGTACGCTGTTCAGTTCCTTGAGCGTGCTCATATGACTAACTGCAACCCCTCTCGCACTCCAGTTGACACGGATTCCAAACTGGGTCCTGAAGGGGTTCCAGTACAGGATCCCACTTTGTACCGTAGCCTTGCAGGTGTCTTTCAGTATCTCACGTTCACCCGCCCAGATTTATCTTATGCAGTTCAACAGATTTGTCTATAGCCACACTTAGCAGCTCTCAAACGTATTCTTCGTTACGTTCAGGGGACTTTAGACTTCGGTCTTCACTTATACTCATCTTCTACCACCTCCCTTGTTGGTTATACAGATGCAGATTGGGCAGGTTGCCCCTCTACACGACTCTCCACATCAGGTTACTGTGTATTATTGGGTGATAATCTTTTCTCCTGGTCTTCCAAGCGTCAGCATACTCTCTCCCGCTCAAGTGCCGAGGCCGAATACCGGGG
Organism: Chrysanthemum makinoi; assembly: GCA_910596185.1. NCBI lineage: Eukaryota > Viridiplantae > Streptophyta > Magnoliopsida > Asterales > Asteraceae > Chrysanthemum > Chrysanthemum makinoi. Next base: position 329,783,509 of record OU343221.1, read on the forward strand.
TGTTGCAAATGTTGTGGCAGAGACTGCTTGGTTACGTAATTTACTTCGTGAGTTGCACTCCCCTTTATCTTCTGCTACCCTTGTGTATTGCGACAATGTCAATGCAATCTACATGTCTGTCAACCCTGTTCAAAGATCAGCGGACCAAGCATATAGAGATTGATATCCACTTTGTTTGTGATATGGTTACAGCTGGTCAGGTTCGTGTTCTACATGTGCCCTCCCGCTATCAGTACGCAGATATCTTCACCAAAGGTCTACCATCCGCACTATTTGAAGAGTTTAGATCCAGTTTGAGCGTTCGGCCACATCCCGCTCCAACTGCGGGGGAGTATTAGTCGTTATATTTGTATAAGCCCATTTATAGTCTTTATGTAATGTGGCCTAAGCCCACACTCTAGAACCATCTCTGTATCCTATATATTGTATTGATGTCTATCAATAATAATCATGGAATCATAATAATCAATACTTTTATGCTGAATTTGATCGAAATCAGCTTTTTGACGCAGCTAATTTAGGTAGCAGAAAGAACTTACGATCGATGTTGACAATTGTCCATTCACCTGTGTTTGTCATCCTTTGGTACGAAACATTGGTGACTAGTTGTGAAGATTTTAGCCATATGCATGGTTTGGGCTAAGTGACATGCGTCCATTGCAAAACCCGAAATGTGTACTTCTTATCGGGATTAAAATAGAAAATCTTGCTCTCCATGGCAAACAGTGTGGCCTCTTTGATTGGACAATCTTTCTTTCTTTCCTTATTCATTTGGGTTAAAACATGAACTCTTTTTACTCTTGAATGTGATAATATATTACATTAATTCCGAGCTTAGCTTTTAAAAACTTACAATGCTCTCAAATGGTTATCATCTGACTTTGATAAAATCGGCTCTTATTCTATTCGTCTGTCTTATTTCTTTCTGAATATGTCGATGAGAAAGTTTACTTATGTTTAATTGGACATCTATATTTAGCCTTGCTCACATGTTATAATCGTTTGATAAGAATTACTCGTATTATTAGTAATTGATGGTAATTAAGATAAGACATGTTATTATTGAACTTACAAACATAATCAAAAGGTTAGGATATCACCCATGAGACCCGGGTTCGATTCCCGGCCATGGAACTTTTTTATATAACTTTTTAGGTTTTTTACACTTTGTTTGTTACTTTAACGCAGCTTTTTTATACAAGTTTCAAAATCATGTATATACTTTCATTTCATGTCATTCCATTTTTTAAAAGAAAGTTCGAAGAGAAAGTTAACCAAATTTCCTCCCCTCTACTATTCTCTTATCTCGTGAAAACACTCAACACAAAACTTGCTTTGTTTTCTTCTCACTTCATTTCTCTTCACTCAAATATTAAACACGGGAACACAATATTAAACTCTCGTGCATATGTACTTTCAATAATAAAGTTAACGTAAGATACTTTGGTAATGGCATTTAAATAATGTGTCTACACTAATTGTCGTTTTATTGTTTGAAACTTGTTATTGTGGCTGGCTTGTATAGTATTATTATATTGGATCATAATTAGCTACATGATCATCTTAGTATTGTATTTTCCATATTCCATGTGAATTTGATATCATATATCAAGGTTTTCAAGATCGGAATCTTATTCAAGATCGTTTTTGTTATTGTAAGATCGAAATCGTAAGATCGGATCGAGATCCTAAGATCTTACGATAATATCATTTTTTAATAGTATTTGTAATACTATTTAAATCTACAAATTATTATATATCATAAACACAAAATTATATAAGTGTTTCATGGGAATGTTGCCCTAAATTAAGAATATGAAATGTTTAAGAAGATTCAAATATTGTTCACTGAATGTTATTAAAACATAATCCATTACTTTGTAGTTCTTTTGTTTGTGGTTTGAGAAAAGTAAGATCGGATCGGATTAGATCTTAAGATCATATGGTTAAGATCGGGATCCTATAAGATCTTAAGCTTGCTAAGATCTTACGCAGGATCCGAATCATTTTTGCTTTGAAGTATCGTAAAATCATTAGATCATAAGATCAAGATCGGTATCTTAACAACTATGTCATATATCATAAGTCTTTTGTAAGCCAAACTATTGTTTTCTATTGAGGTAATTCTCTATGTGCTCTGGTCGCTTAAAGTCTATACATTTTATAAAAAAACTTCTTAAAATGTCTCAGGTGACTTAAACGACTTCGGCGACTTATCTCTCAGCCCTTTAAAAGTTGACAAGTGTCCCATGCAAGTACAAGTCGCCCAAGTAGTCTATGTCGGCTGGGGACACTTGTCAATATTATTGCACTTATATGGGACACTTGTAAACATTTAAAAGGTTGGGACAAGTCGCTTAAGTCTCTTTAGGAATTTTGAGAAGTCATTTTTTTTTTTTTTTTTTTTTTTTTTTTTTGAAAAGGTATATACTTTAGGCGATCGGGGCACATAAAAAATTACCTTTTTTTTTTTATTTTTAGAAAACTGATTTGAGTCGAACCAGTGACCTAGTTGAGTCGATTAACAATTCGGCTTTGAAAACATTGCAAATTATCTTTTATTCATTTATACTTTTATAGTCATCATACTCTAATCTATCACCAATTGTTAATTTAAGAAGGTTGGGAAGTTATTTGAACTAGTAAGCAATTGTTTATTGTTTTTTTTTTTAAACGTAACCAGATCTGATATAACGTAAAAAGGAGGTAGTAAATTTTGTTGAGTAATACACTAATACGTGGATATAATACAAATTAGTTTGTATGGCCCAAGGTCTTTAGTATAGTAGTATATGTGTTGCCCATCAACCAGTTGTGGCTTGTGGGTTCGAACCTCGTTGAAGTTATTAGTGAGATAAATGGTATAAGGTGTAAAAAATAACGTTCAAAAAAGAAAAAGAAAAGTTGGTATAAATGGTGATTGAGACAAGTGACAACTTGTTCCTTCTTTTACCAAAAGAAATTTGAAATTTTGTATAAATTGAAGTTACACTTGAGGTATAATGTATAATAATTAATAACCAAGACATTTACTTTTTACAAAAACTGAGTTCCTAATTATTAAAAAATAAAGCTCGAGCTCGAGATAATCATAAATGACTTGAGCTCGAGCTCGGACTTTAGCAACCTTTGACTTAGACTTGACTTGCTTCTGCCCTTACCTAGTTGTTATATCAATGAATATTGCAATTTTTGGGATAATCTTTATTAAATTACCAACGAGTTTACGAGTAGGCATAAGAATATTTCAATTAATCGGATTGAGTGGTTCTCAAACCTTTGCTACGCTCTTCCAATAACATTGTAATTGGTGTACATAGCAGCTAGTTTTTATTTTTTATTTTTTTAGGGCATTCTTACTTAGTTGTCTAATACATTTTGATGTTCCAAAAAAAATTATTTTTTAAAGGGCTTAATTGTTAAATGAGTATAGTGTAGTAGAAATTTCATTTCATCAGGGAATCATTTTACACCCTTTTAAATTCAGGGTACTAAGAATTTCATTTAACCTAGTTGAATGTATTAAACTATATTTTGACTAATGTTTTATCCGCTGTAATTTTTGTTTGTTAGAATTATATTTTGACTTGGGTTTTATCCCCTACTACGTCGATTTTATTTAAGTAAAACAAGATGAGAATTGTATAAGTTGAAGTTGATTTTTTTAAAGTAAAAAGAACAATTGTATAAGTTGAAGTTTAAGTAAAACAATATGAGAATTATATAAATTGAAGTTATTTTTTTTTAAAGTAAAAAAGAAGAATTGTATAAGTAAAACAATATGAGAATTGTATAAGTTGAACTTGATTTTTTGAAGTAAAAAAGATTGAGAATTGTATAAGTTGAGGGCAATGAATTACATCTTTAGCTTTGCACAAAGATAGAAACCACTAACAACCATCAACATAGTACACATAACAATTTGTAGCAGTCATAACACCAAAGTATATATACAAACAGTAATTCTTTTCCCCACCCGATGTGGGTTTCCAAAACTTGATACTCTATACTAATTACCTTCAACAAAATGTACACCGTCTTCACTTAGATATTACAGTGATGGTTTTGAGTTGTTAAGAGTGAGTTTATGGTTTTAGGAGCATATGAGATTGTGCCTTAATAGCTTGTTTATTGTTATTTTGGGTTTAACTTTCGTTTATTACTATATAAATTTTGATGGCCGAAAAAGGATATACGGAGTATGATATATAGTTGGTTCAAGTGGAATATGCTGAGAGGTCATAGAAGATTGTGTTCCTTATAATATACAAGATACATGGCTCGTTGAACGTGCTAGCTTAATGAATTTGTTAACTTAACAATACAATACAGTACAATATTTAAATACAATAAAGAACTGAATGTCTACCTTACATGATCATACATTAAATTTATAGTAGCTTCAACGATAACATTCGCTAATATATTAAGTGATAGACCCTTGAATACATTAGAACGGTTCATATGTGTCACATTGCTTCTAAAGACCCTTTCCATAAATCGACCCTTTCCAAAGACAAACACTTTTGGTAAAATGATGCTACCAAATAGCCAAACAACTGGAACATACAAAACTATCATTCTTTACATATCAGCACAATACTGAACCATAGTTATATCCAAGTGATTGCTGTCCACAATTCAGCTACTTCATACATTCTTTTTAATGTTGAAGAGATGGGGTAGTCCAATCTAAACTCGACAACCTCTAGAAATTGAAATTACAAACTACATTCAAACACTCTCATATGTATCACCCCCATTTGTCATATTCTATGTGAGTTTCATATTAAATATTACAAGTTTTCTAAGTCTTCGGTAAGCCAAACTATTGTTTTTTGTTTCATTTTATGGGAAACTTGTTTGAGTCGAATTGTTGACCCAATGTTGAGTTGATCAACAACCCGGTTTTCAAATCATTGCAAATCATCTCCCATTCATTTTTAGTAAGTAATTGTTTATTGTTTTTTCGTAAAACGTAACCTAATCTGGCATTACATAATAAAGGTGATAGTAAATTTTGTTGAGTAAAACACTAATACGTGGAATATAATGCAAATAAGTTGTGGGTTCAAATATTGAAAAAAAAAAAAAAAAAACAAAAACAAAAAAAAAATACTTATTTAACTTGATGACTAGTTATATTTTGTTTTACCAAATATGTTTAAATAATTTGTTTCTCTCAAAAAATAAGTTAATAACCGATATTAATTGATGATTTCACGAAGTTTACTGAGTTTAGTTACCTTTCTAACTCTCATAAACTAAGCTAACCACCAACATAATATCAAATCTCAACCTGCCTATACTTTATACACCACATTATATAACTAATTGAAAATTTTTACCTTCACCCTATGTGGGAAGAGAATTTTTTTACAAAAGTTAGCTTTAAAAACAGAATTAGTCATGTATCAAATCATCTATAATTCAATTTGTGTTAATTAATATTCATTCATAATCAATGCATCGGCCTTATTCCGTCACCACCATCATATCATAGATTATGTCATCGTTACCGTCATCGTCATTTCACTCAAATTCATTAAACTAAATGACTAAACACGTTCACCACTTCCTAATATCCCATAATAGTATCTAATCGAGAGTTAATTTTAACTTATCTAACTCGATGAGTAGCTCGATTACTAGCTATTATTTGTTTTACTAATTACGTATGATGTGTTAGAAAACTAATGCAGGGTTTGTGATTATCCTGGATATGTTACTAGAATCGTGTTGAGTTTACTTTCCGTATAAAGTATTTCGACCCTATATATGTCTGGTTGCAAGAAATCTCTGTCGGGATAAATCTAGAAGAGAAACACTTTGTGTCTAGGCACAAGATTACAAAGCAGGAACAAGAGAGGAATTGTACGTGTTTTTCGTATGTTCCAATGAGGCTTATGGATCTGTTAATAAATAGATGAAGATGACAGTTTCATGCAGTTCATAACTGTTTTTCCAACAGTCACAACGGTTAGGAAAATGGAGGGAAAAACGGGTAAGTCATTCGGAGCACCAAATAAACTGTTTTTCCAACAGTCACAGCGGGACCCCAGCAACCCTTGCATTAATGTGGTATGACCCTTTCATTTTTGTCATGTGTATTAATGTATGATGGCTTGTCATGTGTATTAATGTGGTATGACCCTTGCATTTTTGTCATGGTCGAATCTCGAAAATATATTAGCTCAACGAGTGTGGACTCCACACTTCCCTAACTCGTATTCGAGCCGAATATGAAATCTCATTAACCTCTAGTAAATCGTCATTAATTAAATGGCCGTCGATGACACTAAAATCACCAACATGATGATTGATGATTAAAACGTGTAAATTATCCTTTTCGCTTAAACAATAAGTAAAAATAGGTTCATATTAGTTTGTTTTGCTAATTTCGTAAGATGACTGGTGATTAAAACATGCAAATAATTTGTTGGTTAAAAACATTTAAATGATTCATTTATCCTAAAAAAATGCTAGTAAGTAGTTTGTGCTTTCAACAGTTATCTCAGTGAGGACTATCGCAAATTAAGCAGACCACCAAATATAGTATCAAACTTCTACATGTCAATTCTTTGCAAGCCACACTATATAACTAAGTGGAAAATCTTTCCTACACCCAACGTGGGAACGGAAACTTGATACAAGTTCTACAAAATTTAGCTATGAAAACATACAACAACTGTTGGGTTTTACTATTCTTAATAATTATATAAAACACGTAAACATCATCATAGCATGCAACAAAAGTAATAGAATAATACTTGTAAATTAATTAATCGAATTAAAAGTATGCGTACCTTTTGCGAATCAAGCAACACAACTAATAAAGAACCAAGAAAACCCTAAACCCTAAAAATTAGGGTTTATATAATTCGACTATACCCTAGGCGAATACCCAGAAATTCCCAACACACAATTGTGTTTGTTCTTCGTTCTTGTACACATGCATTTGTATCGAGTTATCATGAAAAGCTAGGTTCTTGATCACAAACAAAGCAAACACTTATATATTGAGTTAGGAAAAATTGACCCTAAGGGGTTTAGGGTGGAACCGATCGGCCTAGCACAAAAGAGAGGAAAAGGAGAAGAGAAATTAGGTTTGCAAGTCACTAAGATTAGTTTAGAATGAATACAAGGGGTTTATATTTATAGTTAAATAATCTTGGAGTGCAAGTTAGGGTAGAAATACCCTAGCCCATGTGTTTGACCGGTTTTGAGAACCCAAGGGGTTCTAGAACCTTCTCGACCACTAATTTCATCTCTAGTCCCTTAACGTTATATTTAACGATCGTTAGTCAATTACCATTAAGTACTAGCACTCGTTAAGTATTTATTTATGATTAATAATTAAATATAACATTTATATATTAATTATTTAGAACATTGACTCTCATACGTAATGTGTGCAATCCCGAAGTCTCGTGTTCGAATCCGGTCAGACGTATATTAAAAGTATCCATAAACCTATCAATAACAACTTATCAGATTTTATAATGCAAACATAATTCAATCATCTATCATTCATTTACTGTCGCCATCATTTCCCTCAAATTCGTTAAACTAAATGACTAAACACATTCACCATTTCCAAATTCTAATCACACTCTCATTTTAAACGCAAACTTTCTAATCAACTCTGAGTCTTGAAACAAGTACACATGTGTAGTGTCAATGTTTATATGAGTAACTTTAGCATAGTATTGAACAACTACATTAGAGTCTATATGATTATGTATGTAATTTCTGATTTTGAACTAACTTTTATAGAGTTAGTGGTTGATAAAATATTAAGCTTATATAAAAGATTTTTTTTTTAATTTTTTTTACATTTTTGATCAAGCATTACATTTTTTTTTCAAGAACAAGTCATCTCTTGCAAACCTGCTAAATATCATTTCAAACTTTGTTAAAAATAACCCTTTTTAATAGAAAACTGGTCCCAAAAATTTTATGTTCTAAATTTCCTTTAGCCTTACGAAATATACCTATCCACCTTTAATCCTAGGTCCGCCACTGTTGGGATCACTTATTGTTTCCTACAACGAAAGTGCGAAAAGTACGAGATATATCATACATGGAATCACACACGAGTACACGACTACTAGTGGCTCGCTCAATGAAAGGGCGACAGTGAACTTGAGATTTTATAATTTTTTTAAACACCCCGACAAAACTTTTTATATATAATGAATCGTGTATGTGCGTACAAAGGTTATGGAATTAAGCTTCATCACCATTCTTTATCCTATGCAAAGCAAGCTATTTGAATATGGTGCAAGTAACGTAGTTTCTTATTGGAGTTTGAGTATTTGTAAAAAGTTTAAGAATTGATGTAAATCAATGGTTGTTGTAATTCATCGGAGTTATATTACATTTAACTCTGATAACTTATGCCAACCACCAACATGATATCAATTTTCAACTTGTCAATACCTTACTTGCCACGCTATAAAAATAGGTGAAAAATCTTACCTTCACCGGATGTGGGAACAGAAAATTGATACAAGTAATTAAACTTTTGAAAAAGTTAGCTCTAAATACATATAATAACACCTTATATCGTATAATGCAAACATAATCAATCATTTATCAAATCACCTATCGTTCTAATTAACATTCCTTAGTGACCATCGCACTGGCCTTATTCGATCCTTCACCACCATCATATCACCAATTCTGCCATCGATACTGCAACCGTCATTTCACTCAAATTTATCTAGATTAAATGACTAAACACATTCGCCACTTCCTAAATCTAATCACATTCTCGGTTCAATCGTAAACTTTCTAATCAACTGTGGGTCTTGAAACAAGTACACATGTGTAGCGTCAATGATTATATAAGTAACTTTAACATTAAATTGAAGAACTACATTAAAATCTATAACTCTAGTGGCTCGCTTAGTGAGAGGGTGATACTGAACTTGAAATTTATACTTTTCCTAACACACCGGTGAAGCTTTTTATATATAATGAATCATTTTTGTACGTACAAAGGTTATGGAATAGTCTCCATAGATTCCCTAACACAAGAAACAAATACACTATTAGCTCGATGTTACATGAGATGCCATGATCATGACATTTCGAAACAAGTACGTATAGACCTGCCGGATCTCTTAGAGAGAACATTTCTTATAAAGGTATCGCATAGGTCTGAATTTAATTCGTTTATCTGATAGGTTTTCGTTTAACACTGTTCTTATTCATTGATTGATTATGGGTTAGTTTTGCTCTTCATTGTGCATAAACCCTAGTTTTTAACTAGGGTTTCCATTACGTTGTGATTACGAGGAAGTGTTTTCTTGTTATCTGGTTTTCGTTTTTTAGGGTTGGGGATGGAAAAAGGTTTCTTCAACAAGAATAGTGCTCGTAAGGGCACTAGAGAAGTGGGGTCTTCTACTAGTTTGGCCGATCAAACTAGTGGTTCGCAAACTATTGATGCACCATCTAACTTGGCCGATCAAGTTGGGTTGCATAAGGATGATGAACTTGATGCACGGTTTAATACATGCAATGATGATGGGAGTACTGGTCAGTACGATTCAGCTAATACTCCTCTGTCGAGTTTTGATGTGGCTATGCAATCTCAGATGTTTGGTACTAATCATAGTGTTACTTCTGATCCTAATGCACCCAAGGTTGTTACTACTAGTGGTAATGGAGTTAAGTCGGTTTCTTACGCGGGTGTTGCTTCTAATGATTCCCAGAAACACATGTCTAATTTTCGGAGGTTAGAATGCAGCAAAAAGAAGGATGATGTTGACCTTTCAGTCCTAATGAAAGTGGTGGAAGAGGTGAACATGAGGTTTGAGAATACTCTCTACGGATATTTCCTTGGTCAACGCCTTGCTTTTTCTGTTGTTGACTATTATGTTCGCAATACGTGGGCTAAGTATGGTTTACAAAAGGTTATGATGAACGCTAAGGGATTCTTCTTCTTCAAGTTTAATTCGAAAAAAAGCGTTGATGATGTTCTTGATAATGGTCCTTGGTTGATTCGTAATGTTCCTATTATTCTTAAACCATGGACATTGAACACCAACTTGCTTAAAGAGGGTTTGACTAACATTCCGGTGTGGGTTAAATTCCATGATGTTCCGTTAGCTATGTTTTCTGATGACGGGCTCAGTCTTCTTGCTACATTGATTGGTATGCCCAAAAGGTTAGATGCTTTTACTAGTCAAATGTGCAAAGAATCTTGGGGCCGTAGTAGTTTTGCTAGGTGTATGATTGAAGTGAAGTCGGATGAGGTTCTTAGGGACAACCTCACTGTCGAGATTCCTTTACTTGATGGTATGGGTTCGACTATTGAGAAGATCCGTGTTGAATATGAATGGAAACCGCCTAGATGTGAGAAATGTCGGGTATTTGGACATACTTTGGTGGATTGTCCTAAGGTTGTGATTCCGAATGCTCAACCTCATAAGAATGTAAGTGATGGTTTTCAGATTGTTAACAATAAGAAGAAGGGAAAGCAAGTTGGGTCGAATCCGGGTCGAGGAGGTTCTACTAAATCTGTGGTGGGCAAGCATTTTGAATATCGGCCCAAAAAGCCTCCTCCTGAACCCAAGAAAGTAAATGTGGATAAGACGATGGCTTCTAATGTGGCTAGTACGAGTGGGACCAGGATCACTACGTCTAATCAGTATGATGCTCTTAATATGGACGATATAGATGTGGATACTGGTAGTAAAATGGAGGTTAATGAGGATGAGTCGATTAAGACTGGTTCTACATCACATGTTCCGCTTGTGAGTGAGTCAATGGGAATAATAGATGTTGGTTCTACTCCCATAGTTGAGAAAATTGGTAAGCTTGAAAAACTAATTATTGATGGGAAAGCTACTCTTGTAGATGATGATGGTCAACCTATTCCGTCTACCTCTTCTACTAAGAGAGCTAACCCTTTTTCTAAAGTGGGAGAGATTGAGGTGTCTGATTCTGAAGATGAGGTTGTTGCTAACCCATTTGATGAGTCTGCTAATATATTTGGTGGTGGCCAAGAGTTTGAAGATGAGTATTATGACTATGACATCGATGACTATGCGAACCAGGTTCGTGATCTTCCTGGGAATTTGGATGCCTTTAATGCCATGTATGGCACAAAGTTTCAAGGTCCTAGGAAGTAATCTTATTTCGTTGTGTCATTTGTTATCATTTGAGTAGTGGTTTGTTTTCTTGTTTAGAAAATAGGAAGTATCTTGTTATGTAAGCTCTATGCCTATGTAACGGGCTGATATATGGGATTTAACTCATATACATTGTACTTAAACGTTTATTTGGTTAATATATTTAACAGGGTGCAGGATTACTCCCCTTTACCCAAAAAAGACCTGCCGGATCTCTTTTACTTACATATAAACCCTATTGCTGAAAAATTCTTACCACCTGATGTGTTCTTTTAAACTTTGAAGACATAAGTTTGATTCGGACCACTTCAAAAATCAGCTACTCTTGACTACGAGTCTACGATCCGTGTTGCCAAAAACACAAGTCTTCTAACAAAGCTCCATACTGATCATGTGCACCTTCAAGATGCGAGAAGGTCTTCATTATCAGCCATACTTGTTTCGAGGGGTATGAACATTCAGAAAACAAGTGCATACGAGAGTCTATCTATTTGGGTCTTACGAAGTGCACAATGCATCATTTGTCTACTCCCATGTTTACAGTTTGTCATGCGTTTCATGAAGAGATTCCAGTTATAGTATATATACATACTACAGTGGGCTTTTTGTTTCGAGTTTAAACTTATTCATCATAGTTTCATACCACATTTATACACATGACAAGCCATCATACATGATACATTCATCAAACTATTTGGATATGATATATTATAATAAGATAAAAAAGAATCCATTGTCGTCCAGCGGTTAGGATATCTGGCTTTCACCCAACCTGGGTTCGATTCCTGGCAATGGAACTTTTTTAGTTTTATTTTTATTTGAATGAAACTTTATTCTAATCTACAGTTTTCTATCATTTTAATCAAAAGTAAGGTAATGTGTCAAATTTAAAAGTTTATAGTTAATAATAAGATGTATGTAGGGTAAAAGTCATAATTATGCTTGGAAATAAGAATGCAATACTTCGTTCATGACTTTAAATTAAGCTGTTTGGAATATATTTCTATAGAGATGGATTCTAATTTAATATACCAGGTTAATATTTGTTGTTATTGTTTATGTGAACACTGTACAAAAGCAATTAACTTGGCTCTTGAAAATCTAAAACTCCATTCGTAGAATCAGTTTTTAACTTGGCTATGGAATATATGTAGAATCAGTTTTTAAAAAGGCGTTGATGATGTTCTTGATAATGGTCCTTGGTTGATTCGTAATGTTCCTATTATTCTTAAACCATGGACATTGAACACCAACTTGCTTAAAGAGGGTTTGACTAACATTCCGGTGTGGGTTAAATTCCATGATGTTCCGTTAGCTATGTTTTCTGATGACGGGCTCAGTCTTCTTGCTACATTGATTGGTATGCCCAAAAGGTTAGATGCTTTTACTAGTCAAATGTGCAAAGAATCTTGGGGCCGTAGTAGTTTTGCTAGGTGTATGATTGAAGTGAAGTCGGATGAGGTTCTTAGGGACAACCTCACTGTCGAGATTCCTTTACTTGATGGTACGGGTTCGACTATTGAGAAGATCCGTGTTGAATATGAATGGAAACCGCCTAGATGTGAGAAATGTCGGGTATTTGGACATACTTTGGTGGATTGTCCTAAGGTTGTGATTCCGAATGCTCAACCTCATAAGAATGTAAGTGATGGTTTTCAGACTGTTAACAATAAGAAGAAGGGAAAGCAAGTTGGGCCGAATCCGGGTCGAGGAGGTTCTACTAAATCTGTGGTGGGCAAGCATTTTGAATATCGGCCCAAAAAGCCTCCTCCTGAACCCAAGAAAGTAAATGTGGATAAGACGATGGCTTCTAATGTGGCTAGTACGAGTGGGACCAGGATCACTACGTCTAATCAGTATGATGCTCTTAATATGGACGATATAGATGTGGATACTGGTAGTAAAATGGAGGTTAATGAGGATGAGTCGATTAAGACTGGTTCTACATCACATGTTCCGCTTGTGAGTGAGTCAATGGGAATAATAGATGTTGGTTCTACTCCCATAGTTGAGAAAATTGGTAAGCTTGAAAAACTAATTATTGATGGGAAAGCTACTCTTGTAGATGATGATGGTCAACCTATTCCGTCTACCTCTTCTACTAAGAGAGCTAACCCTTTTTCTAAAGTGGGAGAGATTGAGGTGTCTGATTCTGAAGATGAGGTTGTTGCTAATCCTTTTGATGAGTCTGCTATATATTTGTGGTGGCCAAGAGTTTGAAGATGAGTATTATGACTATGACATCGATGACTATACGAACCAGGTTCGTGATCTTCCTGGGAATTTGGATGCCTTTAATGCCATGTATGGCACAAAGTTTCAAGGTCCTAGGAAGTAATCTTATTTCGTTGTGTCATTTGTTATCATTTGAGTAGTGGTTTGTTTTCTTGTTTAGAAAATAGGAAGTATCTTGTTATGTAAGCTCTATGCCTATGTAACGGGCTGATATATGGGATTTAACTCATATACATTGTACTTAAACGTTTATTTGGTTAATATATTTAACAGGGTGCAGGATTACTCCCCTTTACCCAAAAAAGACCTGCCGGATCTCTTTTACTTACATATAAACCCTATTGCTGAAAAATTCTTACCACCTGATGTGTTCTTTTAAACTTTGAAGACATAAGTTTGATTCGGACCACTTCAAAAATCAGCTACTCTTGACTACGAGTCTACGATCCGTGTTGCCAAAAACACAAGTCTTCTAACAAAGCTCCATACAGATCATGTGCACCTTCAAGATGCGAGAAGGTCTTCATTATCAGCCATACTTGTTTCGAGGGGTATGAACATTCAGAAAACAAGTGCATACGAGAGTCTATCTATTTGGGTCTTACGGAAGCTGCACAATGCATCATTTGTCTACTCCCATGTTTACAGTTTGTCATGCGTTTCATGAAGAGATTCCAGTTATAGTATATATACATACTACAGTGGGCTTTTTGTTTCGAGTTTAAACTTATTCATCATAGTTTCATACCACATTTATACACATGACAAGCCATCATACATGATACATTCATCAAACTATTTGGATATGATATATTATAATAAGATAAAAAAGAATCCATTGTCGTCCAGCGGTTAGGATATCTGGCTTTCACCCAACCTGGGTTCGATTCCTGGCAATGGAACTTTTTTAGTTTTATTTTTATTTGAATGAAACTTTATTCTAATCTACAGTTTTTCTATCATTTTTAATCAAAAAGTAAGGTAATGTGTCAAATTTAAAAGTTTATAGTTAATAATAAGATGTATGTAGGGTAAAAGTCATAATTATGCTTGGAAATAAGAATGCAATACTTCGTTCATGACTTTAAATTAAGCTGTTTGGAATATATTTCTATAGAGATGGATTCTAATTTAATATACCAGGTTAATATTTGTTGTTATTGTTTATGTGAACACTGTACAAAAGCAATTAACTTGGCTCTTGAAAATCTAAAACTCCATTCGTAGAATCAGTTTTTAACTTGGCTATGGAATATATGTAGATGACACTTTGTTCCTTTTTGCAATATGGGACTCGAAGTTTGATACTCCATCTAAAAAGCGTGAATCGATAGTCGGGCGGGCGATCTTCTTGTAGGGATTAATCAGTTTAGGCGAGATTAATCAGATTCACATTTCGTGCAAGTTTTTGGTATTGTTGGAGACTAAACTAAAGATCTTAACTGATTTCAAGCCTATTATGTTCGCAAACCTCAATAAAAGGCTCCAATTCTAATTATGAGCCTCATTGTGTGTTATAAGTGAGATAAATAATCCTAAAATTAAGTAGAACGTCTAAATTAATATTTTTTTAAAAAAGTAAACTGATTAAGACGATTTGGCCAATTAGGCCGATTTTGACCGATTAGTGGCCAATTTTTTTACCAGACCGATTTTTCCCTGATTTTCAAAAATCAACAAGGTAGAAGGTCGATTATCTAGTAATCAACAAGGTAGAAGGTCGATTATCTAGTAATCGCCAATTTTTTTACGAGACCGATTTTTCCTTGTTCTTGAGTTTTCTTTTGTGAGAATAGAAATGATAGGTAAATAAAAGTAAAGAAAATAAGTGGGAATAATAGAATGTTGCATTTATATTTCATGTTCTCGAGTTGAAAGAAAATGAACGGAAACGGAAGGAAAATAAACAAAGTCGTGTTCTCAAGTTGGAAGGAAAAGAGTTGAAAAAAGAAAAAATTATAGTTATGCCTTTTTAAACATAGAAATATATCTATAACAAAATATATATAAAATAATGAAGGTTATATAACTTAGTTTATACCAAATAGTTTATGTGTAAATTTGTTTCCTTCCAAATCCGCCCATATTTGGGCGGAAAATTTTGTAGGAAAAAACCTCCTAATTTTCCTATCAAATTCTTCCTATTTCCTTTCTTTTTTTTTTGATAAAAACTCGAGAACACAACAATTTTTCTATTTCTTTTCATTTTCCTTCCAAAAACAAACTCGAGAACGCAGCGTAAATGACCTAGAACTGATATGACATAATGCAAATAAGTTGTGGATTCAAATATCAATTTGTGAAATAAAAACTTATCTAACTTGATGACTAGCTCGATTATTGTATGATGATTGGCGATTATAACATGTAAGTAATTTGTTTCCCCTAAAAAAAAGATTATTGTATGATGATTGGTGATTATAACATGTAAGTAATTTGTTTCCCCTAAAAAAAAGTTAAGAACCGATATAAGTTGATCATTGACCGTGGTCCCGAGAGTTGTCTTCTGTTCAACTCTCGTAACCTAAGCCCAACTGCCAACATAGCATCAAATTCAAACTTGTCTATGCTTTACATGCCACACAATATATAACAAAGTGAAAAATCTTACTTTCATCCGATGTGCGAACATAAACTTGATACAAGTTTTTAAAAAATTTAGCTCTAATGACATACAATAACACCTTAGATTGTATAACGCAAACAAAATCAATCGTGTATCAAATTATCTAATATTTATTTTATGTTTATAATTCAATCGTAATCATCACACCGGCCTTATTCCGTCACCACCATCATATCACCAATTCTGTCATTGTTATTGTCGCCGTCATTTCACTTAAATTAATCAAATTAAATGATTAAGCACATTCACTGCTTCCTAATTCTAATCACAGTCTCGGTTCAATTGCAAACCTGCTATTCACAGTGGGTGTTGAAAAAAGTACACATATGTAGCGTCAATGATTATATAAGTAACTTTGGTATAATTTTGAACTTTTGAAGAACTACATTCGTCTATATGATTATGTATGTAGTTTCCAATTCTGACGTTATATTTTATATACTTAGTGGTTGGTGAAATATTGGGTTTATAAAAAAGTTTTATTTTTATTAAAAAAAAAAAAAAAAAAAAAAGCCTATTTGAGATTAAGCATTACATTGTTTCTTTCAAACAGCAAGTCTTCTCATGCAAAGATGCTTGTATCATGTCATGCATCAAATATATGAGGTACTAAATCACCAAAATTCTTAACTCAAGGAATGACATTTTGTCACTAATTAACCTAGCTCAAAATACAACATTATAGATCATTTAATTATTGTTTGATACAATGAGAGGGCGATAACTACGACATATATGGAATCACAGACGACACCTAGTCGCTCGCCCAATGAGGGCAACAGCAAATACATCATAGATTAAATGATGACAGCTTAATTGATTCTACATTTTTGTTTCAGTTTATCAAGACGTGCCCCTTTGTGGACACTATAACACATGTCTCCAAAATTATCCTTCCTAATGTTCTTTTAATTCATCATTGTTTAAATTATAATCAGACGTATAAAAGTATACTTAAACATAAATTATCTTGTCTCAAACATGTATAGTAAGAATTGAGGAAAAATCATAAAAACAAAAAAATCAAACTCATCAAATACAAAATAAACACTGGTATGTCTCCACAATCTTGTAGCAAATGATCATTAATATTCTTTCTTAATTAGCATTCATTCATAATCATTACACCTTATTCCGCCACTAGTTGCTATTCTATGAAATGGTGAAAACGTATATGAATTAATAAGTAATTGCTATTGTTTCTGCTCTAGAAATAAGTGATGTTATTAGCTCTAACATAAATAGTAAATTTCAGTTGAATGATGAAAAAATATATAATTTGTATTAAATTGATTGCTTGATGACTCACTTGCAGGTTATACGTGTATAACCTCCAATACGACATCAAACAATCAACATAATACATAAACCATTTTACTAACTTCTTAGCACCACACTGTATATAATTAATAAAGGTTCTTTTCGTTACCTATGTGGGATTGAAAACGAAACAACTATTTACAAAATGTACACTATCTTCAATTCAGTTACGCGATTATACCTTATTTATTTTTCTTGATCATCACACTCTTTACATTCAGATCAATAACAAATGGTGCTGTTTTTGCGGGTGGTGGTTTATATTTACAGTTGATGTTAGTGGGACTGTTCATGGGGATAGTGGTAATCGTGGCGTGAAACGTGGGAGATGATCTCGTTGGAGTATACGTTAAAGTGCAAAAATGTGACAGTCTCTTTCTTTGTTTGATTTTATATTCATAACTATGTAGGGTATGTTATTGTGCTTTGTCATATACTGAATGTTGAATACTAGTTCATGTAGTGGAGTATATGAGACGTGATAGAAGATTGTGTGCATTATAACAGTCTGCTATCTTAGGCGTACAAATGAAGTTTTCTATATTTAAAGAAGAACCATGAAAAAGTGTGCAACTATTCTTGTAATTTGCCAGCACCATTATCTTATCATAACTATAATTGATACAACAATGTTAGGATTTATAAAATCCATAGTGAAGAGTCGGTCACCCCAACTCTAGTCTAGCATATGTTAGCTCGTAGACATTACGTTATTTACTTGTTATTTAGTTAGTTATTTAGTTTAGAGCAACACCTTGGAGGAAGGACGGGTCTTTACCCACTGTATGCCTGATCCACAGTCCGAAGGAGGACGTATTATGTAAAACTATAAATACCCTCTACCTCCCAAGGTAGAGGGTTGGACCTTTCATTCTAATCTAACATTTTCTCTTTTGTTTATTTTCTCTCTCTAGAAAGGCTCCCATCTTCCACTTTCTCTCTCTAGAACCTTAAACTATTCGAACCATATTATGTTATGTGATGTTTTTGTGAAATCCAATATGTTACAAATGGTATCAAGAGCCATGGTTTGATCATCTCTCTTACATGT
This sequence comes from Chrysanthemum makinoi, assembly GCA_910596185.1. Classification (NCBI taxonomy): domain Eukaryota; kingdom Viridiplantae; phylum Streptophyta; class Magnoliopsida; order Asterales; family Asteraceae; genus Chrysanthemum; species Chrysanthemum makinoi. The sequence goes on from OU343221.1 coordinate 329,801,882, forward strand.
TCTTGGATTTCTAGTGGTTTTATATGGTTTTTGGGTTTGAAAAAGTTTAGTGGTATTTGCATTATTTGGATCATTTCTAGTGTTAAAGTTTGAATTTTGAGTGTACTTTTGTGTTTAGAATCATTGTAAGTGCTTGGGTTTTGATTTGGAAAGCTTGAATCACTGTGGTTGAGCTTGTTTTGGATAAAAAAGGGTTGTGTTTAAGCTTTTCTTCCTAGCGACTTAGTTCTCGGATAAATTTTCTTCGTAGCGAATTGCTTCGTTATTTGGTAGCGACTTGTAGTTGAAGTGGTAGCGATTTGAGTCCTAGCGACTTGTCTATTGAGACAAGACGACAAACAGTACAAAGTAGTAGAGACACTACTTCGGCTAGCGACTTGGTTGACGTAGCGACTTGTCTTTATTATTTCTAGCGACTTGTCTTTGTTGTGATTAGCGAGTTGCTCTTTAGCGACTTGATCTCTTAGCGAGTTGCTCTTTAGCGACTTGTTCCACTTAGCGAGTTGCTCTTTAGCGACTTGTCTGTATAGCGATTTGGTGCTTTAGCGACTTTTGTTTAGCGACTTGGTTCATAGCGACTTGTGTTTAGCGACTTGGTTCACAGCGACTTGAGGTTTTAGCGAGTTGCTACTTAGCGACTTGGTGACTTAGCAATTTGTATTCAGAGTTAGAAGCGGTTTGACCATTTCATCATTGCGTTTTGTTGACTTTTCCCGACAAAACTTCAAACGGCTATAACTTTTGAACCGTAACTCCATTTTTAGCGTTCTACCCATCAAAACGACCGTGAGAATGAGGAGAATGGCATGTCGAATGAACCTTTCATTCGGGTCAACCCTCCAGGCCTAAATCCGCTCAGAACAGAAGTTATTTAGGTTTTTAAGTTTTTAGACCTTAATTTCTCCACAAAATCGTGCAACAACCAACCCAAATCACAACCAAACAACATCTCTGCTAATCCTACAAACAATCACAAGACCTAACACACAATTTTATATCATTGTGTCTATCCATCAGTTATCTTAACGAGTTCTATTGGTCACTATATCACGGTTTCTTCTTGATTTTGTAAAATCCCGCGAAAGAATCTATTTCTCGGTTTAAATCATAGACTTGTAAAATCCCGTGTATACTACAACATCATGTCTTACTCTACTGACCCAGTGATTTCGGAAGTACTTAAATTGTATGATTTTGTGGACAACAATGATAATGTATGCTACACTGAACGATTAAAGATGATTGAATCAATCAATGATGATTTGAATTCTTCATGCTCTTAGTCCATTGAGAAAGATTTGCACCTGTTCAGGCTACAGAATGCCAGGCAAAAGGAAAGTAGCATTGAACCTTATCAACAACTTCACTCACACCTCATGTTACTCACTCCGTTAGGAATGGAACGAACATGCATTGCCATTTTCCGTCAAGACTTATCCACATTAACGGGAACGTTGCTATTGAACTTAGAACAATTAGAGCAACAACTTGATAAAGAAAAGGTTCAAAAGGATAGTTCTAGTGCTGCACTTCAAGTGATCCATAACCGATTTCAGTCATTCATAAGTGGGGAATTTACATCGGATTATGATCAAGAACTGACTGAAATATCTTTCAAGAGACACACTGGAATGGAAATTAGCGTGTTCATAGAGACACTTATCCATCTCATGGATAATATGGAGAAGTATATTGAGGAAGTTACTCAGAAAGATGAAAAAGTGGATGACTATCTAGTGCAGTTGATAGATAGTTATGATGAGTTGGGTAATGTATCAGTTGAAGAATCGGGTGTTGCTGAATGCAGAATGTCAGAGACAACAAATAATGATGTAACCAGCTGCTTAGTTTCTCCTAACACACTAGAAGTAGATGCTGAATTCAGAAAAGATTGTAGTGTTGAGTCGGGTAAAGCACCAGATGATGGATCAATTGACACTGAATACAGAGGCTCAGAAATAGATAAGCTTGACACAGCCAGCGGTCCAGTGACTCTTGTTACACATGATGTGGATGCAGATATCAGACCGACAATTGAACCGTTGTCATGTAATGAGGTACCCTTAACTGTTCAACATAGTGCATCTGCAAATGTACCTAAACAAACTAATCTTAATGCTGAACATGATTCTGATAAAGGTTCATTGGTTGAGGCTGAGACTAATAATTTCAAAACAGCTAATATGGTTGATAAAAAGGCTTTTGATGAACTTTCAAACAAATTCTCAAAACTTGAAAAACATTGCATTTCACTGGAAATTGCAATACAAAGAAAGGAGGAAAGTTTTCAAACTAAGAAACCATTTAAAAATCCGGAATTTCCTGAATTTCATGAATTTTTTGAAAAAAACAATTTAAAAGCTCAGCTTCATGACAAAAACTCGACTATCAACAATTTGAAGAAACATATTTCTGATATGCATGTGAAAAGTAATTTGGTTACAAGTAATTTTGATGTTAATGCTATTGATGATATTCAAATGAGAAATGATGAATTAGCGGTTTATGTGGCCAAATTACTAAAGGAAAATGAGTCTTTAAGAAAGCATCACATAGAACTAAGTGACTCTGTCAAAGAAACTAGAACTAAGTCAATGGAATAAACAAACTCTTTGATAGAAAAAATTGACGATCTCAAAGCTCAACTTCAGGAAAAGAGTTTCGCTATTGTTGCCTTAAATAATGAGCTTAGGAAAACTGTAGGGAAAAGTGTGAACACTAAGTTTACAAAACCATCAACCTTGGGGAAGCCAGTTTCTCTTTCCATTAGAGACCGGTCATTGTTAGGCGACCCTCTGAATTTAAATCTAAAAGAACAAAATTTTCAAAAACACGGTTTGCCTCCGAAGTTGATGTGAAACAAGTTTTGTCAAAATCAGTCACTTCACCTTATTTGCCTAAGAATTCACATGATATAAATAACTTTTTCAAGAACTATGATCTAGAAAAAGCTAGGAAAAAGGCACAGATTCAAAAAGATGGAATTTTAGGTGCTAGACCTAGGGTGATGAATTCTACGAGATTTCAAGGCACTGCTAGTAGTTTTAAACCATTACCTAGGAACACTCAACTATAGACTAGGGATTGGCTTGTATCTAAGAGTAGTTGCATTTTGAATAAAACTATTCCCATAGCAGATCACTCTAAGAACTCTAGATCATTTTCTGAATCCAAACAAGCTGTTTGCTCAAATTGTCTGAAATGCATCTTTAAGGCAAATCATGAGAATTGTTTTTCGAAATCCCTAAAGAAAGTAAATGCTGATACAAAGGTTCAACCTGTTAAGTCTAGGATTTTCACTAAGTCATCTACTGTACATATGAAGAAAAACAAACCGAAAACTTCGCCTAGATGGATACCAACTACTAAATCTTTGGAAACTAGGAATAAGGAAAAGTCTTCCACTATGCATAAGAAGCCTTACAATCCTAGACCTTGCCATAAGTGGATACCGTCTGGTAGAATGTTTAAGGATGCTGGACTTAAGTGGATTCCTACCGGAAAGATGTTTACCGATGGCAATCTCAATGTTGACCATGAAACCCCAAAGGGTTTGGATCTGATCACTAACCAAAAATTATGCAATCAAGTTTGTAATATTAGTGCGGTAGTCCTTACTCGATTGCGAGATACTTCAATCCTTCAATACATGGACTGGCTTAAAGTATGGATAACCAAAGGATTGATATCTCATAACTCACGGGTTCAAGTTACTCAACATTGATATTCTATTGGCTATGACGTCTGTTACATCGATTCGAGGCCTCGTACTTCATCATTATGGTGTCTAAAGATAACACGTGGGCCAGTTCTTCAAAGAAAGAAAAGTGTGCGCTCTTACGTGGCAATCTTCAGCTAAAGAGAAATTCTCGTGAATGGCCATTCTCATCTACATTTTCCATCTTGAGCTTCACCTTTCTCATGTTCGATCACCGTCATCAAGTGGATCTACATTCATTGGATTTTACTCTTATTCACTTGTTCAAATAAAAATGGCAACCGGATGCAATTTTTGAGGGGAAGTGGATCTACATATTGATGGATGTTTGTATAATGGTAGGACTACTCAAGAAGCCTAATCTCGATTATTCCTCAGTTGTGTGACTATCATTGCAGTTGCACTCATGAATAGTGATCCGCTCTTTGGTATTCCTTTGCCAAATATTCTCGGATCATTGTTTCATTGTTCTTTCCTAAATGTGCACTCTGTAAATCAACCACATGAACATTAACGAAAATGACTTCCTCATCCGCTTAAAAACATTATTGGTGAATCTTCTAGATCAGTTTCTACATGTATACCTTAAGGAAGAATGCATTGATGTTGAGGAATCATTTGCTCCGGTTCATTCAGTGGGTCAATGTACATCCGATTGTATGTTTATTCACGTGTTGGGCATTTGACACAAGTTGATTACTTCAGAGTTAATCATTTATCACTTATTTGAGATTGAAGTTGACTTTCTGCAAAGGCGTGTTTTATTTGATAACTTGCTCGGGCTTAAGAATTTGAGTTGAAGACTTGGTTTATCTAGTTACCATGATCAAGGTGGATGGTTGAAGACACAGTTAACTATCACTATTAGGATTTACTTTGTTTTACTCAGTGTCACACGCATATGACGGTGTGGATAATCGCAAAAGGTATTAATGTCTCATACTCTGCTTGAGTAGTGAATACTTTGAGAGTTTCTTGAAGCATACATTCTCGACACCGTTCTTCAATCATTAGGTGCAAGCTTAAGATACAAATGTGGGGAATTTGACTTCAGTTTCAAGTATGGTATATCGGGTTTTCTTCATCAGTTGTCACTTCAAATTGTCTACATATGGGTTGATAAAAATAGGTAGGAGAGTTTCCATAGCATTTGATTCTCACAAGATTCATTTAAGCTAAATTCGTGTTCTTCTCTATTTCAAGAATATTCGGTATGTATAATGTGTTGCTGATTCTGAGGTATCAAAACCAGCAAGGGGGAAGGAGACATACATCTAAATACACAACGAGTACACATGACGAACCTAATACTTCTTCTATATTGAATTAATCCCGGGAAAGACAAATGTCATAACCGTAGAGAAACTCAGTGTTTAACTCGTAGCCTTTGGTGTGTTATTCCAACTATTTGGGGGAAGGATATATTAACTCAGCCTTTAGTAGGAAGAAATGTGAGAAGAATATTTGGAGCGTGAGATGATATTGCTTATCGACATCTTCTATATGATTTATGGTAGTGCTTCCGGCTATTGCTTCATGTACACAATGTAATGATGATTCCGAGGTGATCGCAACCATCAGGGGAAAGATATGTGTACATCAGGGTCGCACAACATGTTCACATGATCGAGCTTAATCACTTATTTCGGAATTGACATCCATGAGAGAAGATCAGTGATTTAAACCAGTTACTATGATGTCGGTGTTTCTACTCTGGTTAGGTACTTGTGTACATTATGGGCTGATTGGTTATATGGTAGATAACTGGAATGCACTTGGTAAAATGAAGATGTTGATATATTGTTCCCCTGAATGGACAACTGCTCAAACTCGAACAGTAATGTGTACATCGAGGACGCACAACAGGTTCATGTGATAGGACTTAATCATCTATTCCGGGTTTGATAAACGCAAAGATGATCCGTGTTATCTTGGTTCTTCGGTGTTTTCTTCTTCTTTGGGGTGTTGAGCTTTATTCAATAAGACCGTTTTGTCTTCAATTCTACTTCTTGGGGAAATGGTCTTTATTCGATGTTTGTCAGTTTGGGGGGAAGCTACCAAAGATTCAGATTAAAAAGGCTCATGTTCAGTCGATTTTCTTAGAAGCCTCGAATACTTTGGTGGTGAAAGTTTAAGAGATGGTGACTTCTATCTCCTACAAAGTGCTGAACGATTTCCTTATCTCGGTACTCGTTTCATCATCTTCTTAAACTATTTATCTATCTGTAAATATTTATTAAAAACAAAATACAAAAATATAAAACCAACAAAAACCCATAAAAATCAGAAAATTTGAAAAAGATCAAAAATATTGTTTTTCAAAGACATGTCTCCTGGTATCGATAACATCTACGGTCTTAGAAATGTCATTCAATAATGGCACGGGACTTTAGATGAAGTTCGAGCAGGAGGTGTAAATATTTCTTTCAAAACATGTCACAAACTATGGCTTACAGTTACTTCAGACTGTAACCCGTGCTTAAACCAAAGTTTGCTATTATTTCAGATAGAAACCCGTTCTTCAAGAAAGGAAAGTGCTACGCTTAAACGATTTTCACAAAATTCGTGCACTTATCCTAAAAACAAAAACAAGGAAAGCATGTCGTCAAAAAGACTGTTGTTCCTACACAAATGTTTTTCCTTCTAAAAATTCTTCAGAAAAATATTTGTTGTTTTCCAAAAATGGTGGTAAATTGTGTTGCTTATAAAGCAATCAGTTTCAGAGTTTTCGTAAAAATTGAAAACTCAATCAATGATTCCAGTGCTTTTAAACTTTTCAGAAAATGAGTCATCGATTGAGGGGGGAAATGTTTTCAAATTTATATCATCTAACAGACTTATCTAATTATCCTATATACTTAAATGTTAAACATGTTAACCTACGTTGAAGGACTAGGTGCCTAGGATAAGATTGTTAGGATTAGATGATTAGAGTTTGAGGAACACATTATTCCCATGCTTTATATGATCTGATTGATATGTTGGATTGACTTTTATTAGTCGATTGCTGTTTGGGTGTTGTCGACCACCATATATTTGCATGTATGTTCACTAACGTATGCAGATATCATGGTTGATAAGAATGTTCCTGATCCGGATCCCACAAATGAAGATGATTGGATGCCGAAAGGAAAGGGTAACTATATCTTGGGTTGACTAATGAAGAAACGGAGCTTAATTTGACTTCTATGTAGAGTTGGCATGAAATGCAACGTAAGAGGTCTCACTGCATCAGCAGATGGTTTTCTTCATCATCAAATGACGAAACGGAGCGTAATTGGACCTCTATGGAAAGTTGGCATAACAAATGCAACGTAAGAAGTCTCACTGCATCAGCAGACGGTTTTCTTCCAACCTTCAGCAACAACAACAAAAGCAGCTTAACCACCTAACGTATCTTTGTGCAGGGATAATAGTGATAATACCATTTTTCTAAAACTTTGAAAAATATTGTTTTTGAAAATGGAAAAATATTATTTTGAAAATTAATTGGACTTAATTTTGAAAATCATCAGACTTCATTTTATCATAACTTAAGTCACTCAATCATCGACTACTGTCATGGATTGAGGGGGAGAGTGATTTAATATAAATTATTTTCAAACGATAGTTCTTCACAAAATTTCCGATTTGTACAAAATAAGTGGTGATCTAAAGATTCAATGTTATGTCATGGTATGATTTTTCTTTAGAATAAAGGTCTTTCAAAATAAAAATTTTTCTGTTCTTGTTTGATTGTAAAATTATTTTATTTTACTTAAAAGATATCTTAAAAACTATCATACCTGACACTAACAATCTTTAATGTCGAAAAACTGTTCCTTATTAATCATTTTTTAAAATTAAATTTTGCCACGTCTTTCCCCAAAATTTTCTAAATGATTTAAATCTTTTGGGATCACAAATCTCAAATGGTTTGAAATTTTTGATCGGGGGAGAGATCGTGATTTAAATCTCAAATCTGTTTAAATGGAATTGGTTTTAGTCCTTTAAAGGCACTCCTGCCTCCATGTGCCAAACGATTTCAAATACACAATGCACATGTTGAGGAGAAGGATTTATCCAAAATAAGGCAGTATTTAAACCTGACCACATATTCTCCCATGTTTTCCAAACCTGATTAAATCACTTGAGATCCAAAATCTCAAAGGGTTTGATATTTTTTATCGGGGGAGAATTTGTGATTTAATAATGAAACTTGATATAAGATGATCGTTTTGATTCAAAGTGCAAGTTCTCTCAAATATGTGCCAAACCCTTTCGTATATCGATGCACATATTGAGGGGGAGCGGAGCGAATGGTTTCTATTGGCAATCGTGAAAAGTACTTCAAAGAACTCTTTCCTCTATGTGATAAAATGATTTTAAATATCCTATGCACATATTGAGGGGGAGAATTTACCGAAGAAAATCAAATGGCTTTTTCCATGGAAATTGTGATCAAGAACTTATTTCAAAAGAACTCTTGCCTCCATGTGCTAAACAATTTATAAAATCATATGCACATGTTGAGGGGGAGCATTTCAAAATGATCAAAACTATTAAGGTGCAAAATGCTTTGATCTCGTATCACAAGTACCTTGATTGTTTTTCCAAATGATTTTTCAATTGGTTTCATGAAGGAAAGAACAATACCAAAAGACCGACCAATTTACTTTATGCATGATGTTATAAGGATGGTTAGGTTAGGTATTCGTTCCCACGATCCCGCCAGAACCGGAGGGATCTACCCAGGGACAATCTACTAGATAATGTAGAGTCCTTAGGTATGATGAAAAAATGAGAAAAATGAGAATATGGGAAGAGTGCGGACTGAGACTGAGCTAGTACTGGAATAAACCCAACAAGGTTCTAGTAATGAAGTCTCGGTAAGCACTGAAGGGGTTGAAGAATGAAAAAGAATTGAATGTGAAAAGGGTGAAAAGAAATAGCCCTCCAATAATTCAACCTTAGGGCAGAAACCGGGTTCAATACATATGCTACTGGTGTTTACTAAGGTAACACTGGTATTGAAGACAAGACGTCATGGACCCAGTGACGCACTGCACTAAACTTCCCAAGCTACTCAAGTTCCTCTTAAAAGGGCTTGTTTCATTCTCAAGGGGAACCGACATAATCTATCGACTTTCTCTTACAGATTGTTGATATTGAAGAAGGAGAACCTCTCCCTAGTCTCCGGCATAGGAAACCAAATGTGCACTATTGAGTCTAGAGCCAAGAGATCATCCACAATATCTCATTATGACACAAAATTAATGAAGACTTGCTGTTTCACACAATGTGGAAAGTAAGATTATATTAAGAGTCCAACGCATTATCCTTGTGGTATTGCCAGAACATCCGAGTGATATGTAAAAATATTCACAATGAAGATGGAAATCCTTCTAGAGCCAACATCAAACAAGCTCTTGGTGGGTGACATGTGAGATCTTGCAAAAGATCAAGCTTGTGACAACTGGATAGAAACGATTGGGAGATTCAATCTTGAATCAACCTTGGTCCAGGAATGGAATTGACGAATACTTTTGGAAAAACCGTTCGATGTGCAAATCTTCTTTTCTCTAGCACATCGAATGTGTATTCATTTTTAAACACAAAAAGTATCTCTGATTGAAAAAATACTTTTGGAAAAACCGTTCGATGTGCGAATCTCTTCTTTTATCTAGCACATCGAATATGTACTCTTTTCAAATATAAAAAGTATTTATAATTGAAAATTGATCTTTCTCATAAAACCTTCGTCGTATTGCAAAACTCTTTCTTCTAAGCAATACGCGATTATTTTCAAATCATTTTCTATCAATCAGTGAATCTCAATTTGCTGGTTCACTCACTCCGTGTTGTCTTCTTTGATCGTTCGGTTTGAGAACAGCTAGAACAATTGCGAAACCTGTCAAGGAGATTCTTAGGAATCCTACGATCGACGGCAGTACTTATGCTGATCAGCGGGGAACCGTGGGCCGTGTACCTCAATTCAACGAAAGTGATCAAAGACACTTTCATGTGTGTTTTATTGCTAACTGTTGTTTGTAGGTACATTTGGATGGTTGCGGTGATGAGGTGGCGGTCAATCCAAAGCCGCATGCTCACAGCATCACATTAATTAAATAAATCATGACAAGTGCTAATCTACATAACACGGCCGGATATTTTTATACTATGCTTACGCTTCGTAACGCAAATATCTTGAACCAGTAAAGCTTCCGCTACTCTGATGAAAAGATGTCATGATCCAAAAAGTGTGAGCATGTCGGTCCAAAAGTCACAACTTCACATGATGGCAACACAATAAAGGATGAACCAGAGATTTACTGTAGCTGACGATCTCAATGAAAGCTTGAAGATCATCAAAGATGTGGATCAGTTAAAGGCCTCCTCTAAAAGTACAAATCAATGCGGACTTTAAAGAATCACTGCTAAAGCACAAAGATGCAGATGTTGAAGAATTAATGTCTACGAGTTCAGGAACGATGTCAAGAATAGAATGCTAGGACACAATATGTAATTCATGGGGTGACCTCCCTTAGGGGGAGATTGTTAGAATTTATAAAATCCATAGTGAAGAGTCGGTCACCCCAACTCTAGTCTAGCATATGTTAGCTCGTAGACATTACGTTATTTACTTGTTATTTAGTTAGTTATTTAGTTTAGAGCAACACCGTGGAGGAAGGACGGGTCTTTACCCACTGTATGCCTGATCCACAGTCCGAAGGAGGATGTATTATGTAAAACTATAAATACCCTCTACCTCCCAAGGTAGAGGGTTGGACCTTTCATTCTAATCTAACATTTTCCCTTTTGTTTATTTTCTCTCTCTAGAAAGGCTCCCATCTTCCACTTTCTCTCTCTAGAACCTTAAACTATTCAGAACCATATTGTGTTATGTGATGTGTTTGTGAAATCCAATATGTTACAAACAATGTGATGCTTTGGTATGTGTTTTTCCAATAAGATTTCTTTCTACTTAATCAACCTTCGTCCTGGCTTTTCCTAGAACAAATCTTCATCGTTCTTATATGGTAGGCATCTTATATTATGAACCACTTTATATCTTGGAGAAGAGTTTTCTTTCTCATAAGCTACTTTAAACATCTAGTTGATTTTTACATTATTAGTGAATAGATGGTTTAACTAGTTACAAGTATTAAGATACACGGAGACATTTGGTTTACAAAGGGTTATGCTTATATCATTGGTAAGAGACTCGCTTTTTCAATAGTTGAAAATTACATTAGAAATACCTGGGCGAAGTTTGGTTTACAAAGGGTTATGCTTAATAATGGTTTTTTTCTGTTCCAATTTGAAACCAAAGATGGTATGGAATGGGTATTGGAAGGTGGTCCATGGTTGATACGATTGGTGCCAATCTTTTTTTGGACTCCGACACTAAACTTACAAAAGATAATATAACTTTAGCTCCTGTTTGGGTTAAACTCCATAATATTCCGGTTGTTGCGTATTCTGAGGTTGGTCTTAGTTTGATTACAACACAAATTGGTCGTCCTATCATGCTTGATTCCTAAATGAGTACGATGTGCCTTAAGTCATGGGGTCGTAATTCCTATGCTAGGGCCCTTGTGGAAGTGTCGTCAAAGGAAGCCTTACTTGACTCTCTTGTGGTTGCGATCCCTTACCCTAATGGGTCAGGTCATTCATTGGAAAAAAATTGATATTGAATATGAGTGGAAGCCGCCAAGATGTGAGACTTGTAAAGGTTTTGCTCACAATGATGATGGATGTCCTAAGAGAGTGAAACCGGTTGTGAAAGATAAATCGTTGGTTCATGATGATGGTTTTGTTGAAGCTTATAAGATGAAAGGAAAAGGTAAGCTTCAGGGTACTAATCGTCTGGTTGATGGGATTCGTTTTCAAAAGCCTAAAGTTTCGTATTACTATAGGCCGGTTACTAAGCCAAAGAATGGAGGAGCTTCGACGTCTAAGCCTTCTGTCCAATCGAATACATGTTCTCCAACGGTTAATGAATGTTCTACTTCTTGTAACGATACTACTACTGATCCTACTTGTAGTACGGCTCCATCTCGGGATGACCAAGGTAAGAATAACAATTGGATGGATAATATCAACCTTGTTGATTTGAAGAACAGTTTTGATGTGCTTATGGAACAAGATTCAGTTTTGGAACCTCTGATTGGCACTACGTGTACTCCTGAAGTTATCTCTAGTCTTCCAAAACTACGCCTCCATCGCCTATGGAGAACACTCCTATAGCTGATAAAATTGGGAAGCTTGAAAAGCTTATTATTGATGGAAAAGCTATCCTTGTGGATGATAATGGTAAACCTATTCCGGTGGCTGATGGTGAAAGGAAGGGCAACCCATTCTCTAAGGTGGGTAAAGTGGTTGATTCAGATAGTGATGATGAGGTGTTTGAGCCAAATGATCCTATGGGCAATTACTTTTCATCAGCAGGAGGACATAACGAGCTTGAAGGCTATTTTTCTGATGATTATGCGGCCCATGTCTATGAATTACCTGGGCAATTTGAGGAATTTAACAATCAGTTTGATTTCAAGCTTCAAGGCCGTTCGCGGAAGTAATCTTTTATGTGAATTTGTTTATTTGTTTTGCATGTCTTTTTATGTTTTTAGTGGTTATTCTAGTTGTTGTTATCTAGTTTTTCATTTATGGCATGTCATAAATGATCTAGTGGTTGTTCAAGCGGTTGCTTGAGGTCAATGTGGCATTTCAGCCACATTCCATTGTACTTTAAACGGTTTTTTGGTTAATATATTTAACAGGGTGGAAGTCCCTTTTACCCGAAAGTATTAAGATACACGTTTGGCTATAATACACATAGTTGATCATGGCTTCAACATTGTTTGGAACAAACATGCAATGTGTGTAATGAAGAATAAATTACATTAAGTGATTAATTATAATGTTGACGTCCATCCAATCACTTGTGTTGGTCATCCTTTGGTACGAAGTGGTGGTGACTTGTTTAACCATTAGCCATATGGTTTGAGCTAAGTGACATTCGTCCTTTGCAAAACCCGAAGTGTGTACTTATTATCAGGATTAATAACCCAAAGTGCTCTTATGTGAATTAGCATTCATTCATAATCATCACCCGCCTTACTCTGCCACTAACAATTACACTCAAAGAAGGTTGAGAACTTAAATGAATTAGCAAAGTAATTAACTGCTATTATTATTGCTTCAACAAATAAGTGATGTTAATAATACAAAAAGATGGTATTGTAGCATATAATTTATTTTTAAAATAAGCAAAATGTGAGAAATTCTATTAATTGAAAAACCCGAAGTGTGTACTTATTATCAGGATTAATAACCCAAAGTGCTCTTATGTGAATTAGCATTCTTTCATAATCATCACCCACCTTACTCCGCCACTAACAATTACACTCAAAGAAGGTTGAGAACTTATATGAATTAGCAAGTAACTAACTGCTATTATTATTGCTTCAACAAATAAGTGATGTTAATAATACAAAAAGATGGTATTGTAGCAAATAATTTATTTTTAAAATAAGCAAAATGTGATAAATTGTATTAATTGCCTATTTGATGAATGGTGAGAACTTATTTATAGAATTATTGATAAGTTATCACCACTCAACAAAATTGTCAACATCATACTTAACTAAAAAGCATTTGCTACACAACACCAAAATATATAAACAAAAATAGCATGTATTCCTCACCCGATGTGGGATCAAGAATTTGATACATTATAGTAATAACTAATAATCCTTTTACAAGATGTACATTGTCTTCACTTAAATTCCACGATCATATCATATCTCACTCGTTTTTTTTATTTTTTCATTTTTTTGATTATCACACTTTTAGCGTCACTAGTAGATATTACGTATAATCACAAACCCTGACATTTTTGCGGTGTGAAAGGTAGTGGAGGTGAGGTATGGTGGAGTATCTACATGATGGTAAGAAAAATGTAATAGTCTCTTTCTTAATTTGTTAGCGAAGCGGGGACTCAAAGGTCTAAAGAATTGGATTTACGGGTCTCATGTTCCAGCGTGCAACCATGAAGGTGATCTTCTACAATAAGAAGGATTCGAGCTTGTTTAAAGTGGTGCTATATGCTAACAAGTTCTGATTTGGGGTCTGATCAAAGTCGAGATGCGGGATGGAATTGTCTACTAAATGCTAAAGCAATATTTTTGTGTCAAATGCTTATGTTGACATTCTTATATGAATATCTATGGGACGAAAGGCCATCATCAAAAATAATAGAAGTTTGATCGATAGACTTGGTCGTTATGAATTTGATGGAGTATATAAATAGGAATAGATTTTTTATCCTTATCGATGTGGGATTCAAAACCAAACAACTAATTACAAAATGTACACTATCTTTAATTCAGTTACACGATTATACCTTATTCATTTTTCTTGATCATCACACCTTATGTCGCACTTCTCATCACACTATTCACATTCAGTTTAATAACAAATGGTGTTGTTTTTGCACGTGGTGGTGGATATATATAGTTAGTGTTATTTGGGTTGTTTATCGGGATGGTGGTGATCGTGGTGTTGAGTGTGGGGAAGGTCTCGTGGGAGTATCTACGTTAAAGCGTGAAAATTTGACTCTTTTTTTGTTTGATTTCGTATTCATGATTATTAGGTATGTTGTTGTGGTTTTTTCACATACTGAATTCTCAGTACTGAGTTCATGTAGCGGAATATATGAGATGTCATAGAGGACTGTGTTGAGTTTATGATATATAAAACATACAATAAACATATAGACATCAAGAGTACACAACGGAAGACTTAAGATCATAACAAATAAATTAATTAACTGAAAGTATGCGTAACGTACCTCTTGCGAATGTCAAATCCCTCGAGCAAAGCAAAACAACCCTCGAGCAAAGCAAAACAAAGAAGTACTTATTGGTGTAAGAATAATGTCTTACAACCAAGTTCTTGTACACACGCGAATTAACCAAGCGAATCAGCGATTGCTAGATCTAACACAAGTCCTCGTTTAAGAAAAACGAAACCAAACTCCCTTACAAATGGGGTGCTCGGCCAAAATATGACTAGAGAGAGGAGAGGAGAGATCTAGGGTTAATTCAATGCACAAGTGTGTGAAAACGCTAGAACCTAACCCTCTTTATATAGTAGATGGAATACTTTGGGAACAAGTTATGGATTTGGGTTGGGATTACCCTATGGCCGGCCATGAGACAAAGCCCAAAGAAAACCCATAACTTTTTTTCAAGTCTTTCCATTACTAGTCCTTATCTTTTCATTTTAACGGTCGTTAGTCATTTTTCCGTTAAATACTTAACGATCGTTAACGGACTTATGTGCAATAATTAATCGTAAACATAAACATTAATTATTAACTTTAATTCTCATTAAGCTAATGTGTCCAATCCGTGGTCAGCGAGTTGAATCGGACATTCACATGTTTGTAAATATATACATTTCCAACAGCTCCCACTTGGATATGTTTACAAAGCGTGAAATGACATTGGTTAGCGTCTAGCAACACGCCAATGCCCGGTACAACTTCGTGTATGGTTTTCGGAGAAAAACCAAGTTTGATGATTCATCATCATATTCATCATTTTGTTTCTAATACCATGTTAATAAGAATATGGATCTCACTCATTTCTTAATTAACTATTATGTTTCTCGTTTTATGTGATTGATCAAGATTACCAATTCTTACGAACATATTCCGGAAGACCTTGGGCATGGCCATGCAAACATCTTAACAACCATACGAGGGGCCCAGCAGTATTATACTTCAAATAAATTTGAAGGAAACAAATCCCATTTTGACTACAAGCAGGATTCATAAATTTACGCAACACTTACGAAAACAACCCTTATAACTACCGATTCGTATAGCGTTAGATTGCTTCACAAAAATGCACTACATCCATTACATATCTCTTGTATCTCAAGTCAGAGGATAAATATCCATGTTATACTTAATGAAAAAGATCCATAAAGTATTATCATCTGGGTGGGATAAGTCTATACTCAATTCATTGAATATCATCTGAAATTAGTCATGCTACGCATCAATATACTTTCAAGTATATTCTAACTAATACTCAGATTTGTCTTAATTCAATATCATTCCCATGTTATTGATTGACAGCGGACTATTTAGAATAACTTAAGTTATTCAAGGATTTAAACATGCAAATACAGGACACAATATTATAAATGAAATTAAACGTATACCGTACTTTAATTCATTATAAATAATAATTGTTTAACATCCTTTATCCAAATACTAAATAGATCAATGCATGATAATAATAGTTAATGAATTTTGCCACAAATCATGAAAATCATACTTGTTGACAAGGCATAATTTCAATTAACTTTGATCTATAGGAATTTTGAGAATACTTATTTCAAGAATTCAATAAGTGAATTTCTTGTATATGTTTACACATATCTTGATATTGTCATATCATTCCTTAAGGTGCGTGATAACACAACCACCTTTTATGACAATTATCTTACAAAACTTTAAAGTTTTAAAGTATTCTTTATTCTTTAATGTATAATGCAACTATGCTCTTAGTTGAGCATAACTAGTCATCATCAAGGATACCATGACTAGAATTGAGTGTCATCTCAATTATACCAGCATCATTGTGTACAACAATATGCTCTTTAAATATCCATAAACTTTTGAACAGTTCTAGTGTAATGTTGGTGCCTACCAAAACTCAAGTTTGTTGGCAATGACAATTATGAAACAATTGTCATATAATCATCCATATAATCTAGGAGCATCTCAGTTGTGGAATGTGATTCTAAATCCAAACATATTCCTTTAAAATATTTATTACACTAACAACTTTCAATGTTGTCAAATCATCTTGTAATCAAGCATGACATAACAACTTTATACACAACATGATGTTCATGATGAATCTTCAAGTTAGACTTTAAGATCTCATTCATATACTATCTTGTCAAAGATATGTACTCATCATGTTCTATTAGACTCATTTATTTACCACATATGTTTATAATAATAAACATATATTCCAAAGTTGTATATATTATTTCCAAATCTTACAAACGAAGTTTCATTCCCAACTAAAACTTAATTTAAGTGGAATGTAGTTGCCCATACAACATATAAGATTTAAAAAAAAAATAATACTCCCACTAGCTTTCAGGAATACTTATGAGCAATCTTATTTTAATTATTAAATCAAACATGGATTTAATATTAAACATAAGAAACATCTCCTAGATGCTTGAATATATCCATTCATGAATTCTTGCAGTTTGTACATATCCAAGGATTATTTGAATTCATAAAACTTCTTTGTATTACTCATCGTCCTCGCAAAAGTAATTTCACAACAAAGAGTTATGACATTCATTGTCAAAATTTCATATCAATGAAACTAAGTATGACAATTATAATCTTTATACTTCTATTTAATGTATATAGAAAAGAATATTCAATCATAGTTAATTGCTTAAGTATGATTGATATTATTATCACTAGACATACATTAAATACATGTACAATATTGTCCATATGATTTCTACACAAAGATTTAAACCACTAGGGTTTCCATCCGTTGAAGAAACTCATTTTCATTATTAAGATAAACCAAGTATCTAAAGTTGAATATCTTTATGGACAGCATCTCTACATTCATAGTATGATTGATTTTCCACAATTCAACATTTGGTAAATTTATCATTATGATTAATAGGCTTACCATGATCCGTAAATCATATTCCTCGGCATATTAAATATCGAGATATCCTACGGATCTATGAATGACAATTCCATCATATTAAGGTCTATCATTTTCATGTTTAGCCTCATCATGATATTTGCTAGTGCATTTTAGAAGATTATGTATTTTGTAATTCAATCTTTCAAGATCTAAACAAAACTCCAACTTGCCTTTAAAAAATTTAAAGATTACCTTTAAATAGGTTAGCAAGTAGAGCAACAATACATTGTTCTCTTTTAGGATATTACAAAAAACATCGACAGTTCCTCACATTAGTTTGTTACAACTCACTCTATAAGTAGTTTAACAAATTCAGAACTTCATTTATAAGACTTAATGTGATTCATCACATTCCATAAACAAATGGTGTCTTATCAATCTTCTAGGTTGGAGTCTTATTGAGTATATTCAGTCTATACTCAATCTACTAACCTTGATAACATGTGGAAGAAACTATAGTTATCTTGAATCAAACATGCCAATAGATTTTGATTCTTCTAACTGAACATACCATAAAACTATGGTATCTCATTAGAATTAATATTGTAAGATAATCTAACAATATTTAAGATAACCATCTATTCTTTGGCTTATCCTATTTACCAACAAAGTAAAACTTAATGGTACAATAAAATTACCAAGTCAATTGCATGCATTATAACACAAGTATTCTTGACCAAGTCAAAAGACATACTAGTTATAATCCCACTATACGTTATAAGTCTTTGATCAACTCATTGACTTCATGCATATGTCTTAAAACATAGCAAGTTAACGTCTTACTTTATATTCTAAGTCTTTAAAAGACTTTATGTTTGTGACTTTACAAAATCATAAACATTTATAATTAAAGTAATTATGAATACCACCTCAGGTTTCAATTAATATTTCAAGTTAATAATTACTACATATATTTAAGTCATTCAATGAATACTTAAATTTAAGGTAGTATTAGATTACTTCATTTAATTATGTCATTCCATGAAATGTTCCATGTAAGAAACTGCAGAATCATCCATGCTCGTTCTCACGACACGTGGATATTTTACCTTGGGCTACAATCTAGTTCACGTTCTCACGTAACATAAATTGTAACTACAAGTGTTTCTTAAATATTGAATGACATAAATATTTAAAATAAAGTAGTCTTTGTTATCATCTTGACACATGTTCTTAATAGGGCAATCATACATATATAAATGTATACTTCCTATTAGAACATTATTCTCTTACTTTACAGTCAAGAGAATCCTTTTAAATCATATTAATATGTGTTGTACTTTGCACACAATAAGATTTCTCCCACTTGTGCATGGAACAACATCATGTAGCATATAAACAACACGATACACGTTAGTTTATTTGATTAATATGATTTGTGTCATAGATATAACAAGTAGATGTAGAACTATATTGTTTAGTAAGGAAGCGTACCGACTATCCTTAAAACATAAGTGTCTACAATTGGAAAGTAATTATCTTTGAAGATAATCTGGGTTACTACACTGGAAATAAGGCTTGTAGCTCCCACTGAATTAGAAATCATTAAAACAACTTCTTATTCATAATGCAACACAAATGCTCCCAGAATCGACAACATTGTAAGTGTTGCATAACCCGTGAAAACAACTTGCTTGCTTTTTACTTTCCTACACCTTTGAAGAACCATACGTAATCATTACTAAGGTACTAAAAGGTGTATTTTACTATATGAATGATAGGTTATCCATCAATGTTATTAACTCAAAAAATTGGGTATGCAATTTCTTCCTCAACAAGCCTACCATCCCCATACTAGTATGTAGTACCTTTAAAGGCTAAAAGCAAAACAACTAGATAAAAATATGCTAGTTTGCCTTTTACCAATTTTTCGGTAATTAGTCTAGCTTCTAATCTAGTAACTCATATACATGTTTTCCGGTTAACCAACATTCATGTTGTTACAAAGGATTCATTCACCAAATGAGGGTAATGAAATCTTTATGGAAAATAAGATGTGCAATTCATTGCTAAGAGTTACATTAGAATTTAGACAATTCAAATGTTCCTATTATACCTTTCTCATTCATGAAAAGGAATAGGATTGAGTCTCATGCTTCTCCCATGGAAAAGAGACTTCGTTTGTCTTATCGGTAAATTATTCTCGATCAAACATTTGTTTGAAAGCAGAGTGGATCAATTTACTAAACAAAGACTAAACCACGTTTACGGTTAAATGTTGCATTTATACATTCAAAAGAATTACAAAATTCAATTTTAGTATTTTCGATAATTAACCTTTTCAATAAACAATTAAATACCCAAAGTTCATATTCATATAACCAATTAATTATTATTGAAAACTAGGATCCAAATTGTCATAATTTCATCACGTCGGTTGATCTGCTAGTAATGAACCTTATACAAAATGGTAGAGCTATTGCTCAATTGCCAATTTCAATTGCAATTCCTAGATTTATGGGATTTACATATAGCCAATATCAATCGCCATGTAAACATGTTTTATCCCATCTTATGCCTTGAGTTGCCAGTTCTCACTACAAAACTTAATTAAGTTATCCAACTTAAGAAACTGCAAAATCGTCCATGCCCGATCTCACGACACGTGGACATTTTACCCTTTGATTAAGATCTAAGTCACGTTCTTACGCAAATAGAAAGTAATCTTAGGTGTTTCCGTTTCGTTGGATGGCATATAACTTAAATTAAAGGGTAATAGTTTTGATGTTAAATCAAATATGTACAAAGATGTCATGCATTCATCTTTGTAGCATAGTTTTTATTAAAACATTTATATCTTGTTTTAATGTATAAGCTTTTCATCATCAAAATTTAATTGACGTATTGGGTTCACCAATCAAGGAATTTAGTGTTAATTATCATCCATTATACCGTACTTTTGCATAAGTGTAAACACTTAGTGTTTCGGATAATTACCACCGAAGTGGCGCATGGAATTAAAACTAATTAGCCCTTAAGATGAGCTTGCACATTTAATGGCTTACTAAGTAGCTCCATTCGAACTTACAGAGAGGCGGAGGACCAGTGCGCTAAAGCACAACCTTAGACATCCTTTCGGTGTATGCGCACTTCTTTAAACCCCTTTTATTAGTTCATTCTCATGGGTGAGCCTTTCAGACCATTTGTACCAAAGTCATCAATCAATTAAGCGATTATGATTACTATTCTTAAAATACATGTTTCACCATTGTTTAGGTCAGTTTATTTTTCTTGTAAAAATACCCTTGTTACACATAACAAACAAGCAAGTATTTATAAAATAAACAAATAAACAATGAATGCATAACAAATAAAAGTCATGCATATCAAATAGCCACATGCAAGCGGTTTTGATAAATCCTATTAATAACCAATTCTAGATCTGTCAATATGCATATATTTAATTAAGACTTTCAACCGTTTTCATCTATGTACAAGGTGAACCACATGCATCGATTCATCGATTGCGTAAGTCAAAATTAAATACATACCACATAGCACATAATTGATTAAATTAATAATTATTGAGGTCTTCCCCAATTTTAGATCTATCAAAATTTAGTGTATATCACTTAAACAAGAAACATACAATAAAAGCAAATCCATGATAAAACATGCATGTAATTATCATGGACATAAAATTACACTTATCAATTAATGCAATTAAAGCGAGTTACATATACACATAAAGTTGCATGCATCTTAGGGTTTCTTATCCAATTAAAACAATAGTTTACAAAACCCTAAGTAGGGCACCAAAATGAAAGCGCCCCCTCAAAATTAGGGTTTAGGTTTTGCAAACCCTAGATCTAAGCATACAAATAATAACACATTCATGTTTATTTTAATTATGTGTTTGAGTAATTAATTACTTGTTATACAAGGCTCTCTGATACCACTTGTTGAGTTTATGATATATAAAACATACAATAAACATATAGACATCAAGAGTACAGTAGGAAGACTTAAGATCATAACAAATAAATTAATTAACGAAAGTATGCGTATACCTCTTTAGAATGTCAAATCCCTTGAGCAAAGCAAAACAACCCTCGAGCAAAGCAAAACAAAGAAGTACTTATTGGTGTAAGAATAATGTCTTACAACCACGTTCTTGTACACACGAATTAACCAAAAGAATCAGCGATTGCTAGATCTAACACAAGTCCTCGTTTAAGAAAAACGAAACCAAACTCCCTTACAAATGGGGTGCTCGGCCGAAATATGACTAGAGAGAGGAGAGGAGAGATCTAGGGTTAATTCAATGCACAAGTGTGTGAAAACCCTAGAACCTAACCCTCTTTATATAGTAGATGGAATACTTTGGGAACAAGTTATGGATTTGGGTTGGGATTACCCTATGGCCGGCCATGAGACAAAGCCCAAAGAAAACCCATAACTTTTTTTCAAGTCTTTCCATTACTAGTCATTCTCTTTTCATTTTAACGGTCGTTAGTCATTTTTCCGTTAAATACTTAACGATCGTTAACCGGACTTATTGTGCAATAATTAATCGTAAACATAAACATTAATTATTAACTTTAATTCTCATTCGCTAATGTGTGCAATCCCGTGGTCACGAGTTCGAATCCGGACATTCACATGTTTGTAAATATATACATTTCCAACAGATTGTTCGTGTTATAACAATCAGCTTGCTGTCAATTATACCGTCTTAGGTGTGCAAATCGTTGAAGTTTTATATATATAAAGAAGAACCATAAACATGTGCGCAACTATTCTTGTAATTGTCAACACCATTATCTTATGTCCTAACTAAAATCGATACAAAAATATAATGCTTTCATATGCTTTTTTTTTATAAGATGTCTCTATACTTGATCAACCTTCGTTCTGGCTTTTCCCAAAACAAATCTTCATATTTCTTATCTGGAAGAGAGTTTTCTTTCTCATTATATTATTACTAATGAGAATACCAATGATGGGATGAAACTACTTAAGCCCCCGTATGTCGTATTAATAATAAAAGTTATAATTTAGGTATTTTGGCAATGACCGGGCATTTTCTCTTTAAAATAAAAAGAATGGTACTTAAAAAAATCGTAATTAGTTTTTAATGATATTTTATAACCACAAGTAATAGTAGCAACCATCAACATAAAATCAATGTCAATTTATCAAATTTTGATAGCACCAAAGTATATAACAAACAAAACTTCCTTAACCGATATGGGTTTAAAAACATGATATACTTCATATCTCGATCATTCTTTTTCTGTTATTTAACATGCATTCATAAATCATCACACCATATATCGTCACCACCAAATTCGATCAAGTTCATTAAGTGACAACAAGCATTTACTACTTCCGAATTCTACTTACGTCCATATGCACTTATGATACGGTACCACCAACTTAATTACTCGATCCCATTATGTGAGCATTTGGTTTTAGCAGTTGAAGAATATCTCTAAGAGTATTCAGCAGGCACGATGATCAAACATTCTTAATTTGCTCACGGTACGTTCACATTAGCCTTGTTTTCAATCATATTATTAATACTTATAGAAATCATTTATATGATAATATTCGTGTTACTAAATGCTATACATTTCTGAATTAGTGAACTTAAAAATAGTGTTTACGTTGACAATATTCCATTGTTGTCCCGCGGTTAAGATATCTGGCCTTCACACAGGAGACGTGGGTTTGATTCCCGTTAAAGGAACCTTCTTTATATTTTCAGCATTTATCGTTTGAATTTTGAACAAGAGTTTTCCTAGTATACAGTTTAATTAATAAATACACGTTAACCATAACCAAACTCATAGGTTAAAACTTAAAAGTGTGTTAATGTCGAGGCTCAAATTAGAAGTTTATAATGCACATAGTTCATTCCTGGCTACAACATTGTCTGGAGCAAACATGAAACGTGTTTAATAAAGAATAAGTTACTGGCTTACTACAGAGATCTATGCGATCCTCTAAGACACCAAGTTTAATAAAGAATAAGTTACTGTTTTTATATATAAATCATCGTATAAAAGCAATAAACTTGTACATTAAGCTATTAATTAGTATATGAGTGAAATAGATACATGATTAGACCATGGATTAGTTATAATGTTGACGATCGTCCATTCACTTGTGTCGGACATCCTTTGGTACGAACCAGTGGTGACTAGTGAAGATATTAGCCATATGGTTTTGGCTTAGTGAAATTCGGCTATCTGAAAACCCGAAGTGTGTACTTGTTATCGGGCGAAATCTTGCTCTCCCAAGCAAATAACCTTTAAACAAACACCCTCCATGTCTCAGTTCAATTCCATAATCATGTACCGAATGATCAGTCTTTCTTAATTAGCATTCATTCATAATCAACAGTCATCACACATTATTGTTATTGCTTTAGCAATAAGTGACGTTAATAATACAAAAAGATAATGTAGTAAATAACTACTTTTAAACCCGCACGTGCTCGTGTCGCTTTAACATCAGTCATACTAACGGAGTTTGGACATACATCTAATTTAGTAATAGGGTCGTACTATACAAACCCCCTTATGATGTGATTTAAGGGGGGGTTTTGGTCAAAGATGCATTTTGTCCCCTTTTGTTTGTAGTACAACAAAGTTTTTTGTCAGTATTTTGAGCGTTTGACTTATTAAACTTTATATTTTATTTTCCGTACTTTCAGGTTTATAGTTTTTTTGATATAAACAAAATTATTAAAAATAAATAAATAAATAAAATAAAAATTGGAGGGGTTGCCCTTTGAAAAAAATAGGTGCTTCTAACTTGTCCCTTAGTAATATTGCGTGTATATATATATGTGTGTGTGTTATTATCCCATGTGTACTTTGGGTTTAGTATAATGTAGGATATTGGATTTCACATACACATCAAACCATAACTCAAAGTGGGCGTATAAAGGTGAGTTCTAGAGAGAGAAAGTTAGAGGTTTAGGGAACTTAGTGAGAGAAAGAAAAATCTTATTATGAGCTCCAACTCTCTACCTTGGAAGGTAGAGAGTATATATATAGTCTTACAATAAGCATGCACACAACTGTGGATCGCATACAGATGGGTAAAGACCGTCCGTCCTCCGCGGTGTTACAACTAAATACTACTTAACATAAAAGTACTATGACTACGAGCTTTCTAGCGATTACATATACTTGAGGTGACCGACTCTTTAATACCTGGAATTTCTAATTCCTAACAATCCCCTCCTAAGGGAGGTCACCTCAAACATATACTAAAATGACATTGAATACAATCGGATATTACATTAACAATTGATCTTGCATTCTTGATGTAGTACTTTGCTCGAAGCTCGTAGTCATTGATTCCACTCATTGCATGTTTGGTTAATCCAAGTGGAGGTCTTTTCTTGATCCGCGTGATAATAATGTTGAGCCGACTTTTGAGATCATCGACTAATAGAAAATCTCGATACATCCATTGTGGTGTTGGTATTATGTGATGTTGTGACTTTCGGACCGACATGCTCACATTGTGGATCATGATATCTTCTCATCAGAGTAGCGAAAGCATTCGTTGATTCATGATATTGGCGTAGCGAAGCATGGAGTTAGAATATCCGAGTCATTGATGCACCAATCATGATATCTTTTGATATGAATGTGTTGTGTGAGTATACGGCTATGGATTGACGCTCCATTACGATCGGTACAAACCTCGGGTGTACGCATAAGATAGTTAGCAATAAAGCGCACGAAAGTGTCTTTGATCACTCTCGATGAATTGAGGTACACGCCCACGATTCCCGTTGATCGGTACAAATCTTGCGTGATCAGTATAATTCGAAGAATTTCCTTGAGGTTTCGCAATGCTCTAGTTGTTTCTTAAACCGGAGCGTCTCAAAGAAGACAACGAATTGAGTGAACTAGCGAATTTCGTCCAGCGATTGATGAAAAGAGATTTGAAAAACAATGGTGTATTGCTCAATAGAAATTGTTTTTGCAATATAACGAAGGTTTTAATGAAAATCAATTATCAATCATAAAACACCTTTTGATTTTGAAAAATTAGTACCGGCCGGCGTGCTAATGAAAAGAGTTTTAAAGCACAAAGACCGGTTTATTCAAAGGTATCCGTCAATCCATAACTTTGAACGGATTGATTCAAAAGATTGAATCGCCCCATTGTTTACATTGGTTGTCACATGGTTGATCGTATAATAGATCTCACATGCCACCTACCAGGAGCTTGTTAGATGTTGGCTCCAGAAGGCTTTCCATCTTCACGGTGAATATGTAAACACATCACTCGGATGTTACGGCAATACCACAAGGATAATGCGTAGGACTCAAGATATAATCTCTCTTTCCACATTGTGTGAAACAGAGAGTCTTCATTGAAAGTGTCCTAATGAGATTTATTGATGATCTCGTGGCACTAGACTCAATTTGTGCATATTTGGATTCTATATCGGAGACTAGGGAGAGGGTCTCCTCCTTCAATATCAACAATCTCTAAGAGAAAGTTGATAGATAATGTCGGTTCCCAGTGAGAATGAAACAAGTCCTTTTAAGAGGAACTTGAGTAGCTTGGGAAGTTGAAGTGCGGTCGTCCTTTGGGTCCATGGCGTCTTGTCTTCAATACCGATGTTACCATCGGTAGCATTTGAATTGAACCGGTTTACGCCTAAGGTTGAATATATGGAGGGCTATTTGTTTTCACCCTTTTCTCATTCAATTCTTTATAATTCTTCAACCCCTTTGCTTACGAGACTTCATAGCAAGAACCTTGTTGGGTTTATTCGATTACTAGCTCGGTCTTAGTCCGCACTCTTCCCATATCTCATTTTTCTCCTTTTATCATCATACCTAAGAACTCTACACTAACTAGTGGATAGTTTCTGGGTAGATCCCTCCGTTCGGCGGATCATGGGAACACATACCTAACCTTATCGTCCTTATATCACCATACATAATGTAAAGTTGGTTGGTCTTTTTGGTATTGTTCATCTGCCATAGGAACCAATTGAAAACCATTTGAAAATCAATCGAGATACTTATGATATTTTATCAAAGCATTTTGTATCTGAATTGTTTTTGATATTTTTAGAAGAAGAACTCCCCTCAACATGTGAATCAAGTATTTGAAATAGTTTTCCACACGGAGGCAAGAGAAAGAATTAACTTCTTTGATTACCATTTTCAAAAATATCAACATCACTTCCCTAATCGAATCAAGTAGATAAAGCATTTTGGGGAAGGATGAGGTTTTCATGATTTTGCTCCCCTCAATATGTGCCTCGAGATTTGAAAAGAGTTTTGCACATACTAGAGGGAACCTACACCTTGAGATAAGTTATCACGTTTCAAATCATAGGTTTAAGATAGATGCTCCCCTCAACATGTGCATGGAAAATTTGAAATCGTTTGTCACATGTGGGAAGGAGAGCTTGTACATCCTTATAAAACCATTTACCGAATTATCGGTTTAAATCCAATTTAAATCACACATTCTCCCCCGATCACAATTATCAAATCATTTGAGATTCTTATAGATTTAAATTGATTTTGAAAGCTTTTAAGGAGAATTGTGACTTGATTATGAAAGCGTTTTAGCTGATAATGATCGGATTTTAAGACTTTAAACTCCATTGATAAAACATGCATGAATATCTTTTGAAAACAATTGAATGCCAAATAACTTTTTAATTTAATTGAAATCATTCTCCCCTCAATCAATGACATAGGTTGTTGATTGAGAGATTGATATTTTGACAAATAAGTCAGATGATTATCAAAAATAGAGGCTGAGTTATTTTTCAAAGCGGTTAGTTTTAGCAGATAAATGTTTAAAGAATTAGAGCATGGAATTTTGAAAACATGATAAAGTATGGCTCTGTTCTTTCTTTGAAAAAGCGGGTTACTGCCTGAAATGACAATAAACCATTGTTTCTCTTTCTCCCAAAAACCATTGTTTCTCTTTCTCCCAAAAATAATTTTTTTTTTTAATTTTTTTTTTTGAAAACATGATAAAGTATGGCTCTGCATCTAAAGTCCCGTGTCATTCTTTGAATGACAGCACAAAGACCGTAGATATTGACAAACCGAGAAAAAGCATGACAAATTGACAATATTTTTGAAGATTTTTCGAATTTTTAAGATTTTTATGGTTTTTGAAGGTTTTATAATTTTGTATTTTGTTTTTCGAATAGATATTTACAAGAGATAGATGAAGATAGACCTTTACTCCTCGTCTTCCTCACGAAGCGTTTGAGTGTTTCGGTTGAAGACTTTTCAAGCCAAGGCGTGGAAGAATAAACTCAAAACGTTCTCTTGGAAGAGCTTTGGTGAAGATGTGCTAGCGATATTGGACCTCACAAAATAGAGTTCCACCACACCTTTTTCCACTTGTTCCTGATGAAATGATGTCGAATGTCGATATGCTTTGCTCTTGAGTGTTGAGCGTTGTTGCTTGAGAGAGCAATAGCACTTATTATCACAGACAGAGGGATTTTGTTGAATTTAAAGCCATAGTCGATAATTGAGATCTCATCCATAAGACTTGAGCACAACAAGATGACATGGCTATGTATTCCCTCAGAAATAGAAGTACTCATTTGCTTCTTTGAAGACCGACTCACAAGCTTATCACCCAAAGAGCACCTCGGATGTACTTGGACGAGTATCTTGACACCTGCATGATCGGCATCGCATAGGTACATTAGTGACATACCGTGTCCTTCGGGTACCAAAGTCCCATATTGATGGTTCCTTGGAGATACCGAAAGACCCGTTTAACGCTTCAAGGTGCTTTTTAGTAGGCTTAGCACGGTATCTAGCACACATGCAAAGCGAACAAGATGCGGTCTACTAGGCGTGAGGTACATCGGGGATCCAATCATACTACGATATTTTTTTGGTCAATCATGATCCCTGAGTGGTCCTCATCTAGTTTGGTTCGATCAATCATGGGAGTGTCAACAGGTCACTTGAATCAAATCCAAATTTCTTTAAGATCTCAATTGCATATTTAGATTGATTTATGAAAATGCCTCCGGGACTTTGTGAAATTTGTAATCCCAAGAAAAATGACATTTGTCCCATCATTGACATTTGAAATTTTGAACTCATTTCATTAGAAAAGCGATCACATTCCATTGGGTCTGTCGAGGCAAAAATAATATCATCAACATAAATTTGAACAGGAATTAAATGTTTGCACGACTTCACGGTGAACAATGTTGGATCAACTGCTCCTTTGCTAAATTCGGTTGATAGAAGAAACTTTGACAATGTATCATACCATGCCCTTGGAGCTTGCTTTAAACCGTAAAGGGCCTTCTTCAAACGATAAGCGTGAGTAGGATGCTCTTGATTTACAAATCCTTCAGGTTGGGTGGCGTAGGCGACTTCTTTAAGGTCTCCGTTCGAAATGCCGTCTTCACATCCATCTGATAGACTACCATGTTCTTACTAGCGGCATTAGCCGAAAGATTCGATTGCCTCGATTCGAGCAGCTGGAGCAAAAGATTCTTCAAAGTCAATACCCTCCTCTTGACGGTATCCTTTAGCAACTAATCGAGCCTTGTTCTTCAACACATCACCATGCTCATCAAGTTTCACTTTGAAGATCCATTTTAGAGCAATAATCATGGCACATTCTGGAGCCGGTACTAACTCCCATACATCTAGTCGATCGAACTCATGAATTTCATCTTGCATAGCATTGAACCGGCTATCTTCATTCATGGCGGTTTTAACATCTTTTGGTTCGATCTTAGATAGTACGGAGTTGAAGAAACACCATAAGGCATCGGTTGCAAGTTGTTTCCGTGTTGATACCGGACGGGAGGGATTTCCAATGATGTTGTCTAATGGATGATCGTGAGTCCATTTTCGAAGGTGTTCATGTGGTAGTTGTTGAGGGATGAAGTAGCGAGTCGATGTCTCACGAAGAGGATGGTTCAGAAGATTCGAGGAGCAAATATGTTTTCAAATGGAGCATCTTCAGGATTAGCAAAGGGATTAACTTCATCATTGATGCTAGAAACAGTTCCATGATGTACATTTGAAGAATGATGATTTGTTGATGAGGCGGAAGGATCGTGAAGGCTTCTTGACTTAAAGATATTGAGGCTGAGGGATTGACTTCATTCACTGGAATATGAGCGACCTCGTTGTAGGGATCAACACCTCATTAGTACTGGATCATAAAGTTCATCAAACATAGGATCAAACAATTTCTTTAAATCATCTTCGGATGGAGGTACATATGGAGTTTCTTGAGAAGAGTTTGGAACAAGGGATGAACCAATTGGACTGATTTGAAGTGCGGGTCCAGAACTGAATTGTTCTGGAGCCGTTTGACCGTCGACTCATCAAGCGTAACGTGAATTGTTTCCATGATGTTTTGGGTTCTTTTGTTGTAGATTCGGTATCCCTTTTTGTTTGGTGCATACCCTACAAATACTCCAATGTCCGCTTTAGCTCTAAGTTTGCCTAAGTCTTGACCCTCATTAGTTGGATAGCACAATGCTCCAAACACACGAAGGAAAGAGAGATTAGGTTTTCTGTTGTGGACAAGTTCATAAGGTGTCTTTCCATGAGCGGTGAATCGGGAACGATTTTGTGTGTAGCATGGTGGCAATAGCTTCCCGGAGAAACATTGGAACTTTTGAGTAAATCAGCATTGTTCTAGCGGCTTCTACAAGAGTTCGATTTAGTCTTTCAACTACACCGTTCTGTTGAGGAGTTCGTGGAACACTTCTTTGATGGTTGATTCCAATGCTTTCATAGAATTCACTAAGTTGTTTGTTAACAAACTTCAGTTCCATTAATCTGTCCGGATAATTACGACGGTTTTGTTAAGTCGAACTGCGGTTGTTTGATGAGTTTGATGATGATATCGGGAGTTTCATCCTTTGTCCTTAAGAACTTGACCCAGGTGAATCTAGAGTAATCATCAACTACAACTAACACATATTTCTTCCCAAAGATATTCCGCACTCTCATTGGTCCACATAAATCCATATGAATTGTATGAAGAACTTCTGTGACAGAGTTAGTAGGTTTGGGTTTATGGGCATACTTCTTGCTATTTCCCAATTGACATCTTGAACAAAGATGATCCTTTTCATACTTTAGTCGAGGTAAACCTACAACTAAGTCCTTTCTGGAAGATCATTGATGGTGCCGAAGTTCAAGTGATTGAGACGTCGATGCCATAACCATGACTTTGGTTTTGAAGCCTTTGACAACAAGCAAATTGGAGAAGACTTCATCATATCTTCTATAGAGATGGTGTAAAGATTTGAACCACGAGTTCCTCTTAAAAGTTCCTTACCATCAAGTTCTCTAACAAAACAAGTATGTTTTCTGACAGCTACTTCTAGATCGAATCACGAATTGACCGACAGAGAATAGATTATGACCAAGACCTTCCACATAGTATACTCTAGAGATAACACTATCACCAACAACATAATCACCATAACCCATAATTGCACCGAAATGATCATTACCGAATCTAACTGTCCGATGAATTTGCTCACGAAGTTCATGAGCCGCGACCGGTCTCCAGTCATATGCTTGGAACGGCTGAGTCCGTACCACGAGCGATTTGAACGATCTGCAGTTGAACACATACAAGAATGGATAACTGGATAATTGGGATCCCCATGCAAGAATGGGTTCCGTTTGGTTAGTAACAGTGATTGGAACACCCACATCGAAATAGAAACATCCATATCGTAAGTAGAAGCAATGGAATCATTGGGAATAGATGCAATCTTTGGTGTCGTATTTGACCTATTCAAAGTATGTTCACTTCTTAAGGGAATAGTTCTACCAGTAGGCATCCATTTTCTAGAGGGCATAATCTTAGCAGTTTGAGAGCAAAGCTGATTATTCTTATGGCCAAAAGGTATCCAATAATAACCTATCTTTATAAAAGTTCTTCCTGTGGGTTTCCACTGTTTTCTAACAATCTTTCGTTTTGCCTTTTTGCCTTATTTGCACGATTATTAGCATTAACAATTTTAACGGGCATTTGACAGCATTAGACAAAGCATTCACACCACATTCATGATTAGCAACAGAATTCAAGCGGACATCATTACAAGGTTTGCAAATAGTATCGAATTGAATTAATTACGATGCGCCTAAGGCTAATACTAGAATCAACACGATTCGTTTTATTCAACTCAAGCTTAAAGTTCCTAGATTGGTCTTCTACTCTCTTCCAATGCACATTCTTAGCTTGCAAGGTCCTATCATTCCTTGTATATTCTTGAGACTTTGACCGCTTTCGCTTTAAAGTCACCTGATTACTCTGTAGAGGGAATGGGAACATTAGTTGGTTGATCTAATTTTTGCATTCCTGAACTTGATGTGCAAGGATCCGAAGTACTAGAAGGCACATTAGTGTATACTTTCTTAAGACTGTGATTTGAGCTTTTTGCGGGCACACTAAAGTTCACTTTCTTAGCACTAACATATCACGGAATCTGAACTACTTGAAGGTACATTAGTGTTTCCTTTCTTAAGACTTGGCATAGAACGGATTTCCTGCATGGCACTAGGCATAGAACAAGGCTTCACAGCCTTGCCTTTTTCACCTAAGGGTTTTGGACATGTTGCAATTACACATTCAAGCAACTCTTGAGATCGTTTGGCCTGGAGGCAAGCAAACCTAATTTCACTATCAAGAGGTTTGTTAATGAAGTCCTCTTCAACAATCTCACGGAGACATTCTAGACTATCCTTAAGGTGAGCACAATAGTCATGAAAAGCATGTTCATTATTCCTAAGATGAGGAGGAATATATTTAACTGTCACAGTGTATTTGCATTCTAAGGGTGACTTTGAGACAACATTCTTATTGAAAACAAGTGGTAGTTTCCCATTTCCCGACTTTTCAGATTCTCAATTTCCTTTTGTAAAGACGTTATTTTTTCGTTGTTTTGGTCACGGGTGACTTTCATTGAATCATATAACTCTTTAAAATGTCGTTTAACTTTTTCATTTTCTTCTAGAAAACTCTCGTTTTCCTTTTGTAAGGCATTAACTAAGTTTTGAAGATGAAAAGTTTGAGAATTATGAGAATCTAAAGGAGGAGGCATTTGGGATCCAGTCATATTGTTCTTTTCACCCTTTAATTGAGAGATTTGGGCTTTCAACTTTCTGATCGTGTTACAATGAGCTTGAATATGTTCATCACGTTTGTTAATTTGAAAAGCGCATCAAACTCGGAGCATCCAGGATGTCTTGATATTTGAAGTTTTAACATTTTCTTTTAGATGTTGATATTTTAGTTGTAAATTAAAATGCTCAACTTCTAGTTTAGAAAAATGTTTAACCAAATTGTCGTGATCATCCGATCAATTTTCTCATTAAGTTTCGAATTAATCTTTTCAAGCTCAATGACATGATCATGAGAGACTTTCGAGACAGATAATTCATGAAATTGAGAAGCATTAATGGAGCAATTTGTAGCAATGTAAAACACATCTTGAGCAATACATTCTGAAATAAGATTCTCATTCAAGGTATGCAAGTTCTTCCTCTCAATCTCATTATATTTTAATGCTCGCTCATAGTCACTAACCTCAACTATCATTGCATCAAATTCCTTTTCCATTTCTTTAATATCCGAATTCATTCCCTTTTTAAGACTTTCAAATTGATCTTTTAGTTGTTTAAATAAAGGCATGACTTCAGTTAAATAACATTCTTTAGTTTGCTCAAAACCTCTTTCTCCTTGTTATACCAAAGGTGTGATCCTTTTCTTGCAAGTTTTCTCAAAATCAACAAATAGTTGAAAGATAACATATTGGCTGATTAAGGTCTTGCTTTTAGTGGCAATTGTTCTAGGAACTAGATGCATTGGTGTATTTGGAGGATACACAGTCGCTCTAGGCATTTTCCAAAGAGGAGGGTTTGTTACAACAATATTTTAAGCTTTACGCTTATCTAAATCCATTTTCCAGAACACTTGTTCGGGAGTTAACAATGTCCGAGGCTTAAACTTGTTTAAGGCAATCCAATTCTCCCTTTTGTAATCATGGGGTGTGATGATTACTTTCTTTTCTTTACATTTTGGATCATCTAGTTTCTTGTTTAACTTTTCCCTAGTGATTTCATCCGATTTCTTATCTTCCTCTGTGCACTCAACGCAACTAGGTTTCTGTCTAGGTTTAAGGATTTCCTTGCCATCATAAAGAACCTTATGAGCATTTCTAGCCTTTTAATGACCTCTGGATTTGGTTCCTCAATAAGGGGAATGCTATGCTTATCGCTTAGGACTCTATGCTTAGTGATCATGTGAGCAATCTGAATGGTGTTTCCTTGTACGTACAACTTATTTTCAAGCTTGTTTTTCAAGGTTTTAGATTAGAAAAATCATTCAAAAGTTTTGATTCCTTAGCATTGAATTCTTGCTTAAGCATTTTAACATTTTCTTGAAGTTCTTGTTTTTGCTTAGCAGTTTTAGAAAGCTTTTCTTGCAAGGAGTTTAACTCTTGTTTTAATACTTCTTCTCTAAACCTACTTTTTCTAATAGTTATACGCATTTGGTCATCCATTTCCTCGCCACGAGTGGTCAACTCAAATTTAGCACGTTGTTCATAAATAGCAACACGTTCTTTATAGGCATTAAGTTCAGAGATAATAGACTCATCAGGGGCACATTGTATTCATCAAAAATATAGTCATGGTTTACTGCAGAAGATGCATCACTTGGTACAACTTCACTTTCACTTTGTTTCACATATTGATCATATGGGACAACATTGATATTACCCATATTTTCAATATTTGATTCAATAGTTTCAGTTGATAGTACTTTGTCATGCATCTTTTGCACATCAGCATCATCGTATAGTTTTAGTACCTCTGAGATGAGTTTGTCTTTGGATGGGCCAGCTTGTGGTGAAGAGGAGACCTTGGGAGAAACCATTGGAGAAATGCTAGCCATAAAGATTGTGTGTGCAGTGGGTCCATCATCCACATCAGAGTCGTATGCATCACAATCTGCGACTTGAAAGGCATTCTGATGATTGTGACCTATCTCCTGAATAGGCCGCTCATCCACATCTGCATCATAGGTCTTGGCATTGCCCTCAGCTAGAAACAACAATTCCTCTTCATCCAAAGCAGCACCATTATCCTGAGCTTGCACAAGCAGACATCTTATCTCAAGTAATCGCATTCTCGTGGACGCTTTGGAGATGTGCAGTTCCTTGCAATGTGTCCCTCACCACCACAATTATAACATTTGATCGGCTTAGCTTGACCTTGATTACCATTCCTTCCTCGATTCTGATTACCAACATAACCTCTACCAGCTCCACCTCTTCCCCGATCATACTGTCTTTCCTGAACTGGTTGCACCACGATCCTCCCATCTTTAACAATAGCTTGATTGTGTGGGTTAGATGTTGTTCGAGGTTGTTATTGGTTTGTGGGAGAGAATTCATGTTTTGACTAATCAGAAGAGCTAGTTGATTAATGAAATTGCCCACGTGTGCATCGGCATCGGCTTGTTTGAACATAGGATCGGGAATTAGTTTGTGATTACCATTTCCCATGGGTATGACTTGTGAGGCTTTGGTTGTGATTCCGATGTTTGAGTAGAAGGCAGTTGAGTCATTAGACGAGCTTGTCTCTCATTGGTTGGTTTTGAACCTGATTAAGAACCAATTTTTCAAACATCACATGTCTCTCATTCTGAAGGAGGAAGGCATAGAGTTGCTCATAGTTTGTATTCTTCAATCCTTTAGTGAGCTTCATAGAGGTGACAAACTTGTGCCATTCGGGATTCATGTTGTTCACAAATTTTGAGTTCAATTGAATGTTAGGCATAGTCATTCCGATGTTCCTCATGTCATTCACCAACTTATGAAATCTCACATAGTACTCATAGACACTCTCATCTGGTTTCATCTTGAAGTGTTCAAATTCGTCATAGAGTTGTGATTATCTTTCTTCCATAGTTAATTGAAACGAGAGAAGCATCTTGACATTATCCCATACTGCCTTTGCTTCGTGTTGTGATTGATCGCTTGTAGATGTCTTTAGGAAGACCTTGAAGAACAATGTTAGAAGCCCTGATATCAACATCGAATCTCTTTTTCTCCTTATCATCAAGCTCATCATACATCTTTGGTCGGTCCATTCCGTAAATCGAGTTCCATCTTGGCATTATCAAGTACATCTCTAGTCGTCTCAACTCGATACGGTCCTTCATCAATGGATTTGAGAATGTTGACACCTTTTTCCTTTCCAAGGCGTACAATCGATTCGTTGAGCCCAAGAATCGTAGTCAGATCTGTCAAGCATGGGTGGACGAGTATCTGAACCACCTGCTTGAACATCCTCGACAACAATGGAGATGATAGTAGGAACGTTTGTAGACATGTTTCAAGCTCTACGGGATTTTGCAATTCTTTGATTAAACCGGTAAATTGATTCTTTCAAGGGATTTTACTAAACCAAAAGAACAACCGTAAGAATGTAACACGAAGAAGAAAAAGGTCTAAATGAACAAGTCGCTAAACACACAACTCGCATAAGCAGTCAACACGCATCACACTCAACTCACTAAATTAATCAAGTCGCTAAATAGCCAACTCGCTTTAGTCTCAAGTCGCTATATAACAACTCGCTACAGTCCAAGTCGCTAGCAAAATTTTGGCAGCAATTCGCTAAGCACCAAGTCGCTAAATAATCAAGTCGCTAAATAGCAACTCGCCAGGTACCAATTCGCTAACACCAAGTCGCTAACAATATAAAGTACAAGTCGCTAACTTACACCAAGTCGCTACGTGTAGTGGAGAATCCACTACTTGTACTTTTGTCGGCTTGTCTCACTAGACAAGTCGCTAACCCAACTCGCTAAGACTTTCAACTACAACTCGCTACCAAATTGTAAAGCAAGTCGCTACCAAGAAAACTTTTCCTTGGCTCAAGTCGCTAGCATGAAAAACACATAAACACCACTTTTCAATCCAAAACAACCCAACCACTATGATTCAAACCTTCTAAATCAAAACCTAAACACTTGTGATGATTCTAAACACAAAAGTACTACCAAAATCCAAACTTTAACACTAGAAATCAACCAAATGATGCAAAACCACTAAACTTTTTCAAACTCAAAAACCACCTAAAACCACTAGAAATCCAAAGATATGTAAGAGATGATCTAACCATGGCTCTTGATACCAATTGTAGGATATTGGATTTCACATACACATCAAACCATAACTCAAACGTATAAAGGTGAGTTCTAGAGAGAGAAAGTTAGAGGTTTAGGGAACTTAGTGAGAAAAAGAAAAATCTTATTATGAGCTCCAACTCTCTACCTTGGAAGGTAGAGAGTATTTATAGTCTTACAATAAAACGCCACACAACGGGCTGTGGATCAGGCATACAGTGGGTAAAGACCCGTCCGTCCTCCACGGTGTTACAACTAAATACTACTTAACATAAAAGTACTATGACTACGAGCTTTCTAACGATTACATATACTTGAGGTGACCGACTCTTTAATACCTGGAATTTCTAATTCCTAACATATAAAAACTTAATTAAATTTATCTCTATAACCTCGGCTTTTATACGGATTAAGCTTATAAAGAAGAAGAATAACGTGATTTGTTATTGAGCCTGGATGGTAAAAAAATAGAATATTTTTCGAGACATCCTTACTTAATCTCGACGAATAACATGAGTCGTTCCTATATGTATAATCTTGTGTATTTATTTACATATTACTGTAACTCGTGCTTTCATTATGATTTTTGTAATTACTTCCATGAACATTGATTTTATATATATAATGATAATAATATTTGTAAATAAAAACAACGTATTTTTGTTTTTGTAAAAAAACTATAAAGTTTAGCGAGCATAAAGTCGAGGGATAATTATTAAATTTATAGAATTATTAAATTAACATAAAAACCTCATAAGTTTACTTAAGTATTTTTAATAACCCTTAAGGTGAGCATGGAGCGGTTTGGGACGGTTTTTGGCTAAAACCAAACCTCGAACTGATAGTTCGGTTTTTAAGCTTTTTTAAACCAAAACCTGCACTGAAAGTTCGGTTTGGTTTTTTTGGTTTTTAGCGGTTCGGTTTTTCGGTTTTTTCATTAAAGTGCCATCTTTTCTCCATGTTTGGAATCACTTTCGCAAACTACTAGTGCAAATCAGAATTACAGATAACATGTATATAAAGATGAGATCTACGAACATATATATAAATAAAAAAACTAACGTTATGAATTTATTATAGTGTTGGTTAAAAAACACGTGTTACGAATATATAATACACATGTCTCTTATATTATGGACTTTTGTGATTGCTTATATCAAAACCAATATTTATTGTACTCTATATTAATAACGAGCGATTCAATTTTGCAGTTCGGGTTTTCATATAAGGATTTTGCAAAGGGCAGATGTTAAGGTGTAGTTAATAAACCCAAATTTTTTTAATTAACAAAAAAATGCATTAATACACATTAAATGAACTTGTAAATTACTATATTTGAACATTATTTTCACTTGATTGAATTAACACATTCATTTTATAAACCGATTAATCTGTGCCCACTAAGCAGATGTTAGCAAAACCCTTCATATAATAATAAAAACCGAACGGAAATTTTTGTTTTTTTTAAAACAAAATCCGCACCATCAATTTTTAATTGGTTCGGTTTTTTTAACGTGTTTTTGATTTTGTTGCTCCCGAACTAAATTTTTTTTTAAACAAAATCCGCACCATCAATTTTTAATTAGGTCGGTTTTTTTAACGATTTTTTGATTTTGTTGCTAAAAAACGTGAGAAATCGTGTGAATTGACAACTATGTAGTCAAATTTCAGGAATTATTATTATCCCTTTAATAAGTCCTGACATTTGCAATATCTATCAATGCCACACTTATCTCGACTTATCATGCTTTCAGGACACCACAATATATGAACAAGAAAAACATATATTCCTAAACTGATGTGGGATTGAAAACGTGATACTTCATTGCAATTTACTAATAACTAATACTCCTTTTACAAGATGTACATTATCTTCACTCCAATTCCGCGACCATATCATATCTCATTCGTTTTCTTTATGATCATCACACCTTATTCCGTCACTAGTTACTAACTTTGAATGGTGGGGAGTGTCTACGTACGTGATGGCACGAAAATTTAACAGTTTCTTTCTTTGTTTTATTTTCTATATATGATGGTGGCCGGACTTAATAAAGTTGAGGATGGGTATTTGACTGTGTAAATAGACATAGTAGTGTTTATTGCTTTTGTAATGAAATATTGTGACTCTCAAATGGATAGATGTTTCCTACAAAAATCTTATCCTTGCTCTTGACATCTGGCCCAAAGGCGTTTCTTATGGCGTTAGCAATTCCCCTCGGCCAATCGGCACTTTCCTTGGTTTTTCAAACAGTGTGGGGAAAACCAAAGAACTAACAAAACAAGGCGCCGGGGCACCAGCAGAAGGAAACCACTGCCGCCACCGCCAAAATATCCTACAAATTATGTGGCTATAGACAAAGAACAAGGATATGTAAAGAATGAAAGAGAAAAGACAATTGGTTATCAAACATGTGTGGCTATAGATGGTGTGTCAAGTGATAACAAAAGCAATGGTTCTTCATCGAGTTTTGGTGGCTGGGCAGAACTGGATATACTAAAACTAGAAAGCGGAAGACACCATTAAAGAGTAAAATGAGCAGAAGAGATAAAAGAATCAGACGCCTTCCTTTAGTATCTATTGAAACCTGTAGTTAGTTGCTTTTAAGAAGAAAAGGTGAATGGCGAGCCTGGAAATAAAAGTAAATCGTGACCGCCACTCCTGAGTGCTTGAAGTGGCTCAACACAATATTGACAAATAACAACCATTCTCCTCTTGTTGTTATTGGCCGATACGGCAATACCCCAACATTAGCACGTTTTTGCCTCGCGAGTTCAACAAATTGTTGTTGAACAAGCGGTGATTGTAACCATATAACATAAGTTATTGATAGTAGATCAAATATTGATCATTAATATGAATAGATCTTTAGTTTTTTTAAATCTAAATTATAATCTAGATTCTTGTAAGTCTCATCACGGTAGCCAATTACGGCGCGAAGCGAACCACATAGCCTTAGACTTTACAAGAAAAGTTTATAATAAACCTTTGTTTTATATTTTTTAGTCATGTTTATATTTATTTTTGTAAATCCCTTTGCTTCTAACTTGAGTAATTACTAATTTAAAAAGCACTTATGTTGCATGTGTTGTCATAGCCAGCATGGTGTTTTGGCATGTTGTCTTTTGGCATGTTGCCTGAATGTTTTTTGATCTATATATATTTACCAGGGTAAAAACCCTTTACCCAAAAAAATAATTGACCTAAAATGATAAAAACAAAAAAATCAAACTCATCAAATACAAAATAAACACTATTATGCCTCCACAATCATTCATGTAGAAAATGATCATTCTTTCTTAATTAGCATTCATTCATAATCATGACACCTTATTCCACGAAAAGTTGTTATTCTATGAAAGTTGAAAATATATATGAATTAATACGTAATTGCTATTGTTAGTGCTTTAGAAATAAGTGATGTTATTAGCTCTAACATAAATAGTAAATTTCAGTTGAATAGTGTGTGGTATATAAGACAATATAATCGTAGAATGAAGGAAAAACATATAATTTGTATTAAATTGATTGGTTGATGAAGCCCAAGTGTTATACATGTATAACCCTCTAGTAATGCATCAACCAATCAACATAATACATAATTCAATTTACTAACTCCTTAGCATCACACAGTATGTAAATAACAAAAGTTCTTTTTACTTATCTATGTGAGATTGAAAACCAAACAACTCTTTACAAAATGTACACTCTCTTCAATTAAATTACATGATTATACCTTGTTCGTTTTTCTTGATCATCACACGTTTTACATTCAGTTCAATAACAAATGGTGTTGTTTTTGCGGGTGGTGGTAGATATTTACAGTTGATGTTAGTGGATTGTTCATGCGGATAGTGGTAATCGCGGCGTGAAACCTGGGAGAGGATCTCGTGGGAGTGTATAGTATACGTTAAAAGTGCGAAAATGTGACAGCCTATTTCTTTGTTTGATTTCGTATTCATAACTATGTAGGGTATGTTATTGTGCTTTGTCATATACTGAATGCTCAACACTAATTAAGTTCATGTAGTGAACACAATAGTATTCTATATTATATTTAGCATTATACAAATTTATGGTATTTAAGAAAATAATTACAAAAGAGATACTTTATTGCTACGTATCAACTATGTTAGTAAAAATAATTTATATTTTAAAAAGATCCCCAATTTCTAGTTGAATACAATACTTTTGTACTAGGCTACTAGCCACTCATTTATCCCACACTCACCAAAGCCACAGTCAACTTTCTCAATACCCAATTAACTTTCTCACTTCCCTAGCTACTCAACCCATCTTCTCCATTCTAATTCTCCAATTTTTCCGATAAGAAAAACAAGAGAAAAAATATTGAAACACTCTCATTATTAGTAACCAGAGAGATTGTCGAGGGCACACAAACTATTT
Source organism: Chrysanthemum makinoi (assembly GCA_910596185.1). Lineage (NCBI taxonomy): Eukaryota > Viridiplantae > Streptophyta > Magnoliopsida > Asterales > Asteraceae > Chrysanthemum > Chrysanthemum makinoi. The sequence continues at coordinate 329,842,917 of OU343221.1, forward strand.
GCTTGAGGGCACTGCACATTCTTTCTACTAATAGGACTTTTTTTTCTATATAGTTTGCATGTCCATAAGAAGTTAGTTGGGGGCAACGCCCCCCGCTACCATGCATGTAGCTCCGCCCCTGCTTAGTTGTCATATCTATACAAAATGGCATCAAGTGTTGTAATAAGTTGAGAGAAAACCTGATACAAAGCAAAAGTGTGTTTGTATTGGAAATCAACTTCTCTAGTCACCATTACTACTAATAATGAGAATACCAATTAATGATGGGATGAAAAAACATAAGCCCCGTATGTCGTATTAATAATAAAGTTAAAATTAAGGTACTTTAATTTAGCGATGAATGGGCTTACTCTTTAGAAAAGAAAAGAAAAAAATGAGAAAGAACATTGAGAATAAGTATAAACTAGTACAATACACGTGCGTTGCCCGGGTATAACGATTCAAAAAAAAAATCAACACTATTGGAAACAAAGTATCTCAAAGTGCAAAATCATTCTTATTTATTGATAAAGTATTAAATTAAAACATACCAAAGTACTAAAAAAAAGTTTGAAACAACACCAATCACGTGGACAGCAGGACAGTGATTAAATTGAAATGCAAACAATTCATGATAAAAAATAGCTAACAATTCATGATAAACACACAACAGTCCCAAACACTCGTACATTCAACACAGCTCAAGTACAGAGTCTGCACAGAGCTGTAACACCTCCAAAGATGAAACTACTTCTTAACAAATGCTTAATCCAATGTAACAGTATATAGTGTAGCCTATAGTGTTTAGCTTAGACTTATATCAGTTGTATATAGTTAGTATACATTAGCTTCATGTAACAGTCTATAAATAGCTTGTAAGGTTCACGTTCCACACTTAATGAAATATCACACACTTTTTCATTCTATCTACACTACCCTCTATTTCTCAACAAAATGAAGGCATTTTGTCGATGAATGGGCATGTAGTCGTTAAAATATAAAGAATGAAAGTTTGTACCTTTTAGAAAAAAAATATTCTTGGGCATTTAGTCAAAATAAAAGAGAGCTCGTACTTACTAAAAAAATTTGAGAATCTCTTTAAATTGGAGCTTCAAGCGTACAAAGTGGTTATTTAATAATCTTCTTATAACCACAAGTAACCATCAACAAAAATATGATGCCAATTTATGAGATCTCATAGCGCCAAAATATATAAACAACAAAAGTTTATTTACTCAACCGATGTGAGTTTGAAAACCTTATATGCTTTATATTTCATTCTTTTTTTGTTGTTTAACATGCATTCATAAATCATGACATCTTATATCGTCACCAGCAAATTCAATCAAGCTCATTAAGTGACTATACGCGTTCACTACTTCCTAATTCTACTTACGTTCATATGCACTTATGAATTATGATACCGCCAACTTACTCGATCCCGTTATGTGAACATTTGGTGTTGGCACTGATCAGAATGTATGTGAATGTGGGGAGATGACCGATCATTTTTTGCTCATGGACTCATTACGTTCATGTTAGCCTTGCTTTTAATCATCTTTATTATTACCAATAGGAATCATTTATATGATCATATTTGTGTTACCTTTGATGTATCTAAATGATCTATGTTTGTGAATTACTAAAGCCAAAACAATGTTTATGTTGACCATGTTCTTGTTACTTGAGAGCTAAACAAATTCAATTGTTACTTGCAGTGAAATTTTTTGAATAAAAGAAAAATCTTTTTGACGTAAAGTTTTTTGAAACTTTGGTGGTTCGGTAACAATTGAATGAATTTTCTTTTCTTTTTTTTTTTTCTAAAAAATATTTTAACTAAAAGAGTTGTATATTTTCCCTAATTTGGCCATAAAAAATAATAAATTCATTTTTATCATTTATGTATGAAAAAGACAAAAATACACATGTACTTAAGATTTAATAGTAAATACTTTTGGACCAACTTGAAAATATTTTAGAACAAAGCGATTTTGATACTCCCATTTATCATACATCTACACCACAATCCTCTCGTTGGCTATCCACACTTATTCTTCAGACTCATAGTAAGGGGAGTAGATACATTTTCTAATTGATTCTTGTAGGCCTCCTTTTCTTTGTTCCTTTTTATGTTGAAACAGTGGATACCCATTTGTAAGCCAAACAACGATAATTGAATGGTCATATCTATTCCAATTCACTTGCACTATCAAATCCATACCTATAGTGATTCTTTCTACCTTTGGTATGTGTTTTTTCTATAAGATTACTTTCTACTTAATCAACCTTCATCCCAGCTTTACCAAGAACAAATCTTCATAGTTGTTATAATTTGCCAAAACCATTATCTTATCATAACTAAAATTGATACAACAATGTGATGCTTTGGTATGTGTTTTTTATAAGATTTCTCTCTACTTAATCAACCTTCGTCCCGGCTTTTCCCAAAACAAATCTTCATAGTTCTTATATGGAAGGCATCTTATTTTATGAACCACTTTATATCTTGGAGAAGAGTTTTCTTTCTCATTAGCTACTCTAAGCATCTAGTTGCTTTAAACATTGTCAGTGAAAAAATGGTTAACTAGTTACAAGTATTAAGAAATGCATTTGGCTGAAATGCATATATCTCATATGGCAAACATAGAAGTTATGTTCGTTATCAACCTATAAGGAAGTTCGGAATCCCCTTCGGCCTATGAAACGTACAGTTCGCTGGATTGTTTTATGCAGGGATTGAAATCTGCTTTTGGGTGATCCGTTACTATCGTTGGCAAAATAAAGAAATGGCCAACGAGAAATGGGCATGAATGAGAGTAGGAGGTAGCTTCAACATATCTTGTAAGCAAAAATAGCATCAAGTTTTGTAAGTTGTGAGAAAAAACTAACACAAAGAAACTTTCTCCAAATTATTATTATTATTGTTATTATTATTATTTATTTCGCAATACTATCATTTGTGAATTACTTTATGTTAAGTATCCGTGTTGCCACAGAACATTGTTTGTGTTATATATAACATCCAACTTGCTGTAAATCAGACTATCTTAGGCATACAAATCCAAATAGTTCTTATATGGTAGGCATCTCATTATATGAACCGCCTTATATCGTGGAAAAGAGGAGTGATTGTCATTGGCTATTTTAGACGTCTAGTGAAATACGCATTTGGCTAAAATGTTTATATCTCATATGCCAAACACATAACATATGTTCTTTTAAATGTATTTCTTCACGAATGGTACTGAATTACTAGTTCTAACTAAAAACAAGAAAACTAGAAAGATACTTCGATTTATCATTTAAATGTATGATGATTGGTGATTGAAACATGCAAATAATTTGTTTTCTATTTAAAAATGATGATTGGTGATTAAAATGTTAAAAAAAATTCAGAACCGATATAGATTATCGGTGGACTAGATTATCAAAGTTATCTGTTAGTTAAAATTAACACCGATCACATTTTGCACTTCAACCACAGTCAAACCAATAACGTTATATCAAACTCGAACCAATCAACATTTTGCATTCCAAACCATATAACTAACTGAAAAATCTTAACTTCACCCGATGGAACAGAAACTTGATTCAAGTTTTTACAAAATTTAGCTCTTTACTACCTTAATTAGATTGTATAATAAAAACACTAAATCATGTATCAAATTATCTATCATCCATTTTCTGTTAATTAAAATTCACTCGTAATCATCGCATCGGTATTTTTCCGTCACATCGTCATATCACCAATTCTGTCTTCGTTACTTGTCATTTCACTCAAATTCATTAAATTAAATGACTAAACACATTCACCACTTCCTGGTTCTAATCACACTCTCGGTTCACTCGCAAACTTTCTGATCATGTGTGGGTTTTGAAACAAGTACATATATGTGGCATCAATGACTTTTTGAAATAAAAACCTCGTGCCAAAATAATTGTGTTCCAAATCTCCTTTAGCTTTATGAAATGCACCTGATGTTCTTTATTTCTAGGTCAGACAATGTTTGGATCACTTTTTGTTTGATACAATGAAAGTGCGATAAGTACGAAACCTATCATATATGGAATCCCACACGAGTACACAACACCTAGTGGCTCACTCAATGAGAGGCCGGGCGACAGTGAACTTGAAACTTGTACTTTTATCAACACCCCGGCAAAGCTTTTTGTATATAATGAACCGTTTATGTACGCACAAAGGTTATGTAATAGTCTCCAAATAACACAAGAAACAAATACACTACTACTAGCTCGATGAACCAGGACATGCATGCCATGATCATAATAACCAAGACACAAAAACTGACACGCCAAAAATAAAAACACAATACAACGACATTTGGAAACAAGTATAGACCTGCTCAATCTCTTGTACCATTATTGTTTCATTTTTTTTGCTTTGTATTTTCAAATTATAGGCACTCCGGTAGGAGTATTTTAAATTTGAAAAAATGACAAGTGGGTTCATTTTCGATGTGAAGTCTTTCAAGATATAGGCATATAGCTAATGTTTGTGTCAACACGACTTGGCCTTGTAATGGTAGTCACTTGGTGTGGCAACGTTAAGATTGAAATAAGCATCGTCACTATTATCTAGCCTATAAGCAAAGCAAAAAATTTGAATTTGGTGCTAGTTAGCAGTAGTTCACTACAAGAATTTGAGCCTTTAGCGACGGATTTAGCGACGTAATTAGCGACGGATTATATCATTGCGTCAGAATTTGCGTTGGGTAGGAACCTGTCGGTGTTAAAACGTCGCAGATTATACGTCACTTCAAACTACGTCGCAATAATTTAGCGTCATCACTATCGACAAACAAGTTTGTCGCTCGTAGCGACTGGAAATGATGTGGCAAAAAGTCTTGCGACGGATTTTCACTTGCTTTATGGAGTCGCTAGTTGTCGCGAGTTCTGTCCCAAAAATCTATGTCCATCGCTATTCTAGTCGCTAAGTATGTCGCTTTTTCTCATTAGACGTCGCTTAAAGTGGCAAAAAAATCCATCAAATGTCGCAAATCCAGTCTCTGTTGTCGCAAAACTTTCTCTATTGAACATGCTAAATTCTATATTGTACTACATGTCTCTTTATTTAGCCCCAAGAATTCACAAATGAAACATAATAATTCAATAAAGTATATAGCATATTAAACAATGATAAGTTCCAAGTCATACATAAAGACACTAAAAGGTGTCGTATAAACCGATATTGTAAAACTGCTACTTAAACAAAAGTACTATAAGAAACTGCTACTTGTTAACAAAGAAAGAGTCTGTAAACCTGCTACTTTTTAACAGCATTGCTAATTGTCACTTTAACCAAATAGTTTGTAAACCTGCTACTTGTCAACACATTGCTACTTGGACTAAGCATCTAAACAGCCGGTTGTCGGCGTTGAAGCAGATCTAGAACCTTTTGAGTAGCAGATTGAATCACCTTTAAATCGCTCTCTAGCAAATTCTGAGATTTAACAATGTGGTCAAGCTTCTGTGAGTGTGCTTCTTGTGTTTCTTTCATACGTTCCTCGCTCGCTTTAAGAAGTTCATTTTCTATCTTTTGGCAATCCAACATCTCTCGTAGCTGAACGATCTCATGGTTTTGTGCAGTTTGGCCAATGGAATCAACAATATGCTCAAAAATATATCTATCAAACCCCGACGGAAGACCTTAAAACTTCCCTTTCTTTGAGCCAACATGTTCTGCCCATCTGATGTATGTATTTGCTACGTTTCCTGATTGTGTATCTTGAGAGTCATCTGCTCCATACTTTGCCATGTATTGTTCCTTCATTAATAAAAAGCATGGTTGTCAGGATCCCGATCCTGATCTTAGGATCTTACGATTTTACGATACTGCAAAGCAAAAACGATCTGGATCCTACATAGGATCTTTGCAAGCTTAAGATCTTATAGGATCCCGATCTTGACCATACGATCTAATCCGATCCGATCTTACTTTTCTCGGATTACAAACTAAAAAACTACAAATTTATGGGTTGTTTGTTTGTATAATTCAAAAATCAACATGTTAATCTTTTTAAACATTTTATAATCATAATTTAGGACAACATTTACATGAAGTATTCATAGTATTTTATGGTTATAATGTATTAGAATTTGTAGATTTGTATAAAATTACATAAAGTATTAAGAAATAACATTAGAGTAGGATCTTAAGATCCCGATCCGATCTTACGATCACGATCTTGAAAAAACGAAAACGATCATGGGTAGGATCCCGATCTTGACAACCTTGATAAAAAGTATGACACATTTAGCATATGTAAAGTAACACTTGCTTATTCAGAAACAACACTTGGATTATTCAACAACTTACCCATGTTTCTTTTGCTTCATTGTCCACAAAAGTTTTTTCTTTCTTCATGTGAGTCCGAAAAAATAGTTCTGCAGCAGTTGGATCCCTTCCTAGTTCTTTTCGCTATAATCATAAAACAACATAAATAGTACCACCGATGTTAACAACGTAATCGATTAAGCACATACATACTACATAGATAACTCTGGAATCAGTTTGTTGCAGCTACTAGGAAACTAATTATCACATAACTAAATCAATCTGATCCCACAGTTAACAGATAAAAAGTCACATAAGGCCAATCTAATTTTGCTACTTTAAAATCATCTTCATTTTGCTTACTGGTTCCAGTCAATATAGCACAACAATACAAGTTACAAGTCCTCTGCAAGGAAAGCTGACCATTAAGGCCAATATGATATTCGAGGAATTCAGTAAAGTTTCATGCTCTCTATTATATTTTTGCATTTCCTTCATTGTATGACATTTATTTAATTCCACTCATTTTTCTTTAATGTTAACGCAGTTGGGATTGACCTACTCCAGAAGGTTATACTGATGCGGGAAATTAAGTCAGACATCCATCAAAGATAAGGAACTAAAAGACTATCTTTGCCTCAGCTACTAGTAGACCATTTACATTTAATGAAAGAACATGGCCAATCCAACACTCATTCTATCATCAAATAGAAGTAAAAATTCACGAGAAATCATTTAACAGGCATTCCCAAACCAACTACCAAGTACATTTAATTAGCAATCAACTATTCAATCGACTATCAGATCATTTAAACGTCAATCAATCAGGCTGCCTACGAGCTCTAACAGAACTATCCATTTACATTATTTGAGACTTGAAAATGCAACAAGATTACTATGCTTAGAGCTCTAACAGAACTATCCATTTACATTATTTGAGACTTGAAAATGCAACAAGATTACTATGCTTAGAGTTTCCATGACAGTCAAGGACTGTGAGTATGCCTTTGGACAAATGATAGGTTCGTAACTGCTTTTAGTAGTAAAGTGTTTGGAATAAGTAACATGGTAAAGAAAATTCACTTACCAATCTCCTTCTGTGCTCAGCAATCGAGATTCAACCACCAACGTGCAAACGCTTATTAGATTGTCGGGCAGCTCTCCCTCTTTCAGATTTTGCTATAAACCCCGGTGATTCCCAAATTATCCACAGTCCATCCCAAATAGCTTGATTCATGAAAGGTGGTTTTTCTGCTCGACCTTTGATCCCAAATAGAACAGATTTAGTTATAAAATTGCAGTTGTTTTTGGGTGCACAAATCTGAGATTCATACGTTTAAGTGTAGTATAGTCGAGGGTGCTGGTGAAACTTGTCAAGTATAAAGCAATGGGTGGACAATATTTCTGTTAATTCTATAATCAGTCGTTGATGACACCTATCCCACTAGTTTACAAGCAAGTGTGATACTTAAATCAGTCGTCGATGATACCTACCCCACTAGTTGCCATGCATATCACAACATAACCTCCTAGTTTACAAGACTTAATCTAACTTACTACTCTAGAGTCCTCAAGTAGTGATAAGGCCTCCACTACATTGATCTAACTTGAAAGTGTGCTCATAAGACTAATATGACTGTCAATCACATACGCTTACTGCCCATTAGCTACCTTACTGCCAATACGCTTACTAGTAGTTAGCTACCTATCATTTGGTCAAAAAAAACAAACAACTAGGTCACGCATTTGGTCGAACACTTGTTTTACACTCTACACATACACTTCAATACGTTTTCAGCCCAAAAAAATACACGAAACTAGTGAGAAAATTCATCAAACACTTGGTCTACACTTCTACAAATACAATCAATACGTTTTCCAGCAGAAAAAATACACGAAACTAGTGAGACAATTCATCAAACACTTGGTCTAACAGTTGGTCTACACTTCTACAAATACAATTTTAGTCAAAAAAAATACTAAAAACTAGTGAGACATTTCGTCGAACAGTTGGTCTACACTTCTAAACTACTTCTAAAAATCAAATCGTACCTGATTTTAAATCACAACTAAATAAGCTAACAGTTGGTCGATTGCATAAGCACATCATAAATAAGCTAACACAACTCAACAATCAACAATCAAGCACTCGATTAAACACATAAACACGTTTAAATCACAACTAAATAAGCTAACAGTTGGTCGATTGCATAAGCATGAATTAACAGTTGGTCGATTGCATAAGCACATCAAAAATAAGCTAACACAACTAAATAAGTTCAAAAATCAGATCGTACCTGAGCTTATTTAGCGATTAAACATGAGCTGAGATTAGAGATGGAGTGAAGATTAGATCAAAAATCAGATGTACTTGTGAGATGAGAGAAGATAATGGGGGAGATCGTACCTGAGCTGTGAGGTGAGAGAAGATTGGGGAGGGAGTGAATAGTCCTTCGAGAATTTTTTATTTGATTTCAAATGTCTGAGTGCTATTTTTTATAAAACAACTTTTAAATAAAAACAAAACTATTTGTTTTTAAATAAAAACAATTTGTTTTGAATTGTTTAAATATAAACTAGGTTATTCATAAAAATTTAAATAAAAATAAAATTATTTTTAGGCTTTTGTGTCTATAAAGTAAAATATATATGGTAAGAATAATTTATTGATAAAACTAAAATAACTATGAAATAAAAAGTGACCAACTTTGAGACATCATATAACTACAAAGCTAACCAGCAACTTATTTTACGACACACACATAAAAGGCGATATTCCAGCGACATGTATTGCGATGAAAGCAAGGTAAGCGGTAAATATGCGACTTCTATTGCGACTTTCAAACATGCCTCTCCAGATAGCGACAACCATTGCGATATGTATTGCGACATCATTAACCTTGAGAATAGGTCAAGACATGTGTTACGACATCTATCGACGGCCATGACGCTAAAGGTGTCGCTCTGATGTCGGAAATTTGCGACTTTTTAGTGTCCGTCGCTATTTCCATCGCTATTCCACTAAATTCTAGTAGTGGTTCCTTATTAGAGTTTGATTTTTTGTTTATGCTTTTAATCACCCATATAATATTGAAGGTCCGGTGGGAGTATTTCGTTTTCATAATGTATGGTTATATGGATTATACGATGATTGGTGATTAAAACGTGTAATTAAACAATTTCTTTCACTTAAAAATGAACAAAAAGTTGAGAACCAATATATTTAATGGCTTATCTCAGCTGACATAGAGTTACCTCATGACTTACTCTTATATAACAAAGTAAAATATCTTACTTTCAGCCGATGTGGGAACTTGATACAAGTTTTTTTACGTAAGTTAGCTCTAAAAACATATAATAACACCTACGATTGTATAATACAAACCAGTGTTGCAAAAAAAGGTCTACAAGGCCGATTAATCACCGATTAGGTGCTGCTGGGCCACCGACCTTTCCGATTTGTGTAAATCGTTAAAACAAATCGGTCAACCATGGTCAACGGCGGTTAACAATGGTCAAACTCGCTGAAAACATGGAAATCTTACCGGAAATACCCTAAACTCGCCTTAAATTAGTTATAATAACCGTTTATATCTATTACAAGATGTTTTTTAAGGAAAATCTCGCCGAAAATACCAACATTTGCGGCAAATACCTAAAACTTGCCAAAATTGCCAATACAATTAATCACCGACTGGCTATTTTTGCAACCCTGAACAAATGTAATCACTTATAGTCGTTGTTTATATCTATTACAAGATGTTTTTAAGGAAAATCTTTTCGAGAATACCCAAAACTACCCAGAAATACCCAAAACTTGCCAAAAATGCCAATCCGATTAATCACCAATTAATCTCGCCTATACCGATTACAAGCTACAAGGGGGTCGACCGACTCACTACCGATTCGCGACTTTCAATTTATTAATATTGACTCGTAACCGTCACCACCATCATATCACCGATTGATTATGTCATTGTTACTCGCACCGGCATTTCAATTCACTCAAACTCATCAAATTAAATGACTAAACACATTCACCACTTTCAAATTCTAATCACGCTCTCAGTTTAATCACAAACTTTTTAATCAATTGTGGGTCTTGAAACAAGTACACATGTGTAGCGTCAATGATTATATAAGTAACTATTTGCATAAATTTGAAGAACTACATTAGTCTAAATGATTTTGTATGTAGTTTCTAATTTTGAAGTAACTTTTATACGGTTAGTGGTCGGTGAAATATCGAGTTTATAAAAGAGGCTTAAAAAAATAAATAAATAAAAAACTTTTTAGCATTACATCGATTCTTCCAAACAAGTCTTCTCATGCAAAGCTGCTGATATCATTTCGGAGATGCTAAATCACCAAAATTTCTTACCTCAAGCAATGACATTTTGTCACTAACCTTATATTATGGACCACTTATTTTGATACAATGAAAGTGTGATAACTACAACGTATTTGGTGTCACACACGATACTAAGTGTCTCGCTCAATGAGGGCGATAGTGAACTTTGAATATTCTCATTTACTTGACGCTCATGCCAAGCTTTCCATATATAATGAATCGTTTATGTACAAAGGTTATGGAATAGTCTCCATAACACGAAAAACAAATACACTACTATACTATTAGCTCTATGAACCATGACATGCCATGATCATGATAACCAAAACAAACTAAAACCGACCTGCCAAAAATAAAAAGCACAATATAACGATATTTCAAAACAACCATAGACTTGCTCGATGACTTCTACCTGCCTATAAGCTCTATAGTTGAATCATTCTTTCACCTCATGCGTTCTCTTACTGTCTTACACATAAAAATTGCAATTCAAAAAATTTTATATAATAGAAAAAGTAAAATTTGACTGCACAACATTAAAAGAATGTCAAGTTAGTTTTGTTTTCGAGTAACTGGAAAAAGATAATTCGTGTATACTTTGTGAATAAATAAAAGGAAATTAAGTGTATATAAGTTGTTAGTTGGAAGTGATGGAGGATGTTAATAAATTTAATATCCCGTCACATAAACAACCACGACAAATATAAATAACCCAAAATTCTTCTCATCACCCGATGTGGGATAGAAACTAGATACAATTAGCAAAGCATATTAGACTAAAGAGTTGACCAAATGTTGAAACAAAAAACATCAAAATCACACCATTAAATGATTGAACACCATATCTCTTTCATTTTCTGATAATTAACATTACAAACTTCTGACACTAATAGAATCTTTTCTAGTTAACAAAGTTCATAATTTAGATGTTAATCTAATGCACATAGTTCGTTCATGGCGTCAACATAGTTTGGAGCTAACATGTTTAATATATATTTTTTAAATAAATTGCTATAGAGATATAATTGTGATTCTCATATTTATTTATTTTTAAAGCCACTTGGTTAACAAACCATCAAGTAGCTAGAAACCATACAAGAGATGGGGATAATACATGAACTTATTAACACAATCGCTACTTCCTAATCCTAATCATACTATACACAATCACAAGCCTTAGATGTGTCGTATCTGCATCATCACTCGATTTCACCAGCGACTACTCAATGCCGTCGCCTCGTCTGCTATCACCATCTCCACTTCCACCATGCGAAAGTGATTTACGGGTATCAGTAGTACTTCAGGGGCGAGAGGGAATTGGTTGTGAGGACGGTTAGGGTTACAGCTAGGAATGTTACGTTTGCCGAAGGTGTGGTTGTGAATGTGAGTAAATCGTTTATTCATGATGGTGAGGCTGAGATATCATTCATGGAACTAATTTTTATACTTCTTAGGCTTTTTCTACTTTGTTTTTTATCTTGTGAGTTGTGACAATCTCACATTGGTAAAACTGGTTTTTTATTTCAATCTTTTACTTTGTATCTTCATATTATAGGCTCTCGTAGCAGTATCTGAAACTTGAAATAATGAGAAGCGGGTTCATTTAATTTACGATGTGAAGCCTTTGAGGAATAGGCGTATAGCTAATGTTTGTGTCAACACGACTTGGCCTTGTAATGTTAGTCACTTGTCGCGGAAGCGTTAAGATGGAAATAAGGTTCATCACCATTATCTAGCCTATGCAAAGCAAGCAATTTGAATTTGGTGCAAGTTAGCGGCAGTTTCTTATTGGAGTTTGAGTATTTGTTTATGCTTTAATCTCCCATAACAGCATCTAATTGAGATTAAATTTTGTTTATAACTATAAAGTGAACAACCACAAATAAGCTTCAACTACATTTTGACTTAGGTTTAATCTGTGCCCGGTGTAACAGTTTTTAAATCGCCTATTGCGATATTTTTTTTTCGTCACCACCCATTTCAACTGTTTTTAAGCCACAAAAAATATGATGAATTGTATAAGATAACGATTGTCTAAACATATCGACTTCATCTTTTGCAAAGTCAACAATCACAAACAACCATCAACATAGTACTAATCACAAATTAACTATACCATAGCACCAAAGTATATATACAGACATAATATCTTGCCCTAACCCGATGTGGGTTTCGAACCTGATACTTTATAACAATTTTTACAAAACGTACACTGTCTTCACTTCTCTCTATTCCACAATCATATCTCATTTATAATCATCATCTCACCAGTGACCGCCACCTTCTTCCATTACCGTCACTAGTTAAATCATATTTATTAAATTAAATGAGCAATCTCCTTCAATATACATCCCTGATATGCTTTTGCTAATAGTGGTGATAGTGGTGTAAAAGATGGAGAAGGGTTCGGTGGGAGTATTTACGTCAAAAAGAAAATTGCAACGGTATTTATTTTATAAGTCAAACTGTTGTTATTTGCTAAATGTATCATGTTAGGCTATGTTTCACAAAAATAGATTGTGTTGGTGCAGATGCTAGTGCTGATGTTGTTGTTGAAAAATATTATCAAAAAAATGTTATTTTTATAAGCTACATGAAGCAACCTCTTATTTTCAGAGATTATTGAAGATATAATCTCTTATAAGTTATGTTGTCAAACAAGGATTAGTTTTAAATAACTTATTTTTAAAAAAAATAAGCATAATCTTTTTATAATTTTATGTGCCAAACATAGCCTTAATATTGTATTTTCCATATTTTATTTGCCTTGATAAGTCAAACTATTTTTTTTTTATGAAAAACTGGTTTGAGTCGAACTGGTGACCAATGTTGAGTCGATTAACAACCGAGTTTTCAAAACATTGCAAATCATTTCTCATTCAACAATAAGTAGAAATATGATAATAATTTAAGTTGATGATTAAGGCTATGTTTGATGCGAAGTTTTTTGAGCCGAAGAGCGGTGAACAATGAGCTTTTTGATCTTTAGTGTTTGTTTGACAAAAGAGCGGTAAGCTTTGTTATTTTTTAGGAAAACTCATTTTTGTAATGTTTGTGAGCGATGAACGGTGAGTTGTAGCTATTCCTCACAACTCATTGCTACTGCTCACAGTTGTTTTTAACAAACACAACCTAAGAGCTAGTGTTGCCGTTATCCTTTGTATTTTGTTTTGATATTTTTATTCTTTTGTTACCGCAAGTAAATATTTGAATCATATAAGTCGACGATTAGAACACGTCATGTCGTTATCTTTTGTATTTTGTTTTGATATTTTTTATTTTTTTGTCATCGTTATCTTTTGTGATTTGTCTTGATATGTTATTTTTGGTATTTTGTTTTGACAAAAAATTTTTACCGCAAGCAAAAATATGTGAATCTTATGAGTTGATGGGCGGTACACATGTTCTCATTATTTAATATGCCGAGAAACGAGCACAAACAACCAACAACATAGTACACACGACAACTTAAATATTAAAAATAACATAGTAAAGATATACTATTATTTTTGGTATTTTGTTTTGATAGTTTATTTTTTTCACCGCAAGTAAAAATACGTGAATCGTATAAGTTGATGGACTATACACGTTTTCTCATTATTTAATAATGATGAGAAACGAGCACAAACAACCAACATAATACACAACACAACTTAACTATTACACCGTTCTTCCCATCTTAACTGTCCATCTTGATTTTTCTAGGTTTTTCATTCTCAACTTTAACTTTAAATATTTTTAATTGTGTTATATAATACTTGATGCAAAATATATAAATAGATTGAGTTTCAAATGTATTTTTTAAGGGTATAAATTTTATTAAATATTATATAATAAAAATAAAAATATTTAAAGGTAAAGTTGAGAAAGAAATACTTAAAAAATCAAAACAGGACAATTAATACGAACTGATGTCATACATTACACCAAAGTACATACAAAAACAGAGATTCTTTCCCCCAACCGATGTGGGTTTCAAAATTCCATACTAATTACCTTGTAGAAAATGTACACCGTCCTCATTTCGATGAACTCCACAATCATATTTCATTCATTTCCTGCTAACTAAAACTCCTTCACAGTCATTGTCTCACCGGTGACTACCACTTTCTTCGGTCACCGTCATTGTCACTTCAATAAAGTTTGTTAAATTGAATCAGTAAAAGTGGCTTGAGAAAGTACCCACGGGAATATATACATTAAGGCGCGAAAATAGCAACGGCGTCTTTCTATTTTTTTGTTAATTTGTTTTCATTATTAAGATACATGATATATGGTTTTTGTACTTTGTCATATACTGCATGCTTTTTAGAGTTACACAAGTTGTCAATTTGTCATAGAAGAGTGTGTGCGCGCGTTTATAACATCCAGCTTGCTGTAAATCATATTGTCTTAGGCGTACAAATTTTCATAGTTCTTATATGATAGGCATCTTATTTCACAAACCACCTTATATCGCGGAAACGGGTTTTGCTTCTCATTAGCTATTCTAGATGCCTGTGGCGTTCCCAATCACCTTTTACATTATTAGTGAACAATTTGTTAAGTTGGTACAAGTACTAAAATAGGCATCTGGCTAAAATGTTTGTATAACATGCCAAACATGAAAATTATGTTCATTAACAGCCGCTAAGGCTGAACGCAATGGGGTCGGTCAAGTAAGGTCGCCCCTTTGTGGGTAGTTGGTCGGCGAGAAGTAAAGAAACGGTCGATTAGGTCGATTAACACGACCCGAATTTAAACAAAAATTTTTTAAAACGTTACCACTTTTACAACATTATAATTACCAACCTCAAACACATAATTTCAAACACAATTCAAACAACTTCTCATCAAAATTCATCATGTCAAGCAAAAAACCTCCCAAATCAAAAACTTCACGATCCCGACTACCACAAATGTCTCGATTTGAATTTCTCGCCAATTAACCAGTGTAACAACATCTCAAAATCAACGTTCTCTCTTTCGTTCACCCGGTTTTGAATATCAAACACGTTTCACCTTAATCGTCCATATGTCCTACCTTATCGTCCTAATATCGATTTTCACCAATCACCAAGTGGGTCGTCGTATCATCCTAGCTACTATAAAATTCTCGACGTCTTCTCAACTGAATCAAGCGTTTTCCTCGCTTGAGAGTGTTAATCTTGATATGGATGATTTCAATGAGTTTATTCAAGACCTTGCGACTCAACAATACCCGAGTCAAAACTATCCGACTCAACATTATCTGAGTCAAGATGTTTCGATGGGGCAAGGTTCGGGTCACGGTTCATACCACGATTCATTTCAAGGTTTTATGCCGGTTGAAGACGATGACGATGTCGAAGAGACGACACCTGTCAAACCAAAGAAGCCTTCGAGACATGCTACAAAGACGAAGGCCCAAACCAAGCGCAAGAATGTCGCAACCCAAGATCCAAAGCCCAAACCATGGACAAAAGCGGAAGAAGTCTCGTTATGTAAAGCTAGGACTCATGTGTCGGAAAATTCCGAGAGAGGAAACGCTATTAACAAGTTGGGATTTTTGGAGGAGGTGATAATGTACTTTACAAATGAAGCTGGTTCAAACAGAACGTACGACTCGATTCTTTCCAAATGAAAGAATAGGGTTCGTTGTAGGGTTGGTGCATTTTATGCAATTATGCATAACATCTAGGAGAATCACGAAAGTGGTGCAAATGACCACGATTCGTACCAAAATGGTCTTAGAGAATACAAATTTATTTACCGTCATGATTTTACATTGGATGAGTGTTGGAAAGTTTTGAGGAATCATGCTGCTTGGAAGGATATTTTGATGCCTTCTTTCCTGAATAACAGTTGGAAGAAATCCAAGGCTTCGGAGACCACCTCGGGGTCAACAAAAGGTGGTTTGAATTTGCACTACGTGGATGATTCTAAGGAGGAAAGACTCGATAATCATGACCATAGGGTCGTGACGCAGCCAAAAAGAAATCAGCCGCATTCTCTCATGAGCCCCTGCATCATTTGTTAGTTCATTAGCCAAGAAGTACTTCAACTTCAAGTCATCAAAATCGGTAAAAAGGAAGAAGATCTCACATGAATACATAAAGTAGAGGCAAAAAGAGCTCGAGATGGAAGAGGCAAGAAGTCGTCGAGCCAAGGAGTTGGAAATGCAGAAAATTGAGCTACAATGTCGGCAAATTGAATTGAGGGAAAAAATGAAATGGGACCAAGACATAATATTCTATAATCCAGCAATCGACCCAAATTTTCCCCCACGACAACAATGTGAGCTTATGGATATGAAGGCCACAATCAAGATAATGTATAGCTTATATTATTAGTTTACGTTTTTAGCTGTCTTTATAATGTTTTTATTTTTATTCCAAGTATTGTAATGTTTCAGTTTTATTATTAATATTTGTTGTTTAAAATATTTGAATTTAGAAAAAAAATAATTAACTTGATCGCCACTGTGAAAACTTGTATTTTGCATATTCTATGTACCTTGATAAGTCAAACTATTGTTATTTTTTTTAATGAAAAACTAGTTTGAGTCAAACTGATGACCCAATGTTAAGTCGATTAACAACCGAGTTTTCAAAACCTCGCAAATCATCTCTCATTCAACAATAAGTAGAAATATGATAATTGTTTAAGTTGATAATTAAGAGCGAGTGTTGTCGTTATTCTTTGTATTTTGTTTTGATTTCGGATTTATCGGCCCATTGAAACAATTTTTAAACCGCTCATGGTTGATTATTAAGAGCGAGTGTCGTCGTTATCTTTTTATTTGTTTTGATATTTTTTTTGTTTACCGCAAGTAAAATTATGTGAATCGTTAATGATTAAGAGCGAGAGTTGTCGTTATCCTTTGTATTTCGTTTTGATATTATTCTTTTGTTACCGCAAGTAAAAATATGTGAATCATATAAGTCGATAATTAGAGCATGTTATGTCGTTATAGTGTTGTCGTTATCTTTTGTATTTTGTTTTGATATTTTTATTCTTTTTCTTATCGTTATCTTTTGTGTTTTGTTTTGATAGTTTTAATTTCCCGCAAGTAAAAATATGTTATCTTTTGTATTTTGTTTTGATAGTTTTATTATTTTACCGCAAGTAAAAATACGAAATATGTCATCTTTTGTATTTTTTTTGAAAGTTTTATTTCTTTTACCGCGAGTACAAATATGTGAATCGCATAAGCTGACAGGCTCCAACATGTTTGCAGTTATATGGTCGTTATTTTGTATAACGACAAACAAGTACAAACAACCAACAACATAGTACACACAACAATTTAACTATTACCCATAATACCAAAGTATATAGACAAACATAAATTCTTTCCCCCGCCCGCGGTGGGTTTCAAAACCTCATACTCCATACTAATTACCTTCTACAAAATGTACACTCACTTCACTTTGATCAACTCCGCAATCATATCTCATTCATTTCTTGCTATTTATAACTCATTCACAGTCATTGTCTCACCGGTGACCACCGCTTTCTTTGGTCACTGTCACTTCAATCAAATTTATTAAATTAAATGAGTAAACGTGGCCACAGAAAGGTCCCGTGGGAGTATATACGTGAAGGCACCACTTTCTTCGGTCACCGTCACTGTTACTTCAATCAAATTTATTAAATTAAATGAGTAAACTTAGCCAGAGAAACGTCCCGTGGGAGTATATACGCGAAGGCGTGAAAATTGCAGCGGCATCTTTCTATGTTTTTGTTATATCATTTTCATAATTAGGATATATGATATATGGTAATTGTTATGTTTTTTTAGAGAAATTGTATGAACTAATTGTTATATTTGGTAATCTGGAATTGTGAATTAACCTTTTATAACTCTAGAGAACAAGATATAACAATCATTAACTGTCACTTCAACTTATTAAATTTAATGAGTAAACGTAGCCAGAGAAAGTTCCCGTGGGAGTATACGCGAAGGCGTGAAAAATACAACCGCGTCTTTCTATGTTTTTGTTATTTCATTTTCATAATTAGGATGTATGATATATGGTATGTTTTTTTTTTAAGAAATTGTATGAACTAATTGTTATATTTGGTAATCTGGAAATGTGAATTAACCCTTTTATAACTCCAAAGAACAAGATATAACAATAATTATCACACTCGCCTCTCCGATGTGGGATTGAAAACCAGATACTTCGTAGTAATAATTAATAATCCTTTTACAGAATGTACACTTTCTTCACTTCAATTTCACGATCATATCAAATCTCATTCATTTTTTTCTTGATGATCACACCTTACTTCGTCACTACTTACTAACTCTGAATGGTGGGAGCTGATATATCTACGTGATGGCATGAAAAATATAACAGTTTCTTTCTTTGTTTAATTTCGTATTCATGAATGGTGGACTTAATAAAGTTGAGGGTGGGTCTTTGATTGTGTAAAAGGTGGCTATATTGTATTCAGTGTAGATTTAATGATCAAGGGGGGATGGGAGGTGGGTTGAGAAATGATAAAAGTAAGGTAGTTTGTGTCTTTTGTACGAAAAAAGACGCTGAATGTGATGGGCTTACGACTGAGTGTAACTCGCTAGAAGCACTAGAAAAAATGAATGGGCATGATATGTCCCAGTGTGCAACCATGAAGGTGATATTTTAAAATGAGAAAGATTCGAGCTTGTTTAAAGTGGTGCTATATGCTATCATTTTATGATTTTGGGTATGATCAAAGTCGAGATGTGGGACGGCGATGATGATGAATTGTCTACTGAATGCTAAAGCACTATATTTGTGTCAAATGCTTAGGTTGAGCATGGTATTTGTGGCTGGTTGTTTTTCAAATGTTTTAGGTGGTGATAGTTATTGTGTATGCCCCCATAAGGTGTTCTAGTGATGGTTTTGAGTTGTAAAGGGTGGGTTTATGGTTTTAGGAGCATATGAAATTGTGCCTCGATGGCTTGTTTAGCGTTATTTTATGTTTAACTTAGGTTTACTAATATATAAATTTTGATGGCCGAAAAAGGAGGGGATAATTAGCTGAAAATGTATTTAACTTGTATTTTTTTCGTGTGTTGTGTACCTAACTAAATGTGAAAATAGCGGTATATTTGATATCATACTATTCACCACATTAAAACTTATATTTTCCATCATATCTTTGATATCTTTACTAAAAACTAGAAAATACTTTTGTACATGATGGATTTTTATGATGTAACTTTACTAATGATTGTATGGACGATTTGTCTTATGGATTTGTGCCACCTTCAGTTAAGCTATGCGCACAACATGATAGCAACTTAATTTACTGCACTAGATGGATTGAGGATATCTTGGCTACAATTTTTGTAGCCAACTAGCTCCAATCCTTCACCAAAAATACACAAGAAATTAATCAGGGGCCCGCAGTAATAACTCATGACCCACAAAAAAAGTCAGGGACCCACTATTTGAAGCACAATATTGTAGCCAATTAGCTACAAAAAATTGTAGCTAATATATTCCCGGATGGATTTTATAAATTTAACACTAATAGAACTTTTTCACGTTAAAATATGACTTAGTGCATATATTAGAGTATACTATATATTGTGCAAGAATACGGCACAAAGATCGTTAGTACTATTGTAGTTTAAAATTTTGATGCTCTTACAAAAAAAAATTGATGCTCTTATAATATATATTTAGCTTATTATTCACAACGGAAAATCGTGACAATCCATGTGATGAAATTAGAGAAACATGAGTGTCGGAGGGATATATATTACATCGTAAAGGCCGGACCAACTCCATATTGCCTTAGCTCGTGATTTGAGTTCTGCCCAGTAGGAAGGGAGTCTCTTTACACTGTAAAAATCCGATAGCCTCATGTTCCGATTAACCGCTTTGACCTCTGATCTTTATAATATTACAGATTACTATATTTATATTGCCGCAACAATGAGCGAGCACCATATACTATTCTCACATCCAATAATATTATTGCTTAAAGTTATCCTAGCCTAAAATTTTCACTAACACTCAAGTTATTATCACAAAAAAGGTAACGTATAGTCAAAAAAAACATTACACAAGTGGTGTCTTTAATTCTTAAAAATAAAAAATTAGCACAAGTAATGTCTTTAGTTCTTGAAAATAAAAAAATAAGAATTTGTAGTTGATCACTATCTGGCTTATACGCGGTTATTACAATCTAACCACAAATATGACATATAACGATTAACATAACACTCAATCTAACCACAAATTAGAACAAGTAATGTCTTTAGTTCTTAAAAATAAAAAGTTAAGAATTTGTACAAGTTAATCGCTATCCAGCCTATACTCGGTTAGTACAATCTAACCGCAAAAAAGACAGATAACGATTAACATAACACTAATTCCAACTTTTTTGCGGCAATACTATATAGTATATATAAAGCAGAATTCTTACTCCTCACCCGTGGTGGGATAGAAAATCTATACTCCATCATAATACCCTTTTCAAAATGGCTATACACATTCACTACTTCCTAATTATAATCACACTATTCAAATTTAATTCAATAGATGTATTTTTAAATTCTATACACCCTTATTGTATAACGAGGTAGCTTTTTTACCTCGTTATACAATAAGGGTGTATAAACGGGGTTCCATTTATCGTATATTACCTCGTTATACAATAAGGGTGTCCAGAATTTAAAAATGCATCTCGTTATACAATAAGGGTGTATAAACGGGGGTCATTTATCGTATATTACCTCGTTATACGATAAGGGTGTCCAGAATTTAAAGTACACAGCGAAGCTTGAGATTTTTGTGCGGATGGTGGTGAACACGGTTGATGCTAGTTCTATTTATGCGGATGGTGATTGTATGTGCAGTAGCAGTATATTATTTACGTGGCACGAGAATTGTAATGCCCTCTTCCCATCTTTCTTTATTTCCTTTTTATGATTAGGACATATGATATATGGTATGTTTTTGTGGTTTATGAGATATTGAATGCTCTATATTCAGTTCATATAGATTATAATATACTAGATTGCGTGCCTTGTAATATTTAGCTTTAATTTATACAACTTGTACCGTGTTGGGAATACAATCGTCGACATTTTCTTTATATGAAAAAGAACGAGTTATCATGGTGAAGATCAAAAGTTGCTTGTATATAAAGGCTGCAAATCATTTTTGAGAGACACCTATTGGGGACAACAATAAGGTTAATCTATGCAACAATTCTTGTAATCTGTCAACACCCATTATGTTTTGATACAACAATATGATTGTTTGGTTTTGATATGCGTTTTGTGTATAAGAAATCTTTCTACCGGATCAACCTCACCCTGACGATTCATAGAATCATAGAACAAATCTTCATAGTTATTATATGGTGCATCCAGTTTTGTGAACCGACTTATATTTTGGAGAAGAGTTGTCCTTATTTGCCATTGTAGACGTCGGATCACTTTTTACATTTTTAGTGAAATACGCAATTGGCCTAATGTTTATTCGTCTATATCTCATATGCCAAACATAGAAGTTACGCTCATTATTAACCAATTAGTAAGTTCAGAATCCCTTGGCTCTTTAAGACAGTTGGCTACATACATAAATGTTATCCTTAGCAGATAGTTATATGTAGTAACTTAAATCGGCTTTTCGTGCACAACTTTAAGTAGAAGGCATTATTGGTTTGATGTGAGGCAAATACATAGGGCTCTCTTAGTGAAAAAATTCATTAGTTATGCTTTGGGTCGATCGGCCCATTTTGACCTGCTAGCCAATCCAATAACCCGATAACTGATGTTCTTGATGGGTTTCACAGGCAACTTGTTAAAAAATACTCTAACTTACATGCTGCTTCATGACAATATATATAGGTTCAAGGAACACTTAGCTAGTAAAATGCGGTCGTTTTAAGCTTGGTCTATGGATATTACTATTGTCACTCGTCTTGGTTGTTTGTCTTATATTTCTTCAACTTATATACCGAGATAGTACCATATGCTCATAAATATAGATTAAACCAAAAAACCTGAGAAATGATAGAATGATAGATCGGCCAATAGAATGCTATATTTCCTTAAACATCTACATTCAACTTTGCTCACATGTTATTTTCAAATATGAATTATTAGTAATTTTTGGTAATGAAGATATGTTGAAAAAACTTGCACTCACTTCGCGAGTTTTGAATATGAAAGAAAAGAAAAGAGGTGAAAAAAGGAACTAAATAAAGAGGAGAGAACTGCAAAATAAATTTTTATATCACGTTAACAAGTTAGGACATAAAAGAAGAAAAAATATATGATTTTACAATTATATCAAAATTACATAAATCGTCCTTGTGGTTTGGTCAAAATTACGGATCTTGTCCATATACTTTTTTTCAGTGCGTTTCGTCCCTGTGGTTTACAAATATTATGGATCTAGTACAAATCTTGACCCGGGGTTAAAAAAGGACGTCCAATGCACTACTTTCCTAACGATAGGGGCTAACTTTATAATATTTT
The DNA here is from genome assembly GCA_910596185.1 of Chrysanthemum makinoi. Classification (NCBI taxonomy): domain Eukaryota; kingdom Viridiplantae; phylum Streptophyta; class Magnoliopsida; order Asterales; family Asteraceae; genus Chrysanthemum; species Chrysanthemum makinoi. The sequence goes on from OU343221.1 coordinate 329,865,993, forward strand.
CATTTCCCTCTCATTTTCTAGGTTATTGTGATTTCCCTCCCATTATTTCCACTTTATAAGTGAAGCACACAATCAGAAACACACACACACAATCACAAGCACACACTAACAAAGACAAACAAGAACACATAATGGTTCGTTGTGGTAGATGTCAAGTTCCCTCGATTGTCCGCACTTCATGGACTCCTACTGCTAATTTAGAAACCATTTCTAACACAGTCCATTTGTCACCAAATTTTCTGCCAACATAAAAACATTCATTTGACTGATTTTTTGCTAACTTTCTTAATGCTCTGTTTCTACCAGCTTCTAAATCACCCTCACAATCTGATGCACTATCAAAGTCATCAACGTCTAAATCTTCTTCTAAATCTGCTTCTCCTTCACAATCAACATTGATATCAAATTTCTTCTTAAAAGCATCCATATCAACCTCAACATCCTCAAACATGTTGTCCTTGTCAACTAAAACCTCATCATCATCTCCTCTATTTAACCCTCCCCCTTCATTATTCACACTGTTAGGAAAAAGGGATCAAAGTCCTCCATATCTAAGTCAGTTGGCAAAATCCTAGGCTCAGCTTCTCCTATATGTAACCCACTTTGTCCAACTATTAGCAAGCAAGTTCTTTCTCGGGCACAACACAATCATCATCATTGACATGGTCAGGATCACCCCAGGCCATTCCTCAAAGGTTAACATTTTTTGTGCAAGTGCTTTCTTAGTCAGTTTCTTAACAAACTTCTTCTTAGGTTTCAGTTTTAGTTTTTTTCGTTTTTTAGAAGGCAAGGGGTTTGACATAGGTTCTGCTACTTCCACCTCAACCATATTAGTCTTAGAAGGCAAGGGTTTGACATAGGTTGTGACATGGGAACATCTAAAACTGACACCCAAAATTCAGTGAACACTCAATCACTTTCAATGAACCAATATGCTTAACCATCTCTATAACATCACTATCTGTTACTAGGGGTTTAAGTCCTTCATCTAAACTAGTGTTAGGAATTCTAAAATGATAAAAGCTAACCTCATTTTTATAACCTACCAAGCCTAGCATGTCACTAAATTCATGGACAGACCATTCATTAGCATCAACCCAATCAAACCAGCTAACCTTACCATTCATGTAGCGTCTTCCAGAACCCATTGTAAAAAACCCGCCATGGTTTAACTTCAAAGTGAAAACGATTGGGTTTTTTGATCCTGTTAAAATGTACAAAGATATAAGAGTAAATTATTACATTTCATTCATACAATCAATCAATTATCCAACAGGATCAAATATGATAACCATAGGCAATTGCTAAAATAATACATACCATATTCTTTAGCAGGATCAAAAGATTTTCCTGGTGGTCGCAACGAGCATTTTTTGGAATCGCCCATCATAGAATTTTTTGTGTTTTTTGAAATTAGAGGGGATAGGGTTTTTAGCAGGATTAAGTGTATGTGATCAGAGGTGGTGATCAAAATTGTAGGTGAGAATGGGTTAGTTTGGTGTTTAAAGGCTAGGATATCAAAAGTTAGTAAAACATCCCCTATTGTTAGGAAAGTAGTGCATTGGACGTCCTTTTTTAACCCCGGGTCAAGATTTGTACTAGATCCGTAATATTTGTAAACCACAGGGACGAAACGCACTGAAAAAAAGTATAGGGACAAGATCCGTAATTTTGACCAAACCACAAGGACGATTTATTTAATTAACTCTTTGTTTTATATAAAATTTACGTTTTATTTCAGGGCATTTAAGTCATTGTATTTTTTTTAAATTTTCCTAATATACTTTTCATTTCAAATCATCCTACTTTTTAAAAGAAAGTTCGGAAAGAAATTTAACCAAATTTCCTCCCCCTCTACACTCTCTTCTCTCTTGAAAAGAACCCGAGATCAGAAACTGCTTTGTTATCTTCTCACTTCATTTCTTTTCACTCAAATATTAAAAGAAATGGGTTTGTTTAGATTTCTTTGGCGAGCATGCGGTCCATTGCAAGGAGTTACCGGGTTTCAAATACAGGCATGATTTGGTTAGGGATGTTCTGTATGATGTTCTTAAACGAGCAGGAATTTCTTCTAAAAAAGAGGCCCCCGTGAACTTTCTGACAGATCCGCATGAAGGGAGGTCTACTTTACGGCCACCGATATACTTGTGTTTGGATGAGTCGGGGAAACATGCTTGTGTGGATCTTACCGGAGTGTTCCCTCTTGTTGGGCTAAGGGACAATGGGTTTGTTGCGGGACAAGCGGCGTTGAAAGCGGAATCGAGCAAAGTTGCTAAACACGAGAAAGCTTGTTTAGAGAATCAACACGTATTTACCCTTTTTGCTTTTGATACATTTGGGTTCCTAGCTTCGGCAGCTGTGGAGTTTTTGACTAGGGTTCAACGGGTTGTGCAAAGTAATTTTGCGACCCCTAAGTCACAAAATTTCATTTTTAGTAGAATTGTTTTTGCCATTCAAAAGGGGGTTGCGGCACAGCTTGTTGCCCGTTTGCCTGTCATCTTATTGTAATCCGTTATAAAAGTCTGTTTTAAATAAAAAAAAAAAAAAAAAATTATTAAACAAGGGAACGCAGTGTTAAAGTCTCGTGTATATGTCCTTTTAATAATTAAGTGAATGTAAGATACTTTGGTAGTGGCATTTAAATGTATTTCTACACGAATGGTACTGAATTACTAGTACTAACTGAAACCAAGAAAACTAAAAAGATACTTCGATTTATCAATTAAACGTATGATGATTGGTGATTGAAACGTGTAAATAATTTGTTTTCTTGAAATGATGATTCGTGATTAAAATGCTAAAAATAAGTAAGAACCTATATAAATTAATGGTTGGACGAGATCATCAAAGTTGATATCTCTGATAACATAAGCCAAGCACCAACATTATATCAAATTCCAACCTATCAACATAACTATATAACTAAGTGAAAAATCTTAACTTCACCCGATGTGAAAACATAAACTTGATTCAAGTTTTTACAAAAGTTAGCTCTAAAGAGTAAAGACATATAATAATACCTTAATTAGATTGTATAATAAAAACACTTAATCATGTATCAAATCATCTATCATTCATTTTCTGTTGATTAAAGTTCACTCGTAATCATCGCATCAGCCTTTTTCCGTCACATCGTCATATCACCAATTATGTCGTCGTTACTCGTCATCTCACTCAAATTCATTAAATTAAATGACTAAAAACATTCATCACTTTATTATTCTAATCACACTCTCAGTTCAATCGCAAACTTTCTGACCAAGTGTGGGTCTTGAAACAAGTACATATGTGTAGCATCAATGATTTTTTGAATAAAAACCTCGTGCCAAAAATATTGTGTTCCAAATCTCCTTTAGCTTTGTGAAATGCACCTGATGTTCTTTATTTCTAGGTCTGACACTGTTTGGATCACTTTTTGTTTGATACAATGAAAGTGCAATAAGTACGAAATATATCATATATGGAATCACACACGAGTACACAACACCTAGTGGCTCACTCAATGAGAGGCTGGGCGACAGTGAACTTGAAATTTGTACTTTTATCAACACCCCGGCAAAGCTTTTTATATATAATGAGCCGTTTATGTACGTACAAAGGTTATGTAATAGTCTCCATATAACACAAGAAACAAATACACTACTACTAGCTCGATGAACCATGACATGCATGCCATGATCATAATAACCAAGACACAAAAACCGGCAAGCCAAAAATACAAAACACAATACAACGACATTTGGAAACAAGTATAGACCTGCTCAATCTCTTGTACCAGTATGTTTTCATTTTTATTTTTTGCTTTGTATTGTAGATTATAGGCGCTTCGGTAGGAGTATCTTAAACTTGAAATAGTGAGAGCGGGTTCATTTCCGATGTGAAGCCTTGGAAGATATAGGCATATAGCTAATGTTTGTGTCAACATGACTTGGCCTTGTAATGGTAGTCACTTGTTGCGGCAACGTTAAGATGGAAATAAGCTTCATCACCGCTCTCTAGCCTATATGCAAAGCTAGCAATATGAATTTGGTGCATATTGGCAGTAGTTTCTTATTGGAGTTTGATTATTTGTTTATGCTTTTAATCTCCCATAATAGTATCGAATAAAGAGTAAATTTTGATTATAAGTAACTATAATCAGCTAATAATATAAGTTTTGTGTTCTTTGTACAATATTGAAAAGAGTTGACAGAAATGATACTAAAACGAAAATATCTTAATAAATAAAGTTATAACCGATCACTACCCACTGCGAGGATTTTTAAACCGCTCACTGCGATATTTTTTCTTGGTCAATTTTTAATCCGCCCGCTGTGATTTTTTTTTGTCTCCGCAAAGTAAAAAAAATTGAGACTTGTATAAGTTAATGATGGTTCTTGGTGCGGACTATATATAAATATCTTATATACAGTCAACCACCACAAACGACCATCAACATACTACCCACCACAATCTAGCTTTTTCATAACACCAAAGTATATATACAAGCAAAATTGTTTTCCCCACCCGATGTGGGTTTCCAAACCCAATACTGCTTACCAAACACGACCGAGTATCAGTGCTATGGTATACGTATCATGTTAAACGACCGAGTATATGTGCTATTGGTATACGTATCATGTTAAACGACCGAGTATATGTGCTATTGGTATACGTATCATGTTAAACGATCGAGTATAGGTGCTATAGTATACGTATCATGTTAAACGACCGAGTATCGGTGCTATGGTATACGGATCATGTTAAACGAGCGAGTATATGTGCTATTGGTATACGTATCATGTTAAACGACCGAGTATATGTGCTATTGGTATACGTATCATGTTAAACGACCGAGTATAGGTGCTATAGTATACGTATCATGTTAAACGACTGAGTATCGGTGCTATTGGTATACGTATCATGTCTAACGACCGACTATAGGTGCTATGGTATACGTATCACGTCTAACGACCGACTATAGGTGTTATGGTATACGTATCAAGTCTAACGACCGACTATAGGTGCTATGGTATAATGATCATGTTTAACGACGACTATAGGTGCTACGGTATACATATCATGTATAACGACCGACTATAGGTGTTATGGTATAATGATATCATGTCTAACGACCGACTATAGGTGCTACGGTATAATTATCATGTTTAACGACCGACTATAGGTGCTATGATATACGTGTCATGTTTAACGACCGACTACAGGTGTTATGGTATACGTATCATGTTTAACGACCCGACTATAGGTGCTACGGTATACGTGACGTTTAACGACCTTGATTTGTTCCCTTTTACCAGTATTATTTTGTAACGACAGACGATGGAACTATACATATGCCGTTTTAAATAGTTGCAATAAAGGGTAAGCATATTTTTAAATATAACTTTTGTCGGGGACAAGTCCCCGGGGAAAGACTTGGCGGGAATTTTCGCGCGCATAATTAGCATGCTTTTGGACTATGGTCAAAGTTGGTGAACGTAAAACCCACTTTCTGCGGGGAGTTGTCCCCGGGGAAAATGTTCGCAGAATTTTGACTATCCGGTCAAACTTTGATTAAAAGCTCACCCACTTTAGCCGGGGACAAGTCCCCGCCGAAACTACCAGTTGAATTTTTACCAACAGGTCAGCGGATCCATGTGCCACGTCAGATCCAATTTTGTCGGTTAGCGACTTTCTCCGGGGACTTTGTGTCCCCGGGGAAAGCTTCCTCGCCCGTCCATCCGATTGTTGTAGTGTTGATACCGCAAGTAAAAAGAAATTGAGAGTCGTATAATCTTATGACGGTTGAGCCACCTGCAGTAGTTATCTACGTAACCACATAACAAGCACACACAACCATCAACATAGTACACAACACAATTTAATAGTCTAGTAAAACCAAAGTATATATGCAAGAAAATTTTCTTTTTCCCACCTGATGTGGGTTTCAAAAGCTGATACTTTATACTCATTGGGTGTGTTTGTTAAAGTAGCATGGAGAAGGGTCCCGTGGGAGTATTTACATGAAGACGTGAAAAATGCAACGCCACTTTCTATGTTTTTGTTATTTCGTTTTCATAATTAGAGTATATGATACTGTTATGTTTTTGTGTTAAGTCATTTGTCATAGAAGATTGTGTGCGTTTATGATATCCAGCTTGCAAATTATACCATCTTAGGCATACAAACCCAAATAGTTCTTTTGGTAGGCATCTTATTTTACGAACCACCTTATATCATAGAAACAGGTTTCGGTTCTTATTAGCTATTTTAGACGTGTTCGGTGTGCCCAATCACCTTTTACATTATTAGTGAAAAACTTGTAACAATTACTAAAATAATCATTTGGCTAGAATGTTTGTATCACATGCCAAACATAGAAGTTATGTTCATTATCAGCCAATAAGGATCCTTAGCAGTTGGCCAGTTTTATACTTTTATGTAGAATTTAAGATCGACACAGTTTTAGGTAGCAGAAAGAACTTATGATATTGACAATTGTCCGTTCACCTGTGTTTGTCATCTTTTGGTATACCAAACAGTGGTGACTAATGCAGATTTTAGCCATATGGTTTGGGCTATATGACAGTCGTCCATTGCAAAACCCGAAGTGTATACTTGTTATCAGGATTACTAAAGCGAAAATCTTGCTCTCCTTGGCAAATAGTATGGCATCTTTAATTTGCAGTCTTTCTTTCTTTCCTTATTCACTTGGGTGAAAACATGAACTCTTTTTATATTAGTTCCAAGCTTAGATTTTATAAACTTACAACGCTCTCAACTGGTAATCACCATCTGAGTTTGATACAGTCGGCTCTTATTCTATTCGTTTGTTTTTTTCTTTTGATTATAGGCTCCAGAAAGAGTATAAGTGGTTTGTAATAGATGAAAGTGAGTTGTTTTGTGATGCTTTCACCCAGGAGACCTGGGTTCAATTCCAAGGTGTGGCTTCGATATCGGGATCTATATGGCTGAAATGTTGCTCTCCATCTCAAAATGATGGTGTCATTTTGAGTTACACAATCTTTAGTTCACTCTAAGCTAGAAGTTAAACTCTTGATCGTGAAAGTGTAAAATCCTCTCAACTTGTTAGTTGTGACAATCTCATATTGGTAAAACGAGTTTTGTTTCATTTTTTATTTTTTATTATTATTATTTTTTTGCATTGTATTTTTAGATTATAGGCGCTCCGGTAAGAGTATCCGAAACTTGAAAAAATAAGAAGCGGGTTTATTTTTTATGTGAAGCCTTTGAAGATATAGCCATATAGCTAATGTTTGCATCAACATGACTTCGCCTTGTAATAGTAGTCACTTGGTGCGGCAACGTTAAGATGGAAATAAGCTTCATCACCATTCTCTAGCGTATGCAAAGCAAGTAATTTGAATTTGGTGCAAGTTAGCAGTAGTTTCTTATTGGAGTTTGAATATTTGTTTATGCTTTTAATCTCCCATAACAATATATGTTGAACGATAATGACAAAGTAAGTAGGTTAACATGTGTATTAGTTTAGTGGGTCGAAGCTTGGGCCTCAGGCCAAGCAAGTCTGTAAGTAAATAATGCCCATGTGTGGCTATTAGATAAAAACGGTTAGGGATTATGTCAGTTATTTTGTAAAAGGTATGTCGCTTTGGTGAAACGCCATAACTGCCTCCATGGCATCGTTTCACAAAGTATATAAATCCTGGAGTCTGTAAAACAATGTACCCATCATTCATGATCAATATACACATTGTTTACACATCAAGTCTCTTATTTTTCTGCATATAATACGCTGTCCCAAACACCCCTGCTGATCTTGTGCAGTCAATCAAACCAAAACCATGTCGAATCAGAATCGTATGTTACACAAAGGTTGGTCTCACTGTGGTAAAAACCAACAGTGGCATCAGAGACAGGTTAGGAGATCGTGGGAGAGGCCAACTCAAACAGAAGATGGTAATACGACTGCTATGAAGGAAAGAAGGCAAACGATGGACAAGGAACGGGTATTTGATGAAGACAGCAGTGAAGAAAGTGTTGGCATCAATGATGTAGGCTGCGTTAAAGGACAGGAAAGACTAAACGTGGTCAAAAAAGAGGCCATTGATTTGGATGGAAACCAAAGAATGAAGGTACAATTTAAATGTGAATTTGAAAGTTTTATTGGGCTCATGGCAATGATTAGCAATCAAAAAATAAGTCTGGAATAATAAAGATATGGTGAAGAACCACTTTGAGAAGTTAGTGGCATGGTTCTACAAAGACTATATGCAAGTAGTAAAATGACCCATGCAAGTTAAGATAAATGGAATACGGTCTTTTAGACCTTTACCTTACAGTGAAGGAAATGGGTGGTCACACCCAGGTTGTTAGAAAGAATAAATGGATTAAAGTAGCCAATGCAATGGGATTCCCAAAGGAGTATGCAGATGGTTTGAAGGAGTGTTATAGAATGCACTTGAGTCTCTTAGGAGCCTACTATGAAGTGGCAAGGATTTGTTCCAGTGGTATGGATGTACCAAAGGCAAAGGAATGTGAGGGTACAAGTGGAATAATGGCAAAAGAGATGCCAAGGAAAAAGACCGGACCAAGCATTAGTGGAATCGAAGCAAGGCAGAGTAAAGAAAGGTTAAAAGGCACCTTTAAGTTCAATAATGATGAAGAATTACTTGAAGATTGCAACGTTAAGGAACCCATGGAGAAGGAAGCAAAAGAGTAAGAAGACTGTGTTGTGAGACTTTGTCATTAGGGGGAACTGTTGAACTATAATGACAAAGTCAGTAGGTTAACATGTGTATTAGTTTAGTGGGTCGAACTTGGGCCTCAGGCCAAGCAAGTCTTTAAGTAAATAAAGCCCATGTGTGGCTATTAGATAAAACGGTTAGGGCTTATGTGAGTTATTTTGTAAAAGGTATGACGCTTTGGTGAAACGCCATAACTGCCTCCATGGCATCGTTTCACAAAGTATATAAAGCCTGGAGTCGTAAAACAGTGTACCCATCATTCATGATCAATATACACATTGTTTACACATCAAGTCTCTTATTTTTCTGCATATAATACGCTGTCCCAAACACCCCTGTTGTTCTTGTGCAGTCAATCAAACCAAAACCATGTCAAATAAGAATCGTATGTTACACAAAGGTTGGTCTCACTGTGGAGAAAACCAACAATATCTAATCGAGAGTAAATTTTGTTTATATAACTATAAATTGAATAACCACAAATAACCATCAACTACATTTTGACTTAGGTTTTAAACCACCCACTGCGATAAACTTATTTTGTCACCCCAAGTAAAAAAAAATGATGAATTGTATAAGATAATGGTTGTCTAAACTTACTAATTTATTTTTTGTAAAGTCAACAAACCCAAACAACCATCAACATAGTGCTCATCACAAATCAACTATATCATAACACCAAAGTATATATACAGACATAAATTCTTGCCCCAACCCGATGTGGGTTTCCAAACCTGATACTCTATTATACAATCGACACTTCCGCCTACGAGTTTATCAACCCCTTGCCGACGCCCTGGCGTCGGCACCATACGTTCCCGACGCCAAGGCTTAGCCAAACGTTGGTCGGCTGAGCCTCATAGGGAAAATCCTTCATGACGCCACACTCTTAACCATCCCGATGCCAAAGTGAGACCCACATTGATTTCTGGTCAAAGGTTTTAGTGGTAGAAAACATATGGTGTCGACGCCCTGTCGTCTGCACCATATTACTAATCATGTGCTTAATTATCAAAGTAAAACATGATTAAATTCTTACCGACGCCATGGCGTTGGTATCATAACATAATAATAACATTTGATAATATTTTCCCGACGCCACGGCGTTGGGAACATATTAAACTTACATTAAGTTAAGTAAGTTCCCTACGACATTGCGTCGGGATCCTATGCAAACTAGCATTCAGTGTAATTTTTTCCCGGCGCCAGTTCGTAGGGGTAGTACTTGTTCTATTGGAAATGGCCATATATTGCCGACGGCGGGGCGTCGGCATATATGGGCCACATATGCCACAAAATTGCTGCATTGCAGCAATTTCTCAGACTTTTTCTGGAAATTTTTCTGAAAAAATCTACATAACCTGCACTTGCTGTTTTTAACCAAAACCACTAAACCAATATGCCGATATCCCAAAACAACTCATAACGACTAAATCACATATATAATCGCTAAAACGTTACAAATTATACAAAACGGGTGATATTAACTACGCATCTAGCTTAAACATACACAAAAGTTGCTAAATCGCCAATGTTCAAGTCACCAAAATGTTCAAAGTGTACAATGGCCAACATAAGGATGAGATGATCAAAAGCATAGTCTAAACGGGTTTATACATCCAGACAAAATAACCCGTAATTATACCTCCATCGATCTACTCGTCAGCATCATTATGATCCGGGCCCTCCTTGTCAAGATCACTACCGCCTCCGCCACTTCCGCCAGCGCTACTCCCCGACCCGACCTCATATCTCGTAGAAATCTGGCTAATAAGCTCGGACCACCGATCGGGAGGCTGACTTTGTATGGCCTTGAAGAACTCACTGAGCTGGCGCTGAATGACCTTCGACTCATTCGCTGCCTCCTCCGCCTTCTTTTCAGCCTCTGCGATCTTCTTGTCTTTGGCGGCCATCATCTCATCAATCTTTTCTTTGTCGTACGAAGATAAAGGCGTAGACGCAGGGGGTAAAATCATCTTCCCTCATCCACAGGGCTATGTTCTGATAAGACCATATTCATCATAAATTTCGGCGCCATACATATTAAGAACTTCATTAAAGAGATACATCGACGATAAAACCATTGTCCACTCCTGTTCTGGCGTGTAATCAGCCATTGTTATGTGTGTTTTGTGCGAATTTACGATTGGATTTTTTGTGTTTATTTGTGTTTTGCCGAATTGAGGATGATCGGTTAGGTTATATATAAGTAAGCTTTAGCGGGAAAACTTGGCGCCTATATCATTTTTGGCTGGTAACGTTGCCGACGCCTGTTGTTGGCAAAATAAAAAAAATAAATAATTCATTTATTCCTACCGATGCCAGGGCGTCGGCATAGTTAAAAGTAAATTGATTCGCAATAATCACATACTAATCCGCCCAGCAATTATATATATTTATATTCCCGACGACCGGGTGTCGGAAAGATGTGAGCGCCAAAAGATCCCGCCAAAAAATTGCCTGAAAATACAAAGTCAAAATTGACTTTTATGGTGCCGACGGCCAGGCGTCGGCATTATTTTGACAAAAATATTCGACGCACCTCCCCGTGGTCAAGCGTTTTTTTTTGTCGTGTAGCGTATGGTGTCGACGACAAAGTGGCGTCGGCATTATTTTGTAGCCCATTCTAGTTATTCTTGTAGTGTTCACTATATATCCCTGACATGTTTTTGCTAATGGTGGTGATTGATACGGATCCAGCCCTACCAGAAGAAGACCCGCCAGGTTTACAACTAACAGGCGTCCAAAGTGGCTAGGACCGGCCCAAAGTTGCGATCCATTCCAACCAAATAAAGAGAATTTATTTCTTTCAGTATCTTTTATATTTTGTGGAGATTGTGACTTATTTGTTTCCTTATATGTCGTTGGTTGTTTTCCTATTTAAATACATTGTAATCTCTTTGGTTGGGATTGATAAAATACAAAAGAATCTTCTTGATAATATATCTATCGTTATTATCCGGTTGGCCGGAATTTAACATTCCGTCGAAGACGACTTGGTTGGCTGCCGTTCATCGCCGCTAGGGTTTTGCCTAGGTACTTGACTCCTGCTTGTACGAATCCGTATCAAGTGGTATTCAGAGCTCAGGAATCTCGAGATGTCTGCACCAGGAAGAGATCGCCTACACCAACACCGTCGATTCGCCGCCGGAGGCAACGGTAACGATGAACGCGATCCCCGTGACGTCGAGATTGAAAGACTTCGTGAACGGATTCGAGAACTCGAAATCAATCCTTTTAATCGATATGAAAGACAGTATGAAGAAACACCCAATGAATCGATTCTTAATGAATCAGATGAAACCGAGTTTGAAAATTTTTTTCATGACCAGCCACCACGAACCTCCCCTGTTCGTCACCGCCGTAACCCTCCTCCACCACCAACTGATCCATTACGTTCGTTGGGTCTCCGTACCGACATACCGGAGTTTGAGGGTCGCCTGCAACCCGATGAATTCTTAGATTGGTTGCAAACAGTTGAACGTCTGTTTGATATTCGAGATATTCCAGATCGCCTTAAGGTAAAGATCGTTGCCCTGAAACTTAAGAAATCAGCGTCCTTGTGGTGGGAACATGTTCAAACGCAACGTTATCGGGCGGGAAAACATAAGGTCGAATCGTGGGACAAGATGAAAAAGCTTTTGAAGGCGGTTCCTCCCGCTACCTACAAACAAGACTCCTATCTTGATTACCAGAATCTGAAACAGGGCTCTTTAACGGTCGAAGAACTTATTGGGGAGTTTGAACGTTTGCGTATGCGTTGTGGGGCCGAAGAAGACGAAGAACAGATATCGCCGCTTTGGGTATTCTCGCCGGAAATAGGAGATGTCGTTTCCTTACAACAATATTATTCTTTTAATGACGTGTGTAAGTTGGCATTACGGGTTGAAAAACAACTCCCTCAAAAGAACAGATTTTTCTCAAACAACCGATTATCACCCAAAACCACACCCGCTCCACAACCGTGACCAGAAAACGAGACCCAACACAACCCGCCAACTCGCAACTGGAAGTTCAGGCCCTCTTCGATGTTTCAAATGTCAAGGATTGGGCCATCTAAAGCGTGATCGCCCAACAAACAGCTTAGTCTCTTTCGGACTACACGAGCCACAATATGACATGGATGGAGAGGACGAATCGAAATTATTTACCCGGATAAGGGTGAATGCTGGTATCTCGCAGCTCCTACACGCCGTAGAGGATGATGAAGATGACACAAAGTGGCTACGTCACAACATTTTTCGCACCAATTGCACCTCAAAAGGGAAAGTTTGTACTGTGATTGTCGATGGTGGGTCTTGTGACAACATGGTGGCTACTACCATGGTTGAAAAACTGGGGTTACAACCGCACGATCATCCGAACCATACCGTTAACATGGTTAAAAAAAGGGAATTTGTTGAAAGTTAAGCATAAGTGTCTCGTCCAATTTTCCATCTCAGAACAAGTATACGGATGAAATTTGGTGTGAAGTAATTCCAATGGATGCTTGTCACTTGTTATTAGGACGACCGTGGCTTTATGATCGACATGTTAAACATGACGGTTTCCGCAACACTTATTCTTTCAAAAAAGATGGGTTACACATTACCTTGGCCCCTCTTCACCCACGAGATGACCCGGCCACTTCTGCTACATTGACCAAGGCTGATTTTATTGGTCTTGCTAAGCTGCCATCCATAACACCAGTTTTTAGCTTAGTTGTGCTCGAAGAGAACGAACCCGGGGGAGCTATACCATCAGAAGTCTTGCCACTGCTTCGTGACTTCTCTGATATTTTTCCCACTGATATCCCTGCCGGCCTCCCGTTGGTACGTGAAATTCAACATTGCATTGATTTTATACTAGGTGCCAGTATTCCCAATAAACCAAAGATACCGAATGAACCCGAAGGAATTTGCTGAACTCCATCGCCAAGTGACAGAACTACTTGAAAAAGGTCTTATCCGGGAGAGCATGAGCCCTTGTGCCGTACCCGCCTTGCTTGTGCCGAAACCAAACGGTACTTTCCGCATGTGCATCGATAGTAGAGCGGTTAATAAAATCACTATTAAATACCGTTTTCCAATTCCACGCTTTGATGATCTTCTTGACCAGTTGCATGGCGCACAAATTTTTTCTAAGATTGATCTACGTAGTGGATACCATCAAATTCGTATGCGACCGGGTGACGAGTGGAAGACGGCTTTTAAGACTCGTGATGGTTTATATGAATGGATGGTTATGCCTTTTGGTTTGTCGAACGCACCTAGCACGTTCATGCGTTTAATGAATCATATTTTTAAGGCATTCATTGGTCGTTTTATGGTGGTATACTTTGATGATATTTTGGTTTTTAGCAACAGTTTGGACGACCATCTTCGCCACCTTAGGGACGTTTTCAGCGTTCTAAGAACACAAAAGTTATATGCCAATGCAAACAAGTGTCATTTTCTTCAACAGGAAGTGATTTTTTTGGGCTATCTAGTCTCGGGTACGGGTATTCGCATGGACACATCCAAGATTGATGCGATTACCACCTGGCCGACTCCTACTTCATTACATGATGTGCGAAGTTTTCACGGACTCGCCTCTTTTTATCGCCGTTTCATACGGGATTTCAGTACCATCGTGGCTCCTATGACGGAATGTTTGAAAAGTAGCAAGTTTGCTTGGTCCCCAGCTTCTCAGGCCGCGTTCGACAACTTAAAAACAGCGGTAACCGAAGCACCCGTTCTTGCTTTGCCTAACTTTAATCATGTTTTTCAAGTTGAATGTGACGCTTCTGGGCTTGGAATTGGCGGGGTTTTGAGCCAGTTGAACCGCCCCATCGCTTTTTTTAGCGAAAAGTTCAATGAGACGCGACGTCGCTATAGTACTTACGACAAGGAATTCTATGCCATTGTTCGTAGCTTGGATTATTGGAGACATTATTTGTTGCCTAATGAATTCATTTTGTACTCAGATCATCAGGCTCTAAAATTCATTCGGCAGGTGCCAAGTTGAATCCACGTCACGCCAAATGGGTAGAAACCTTACAAGATTTTACGTTTGTCATTAGGCATAAAGCCGGGACAGCCAATACGGTGGCCGATGCTTTAAGTCGTCGCCCTAGTCTCATGGTTACTACTACTGCTCACGTGGCGAGTTTTGATCCTCTGAAGCACTTATATGTCGATGATCCAGATTTTAAAGAGGTATGGGAGAAGTGTGTTTCAGGTCCGTTTCGTGATTATGTTCAACGGGATGGGTTCCTTTTTAAAGGACATCGTTTGTGTGTCCCAATATCGTCCTTTCGAGAAGCCATTATTCTCGAATGTCATAAAGGAGCTCTAGCAGGACATTTTGGACGTGAGAAGACGCTTTCACTTGTGGGAGAAAGATTTTTTTGGCCTAAACTTGTGCGCGATGTGGTGAAAATTCTTAATCGGTGTCGTGTGTGTCATGTAGCAAAGACACATAACACTAATCAGGGCCTTTATACTCCTCTTCCTACGCCGACGGCTCCTTGGGAGGATGTAAGCATCGATTTTGTTCTTGGGTTACCACTTACTCAACGAAAGAAAGATTCTACCATGGTTGTTGTCGACCGTTTTTCCAAGATGGCACACTTCATTCCGTGTTCTAAATCTTATGATGCTTCACAAGTCGCTCACCTATACTTTTCAGAGATCGTTCGGTTACATGGGGTTCCAAAAACAATCACATCAGACCGGGATGTGAAGTTCGTTAGTCATTTCTGGAGGACACTTTGGAAGCGTTTAGGGGCCAAACTTCAATTCAAAGACGTCTCATCACCCTCAAACGGATGGCCAAACTGAAGTCACAAACCGGAGTTTGGGTAATTTGTTACGTTGTTTGGTGGGAAGCAATATAAAGCAATGGGACCTTGTTCTTCCACAGGCAGAATTTGCTTACAATCGCTCAACTCATAGTTCCATCGGGCGCAGTCCTTTCTTGGTTGTCTATGGCCGAAACCCATTCACTCCTCTGGACCTTGCTCCTTTACCTGGTCTCGATTCATTCAGTGCCGATGGCGATGACCAAGCTGCTAAGATTAAATTACTACATGAGCAGGTTCGTGATCAAATTACAAAACACAATTTGCAATATCAAGCCCGCGCAAACAAGCATCGCAAACGTGTTGTGTTTCAGGAGGGTGACCTTGTGTGGATATTTTTGCGACGTGAACGTTTCCCGCAGGGCCGTTTTGGGAAGCTACGTCCAAGGGCTGATGGCCCATTTCGTGTGCTAAAGCGGATTAATGATAATGCGTATAAGCTTGACTTGCCAGGACATTATGGGGTGTCTGCTACTTTTAATGTCGCCGATCTAGCACCTTACACTGCTGAAGATGCGTTTGAAGGTGACTCGGGGACGAGTCGTTTTTTAGAGGGGGAGGATGATACGGATCCAGCCCTACCAGAAGAAGACCCGCCAGGTTTACAACTAACAGGCGTCCAAAGTGGCTAGGACCGGCCCAAAGTTGCGATCCATTCCAACCAAATAAAGAGAGTTTATTTCTTTCAGTATCTTTTATATTTTGTGGAGATTGTGACTTATTTGTTTCCTTATATGTCGTTGGTTGTTTTCCTATTTAAATACATTGTAATCTCTTTGGTTGGGATTGATAAAATACAAAAGAATCTTCTTGATAATATATCTATCGTTATTATCCGGTTGACCGGAATTTAACATTCCGTCGAAGACGACTTGGTTGGCCAAGCGTTCATCGCCGCTAGGGTTTTGCCTAGGTACTTGACTCCTGCTTGTACGAATCCGTATCAGTGATAGTGGTGTAAAAGATAGAGAAGGGTCCGATGTGGGAGTATTGACGTCGAAGTGCGAAAATTAGAACGCCCTCTTTCAATGGCTTTTTTTTTCTTATTTTTTTCAATTTCGTTTTCACAATTTATGCTTGTGTGGTGTGTCATATCTTGCATGCTCGTCACTCAGTTCTTATGAATTAAGTTAATTTGAGAATGTAGGTGATTGGTAATAGAAGTCGTGTGGATGTAGTTAATTTAAGAGATTGAGGTTTGTATTGAGACGATTTAGAACTGGGATTTGGCCACATCAGATTCTATATCTTTTATAGTTTTGTTTATATTGCGAGTGAATACTACTCAAGCAATTACCAGCTTTATAGCATCGTGTAATAGTTATGGAGAATATTTATATGTTTGTCATAAGGTGTAAATCTGGATGACGAGGAGGACTTATATGCATGTTATTGAATTGGCCAGTTTGTAAGCAGATTCTATGTTTGGTTCCCATATTGGTGGTCGAATTATAGACGATGTACACTCGGACACAAGCACTCAACAATGGTCTTCAACACCGGCAGATTCGAATACATGGCTTATTACGATGGCTGCAGTAGATGACTAATACGAAAACGGACAACATTGAAAGCAAAACTAAACATACTAACCATCTAAGAATACCCATACTATTCGGTATCAGCACTAGTTGGTAGAAATATTACACCCCAGCAAAGGCTTTTTGACGTTATAACTCAGTGGCCATTAGTACGTTGTCATTCATGTTTTTTGATCATTACACCTTATTCCGTCACCATCCATTAAACTAATCTCACTTCACACCATATACAATTCTTATATCCAATAATAGTTATTGCTTAAAGTTGACAGCATCACACAAGTAATTTCTTTAGTTCTTCAAATTAAAAAAGAAACTAATAATAATAATAATAGTTATTTCTTAAAGTTAACCGCAACGCACAAGTATTGCCATTAGTACGTTGTCATTCAACACCGGCAGATTCGAATACATGGCTTAATTACCACATTGAAAGCAAAACTAAACATACTAACCATCTAAGAATACCCATACTAGTGAGTATCAGCACTTGTTGGTACAAATATTACACCTCAGCAAAGCCTTTTTGACATTATAACTCAGTGGCCATTAGTACGTTGTCATTCATGTTTTTTGATCATTACACCTTATTCCGTCACCATCCATTAAACTAATCTCACTTCACACCATATACAATTCTTATATCCAATAATAGTTATTGCTTAAAGTTGACAGCATCACACAAGTAATTTCTTTAGTTCTTCAAATTAAAAAAGAAACTAATAATAATAATAATAGTTATTTCTTAAAGTTAACCGCAACGCACAAGTATTGCCTTTAGTTTTTAAAAGTAAAAAAATTAAAAATTTATATAAGTAATGCATTTAGTTCTTAAAATAAGAAATTGAGAATTTGTATGCCTTTAGTTTTTTAAAATAAAAATATAGAAATTTATACAACTTAATACTTAGGTATTATGCATATTGTATGCGATTTTTTTTACCAAACACAGCTCACATATAAGGTCTAAAATGGCACTTTCCACAAATAATTGGTATGAGTGCCATATATTATATAAAGAACAAATGTTCTTACTCCTCAACCGATGTGGGATTGAAAATATATACTACTACATATCAATACCGCTTCTCTATGACTAAACACATTCACTACTTCCTAATTATAATCACACGATTCAAATTCAGTTCAACAACGAAACTTGAGAGGTGGTCGTAGGTCTAGTAGTATTATTTACGTGGCGCGAGAAATGTAATGTTCTTTTTCCACTAGTTTTATTTCATTCTTATGATTAGGATATATGATACTCGTATATGGCATGGATTTGTGGGTTGTCATATATTGTGTGTCTTGTAACATTTAGCTTTCTAGTTCTACAATCTCTACCTTGTTGGGCATACTTTGTGACGAGCAAATGTTTTTCATTCTAAACATTTCTTATTTATCATATCTCAAATACTTTATAACGTAGTAGATATATGTTTTTTCAAAAGTAAAACGTCTAAATATTAATAGTGTAAATAGTTAGCACTTTTATTTTTTAAATTTAGCATTAAATTTGTGGTTATAACTTTAGTGAGTTTTTTTTATAAACAATTTTATTAAAATATATCATTATTGAAGGAGGTTACTATATGGTTTAAATGAGACTTAAATTTTTAAATTTTACATTAATTTTTTAATTTTCCTTTTATATAGTATTATTTTTTGTCTTAAAGACTACCTTTTATAGAAAGTCCTAAATGATTTATAATGTAGTATAAATAACAGTATTTAATCAAGAGTAAAATTTGATTATAACTATAATCATGTAGCAAATCATTTCCTCTTTACTAATCAAATTCATTCATAATCATTTCGTTAGTGACAACCATCACTTCTTCGTCATCATCACCTCGTTCAGCCAAATCAACCATTAACCAAAAACTTAAATGAATTAGAACTAATACAACATAATGTAAATAACTTGTGGGTTCAAATATCAATTTGTGAAAATAAAAATTATCTAACTTGATGACTAGCATGATTACTAGCTATTATTGGTGATTAATTTGTTTCTTTAAAAAACGTGTAAATAACTTGTTTTTCTTAAACAAATTTGTGTCTTAAAAAAAAGTTAAGAATCAATGTAAATGAATGGTGCACCAGGTCCGTAGAGTTATCTTATATAAAACTCTTGTAACCTAAGCCAACCACCAATATAATATCAATTTTCATCATGTCAATACTTAACAAGCCACACTATATCACTAAGGGGGTGTTTGGTTCGCTGGAATTCGTCGTAATCTGTTGTAATTGTAATCTGAATTACATTACAATCCTGTTTGATTGGCAGGATAGATGTAATTGTAATTGAGATTACATTACAATGCTTGTTTGGTTTGTAAAGGAATGTAATTGAATTACAACAAATTACATCAAGTGATGTAATTTAGATTACATAGCAACATTGATGGAATCTGTTAAACTAAGTTGGAATTCAGATTTTTACAAGTTAAATATCATTATTTATTCATTATCATTATTATAAATATTATTAATATATTATTTAATTTTTAAAAATAAATAATAATTATAACAATAATTATTTATTATAAAAATTATTATTACTTTTATTATTATTATTATTATTATTATTATTGTTATCACTATTATTATATAATAATTATTATTCTATTTATTATTATTATTATTATTATTATTATTATTATTATTATTATTATTATTATAAAAACATCACTTCATTATTATTATTATTATTATTACTATTATTATTAAATTATTATTATTATTATATAATTATTATTATTCTTTTTATTAAAATAATAATAATAATAATAATTAATATTATTATTACTATTATTATATTTTTTTTAAACATCACTTTATTATTATTATATTATTATAATATTATTTTCATTAAAATAATAATAATTATAATAATAATAATAATAATAATAAATTATTATTATTAAAAATTATTATTATTATTATTATTATTATTATTATTATTATTATTATTATTTATTTTAATTATTTATTATTATTATTATTAATATTATCTTATTATTTATTTATTTATTTATTTATTTATTATTATTACTATTATTATTATTATTATTATTATTATTATTATATATTTTTTTTTTATTATAAATCACACTTTTATTAAAAACTCATAGGATTACAAAAGATTGGTGGGGAGCCTCGAAACCAACTGAGCTCCCACACCTCTAGCAATGGTAAAACCAATCCTATTAAAGATATGAACTGCTGCACGCGCTCCAATGTCCTGGGTCATAGAGAAACGCCGAACCCGCTTAAGTAAGGTGACTGCATCTTTCTCAAGTTCTCCAAAGGAAGAAAAAGAGAAAGGAAGAAACCCATATCCAATATCCGCACATTTAGCATCGATTTGACCCGCTTTGCGCAAGATCACCGATCGCCGCCTGGTATAAAATCAATCAACCCGATTGCGCCAAAGGCGACGAACCCGTAAGATCAACACATACATCTCGTCCGCTATCCCAAGAGTAGAGTAATATGTCAGCCGGTCGCAAAGATCCGCTCCATCTCCAAAAGCCCAATATCCACCTCCTTGCGAGCGAAATCCCCGACCTAGAGCATATATCAACAAGAACATCGCGCACAAGATTGTGACGATGTTTAATGCCAACAATACCCGCACACTAAAACAGCGTGATCCCCGTAAATATCCCCGTGAAAACCTTAGAGCAAAAGTGTAACACGGTACTGAACAAAGGAAAAGAGGAACACCCAAACGATAACACAAGACACAACGATAAGCCCCGGCGCTCATAGTTTGCCCCATCCAGATATCGGAGCCACCCTAAGCCAATCCGAGGTGTGATTCTCCTTTAAAGAACTCCATAACGCCATCCGTCGAGGGAAAAATGGAAAGTAGATTCAACAGTTTGGGAAACCCGACCGAAATATATATCTGCCAATTTCTTCATAAGTTTGGGGGCAGCGACTTCGCTAGGGTTACTCAAAATGTCAAAATCCATATTCACATTGAAAGTACATAGAGCATCATCAAAAGAGGGACCAGCAGTTACAATACCCGAACCATGAAGAAGCTTAGTCTGTAAGCCAGCCGATTGAAGTCTAGAAGCAAGGAAAGCATAGTTCAAGACATCACCTTATTATTTATTTATTTATTATTATTATTATTATTATTATTATTATTATTATTATTATTATTTATTAATTTTCTTATTCTTATTATTATTATTATTTATTATTGTTTTTATTTATTATTATATTATTTGAACTATTATTATATTAATTTTTTAAGTTTTATAAAAAAAAATTGAATTACATTACATTACGAGTCAACCAAACACATCAACAGATTTCATTAATTACAAGGGTAAATCGCATAAAAAGGTACTCATCTTATGTCCAATTTCAATTAAAGGTACTATTATTTTTTTTCCTCAATTTAAGGTACCCGACTTTTTTTTTGGACCAATTTAGGTTTTTTTTCTAACTTCCGTTAACCATTTCGTAAGTAAATTACATGTCTGGTCCTTGAGTTTGTATAGGCATTTCATGTTTGGTCTATTTTCGTCCGTTTTCATACGCTTGCATACGCGTCCGCTTTATACGCCGCTCGCTTTTACGCTTTTGTTCTGCTTTTGCACCGCTTTTACACGTTTTCGTCCGCTTTTACACGCTGGCCCGCTTTTTCACGCTTTCTCGCTTTTACACGCTTTCATCCGTTTTACACGCTTCGCTTTCATCCTGCTTTTGCACGCTTTTCTTCCGCTTTTACGTTTTCGCCCTTTTTGCACGTTTCGATCCGTTTTGCATGTTTTCGCTTTTTCACGTTTCGTCCATTTTTACGCTGTCCGTTTTGCACGTTTTCCGTTTTACATGTTTCGACTCTTTTTGCACGTTGCTTTTGCACGCTTTGTTTTACACATTTTCGCATCTTTTGCACGCTTCGTCCGTTAACACGTTTTTTTGTTTTACACGTTTTTTCGCTTTTATACGCTTCCGTCCGCTTTTGCACGGTAAAAAACGAAACGCCAAAACAAAAAATCGTTAAAAGCGTAAAAGTAGACGCTGTCCGTTTTGTCTATTTAAACGGAAACGTGTAAAAACGAACGAAAATGTGCAAAAACGGACGAAAACATTTAAAAACATATGATAACATGTAAAAACGGACAAAAACGTGCAAAAACGGACGAAAATGTGTAAAAACGGACGAAAACGTGTAAAAACGGAAGAAAACATGCAAAAACGGACGAAAACGTGCAAAAACGGACGAAAGCATGTAAAACAAACGGAAACGTGTAAAAACGGATGAAAACGTGTAAAAACAGACAGAAACATGTAAAAACGGACGAAAACGTGTAAAACCGGACGAAAACGTGCAAAAACGGACGAAAACGGGCGAAAACGTATAAAACGGACGAAAACGTATGCAAGCGTATGAAAACGGACGAAAATAGACCAAACATGAAATGCCTATACAAAGCCAAGGACCAAACATGTAATTTACTAACGAAATAGTTAACGGAAGTTAGAAAAAAACCTAAATCGGCCCCAAAAAAAAGTCGTGTACCTTAAATTGAGAAAAAAAAAGAATAGTACCTTTAATTGAAATTGGAGATAAGATGGGTACCTTTTTATGCGATTTGCCCTAATTACAATTACAACACATTCCAATTCTTTGAATTACAATTACATCAAATTACAATTCTTTCCAAAGATTACAATTCCTTCAAAAACATTCTGTGAACCAAACGTCCCCTAAGTGAAAAATCTTACCTTCACCCTATGTGGGAACATAAACTTGATACAAGAAAATTTAACTTTAAAGACATACAATAACACCTTTAATGCAAACGTAACCAATTATGTATCAAATCATCTATCATTCATTTTCTGTTAGTTAACATTCTATCGTAATCATTGCATGGGACTTATTTCGTCACCATCATATCACTGACTCGGTCATCGTTATTGTCACCGTCATTCACTCAAAATTAATTAAACTAAATCGCGAAACACATTCACCACTTCCTATTCTAATCACACTCTGAGTTCAACCGCAATTTCTATTAAACTATGGGTCTTGAAACAAGTACACATGTGTAGCGTCAATGATTATATAAAATGATTATATTAGTAACTTTAGCATAAATTTGAAGAACTAAATTAGTCTATATGATTATGTACTTTCTAATTCTGAATTATATTTTATGTAGTCAGGGGTTGGTTGATAAACTATTGAATTTATAAAAGAGTTTTCTTCTAATTTTTTTGGATCAAGCATTACATTTATCCTTTCAAATGTGAATGGTTTATTGTTTTCATTTGGGAAAAATAAATCTTTCAAATGTGAATGGTTTATTTTTTCATTTGGGAAAAATAAAAGTTAGAATTTGTATTAAGTTGATTGCTAAATAGAGTAAGGGCCCGTTTGGTTTCTAGATTGGTTTAGATTAGAATTTGGATTTGAATGTAAAGTTGTATATTAGGATTTGAATTTGGGTTTGAGTAAGAGAGAGAAAATAATATTTAAAAAAATATTATATATTAAAATATAAATTTAAAAGTATTTATATTAATAATTGAGGGATAAAAAAGAAAAATATAATGATGAGAAAAAAGATGGTCCCACACTTTTAATAAAACTCAACTAATACCCTAACTTTAACACACACCCTTATATTTGGGATTAGAATCTAAACCATAATTTGAAAATTGCAACCAAACAATTAAATATGACTTTCTAATCCTAAACCCAAGAAAAAACTCCAAACCAAACGGGCCCTAAATGTGATTATATATTTATAACCTCTAGTATCCCATCTAAGAATCAACATAATGCATAAACCAATTTACTAATTTCTTAACACCACAATATATAAATAAAAAAGGTTCTTTTCCCTTATCGATGTGGGATTGAAACCAAACAACTATTTACAGAATGTACACTATCTTCAAATTGAAACGATTATACCTTATACCATTTTTCTTGATCATCACACTATTTACATTCAGTTCAATCACAAACGGAGTTGTTTTTGTGGGTGATGGATTTATACACTTGATGTTAGTGGGGTTATTTACGCGGATGGTGGAGATCGCGGTGTTAAAGATGTTGGGAAGGGGGGGTTTGGTTCTCATAGGAGCATCTAAGTTAAAGCACGAAAACTGTGAGTCTCTATATTTTTTTTATTTCGTATTCATGATTAGGATACAAGGTATGTTGTTGTGGTTTTTCACATATCAAATTTTCAGTACTGGGCTCATGTAGTGGAATACTAGGCTCATGTAGTGGAATATATGAGACTCATAGAAGATTGTTTGCGTTATCAGCGGCGAAACTTGAAAGTTTTTGTTTCATATATGTGGCTTCAATATCGGGATCTATATGGCTAGAATGTTGCTCTCCAACTCAAAATGGTGGTGTCATTTTGAGTTACACAATCTTTCATTCACTCTAAGATCCTCTCAAGTTTTGAAAGTCTAAAATCCTCTCAACTTTTGTTTCATATTTTTTACTTTGTATTTTTAGATTATGGTGCTCCGGTAGGAGTATCCGAACTTGAAAAAATGAGAAACGGGTTCATCTTATGTGAAGCCTTTGAAGATATAGGCAAATAGCTAATGTTTGCGTCAACACGACTTGGCCATGTAATGGTATAGTCACTTGGTGCGGCAACGTTAAGATGGAATTAGCTTCATCGCCATTCTCTAGCCTATGCAAAGCAAGGAATTTGAATTTTGTGCAAGTTAGCATAGTTTCTTATTAGAGTTTGAGTATTTGTTTATGCTTTTAATCACCCATAATAGTATTTAATCGAGAGTTAATTTTGTTTATAACTATAATCATGTAGCAAATTATCTCCTCTTAACTAATTAAACTCATTCATAATCATTTCATTAGTGACAACCATCACTTCTTTGTCACCATCACCTCGTTCAAACTAATCAACCCTCTACCAAAAACCTAAATTACTATAACGACTGATGCAATATAATGCAATCAAGTTGTGGGTTCAAATATTAGTATGTGAAAAAAACTTATCTAACTTGATGACTAGCTATTATTCTGTTTTACTAATTACATATGATGATTGGTGATTAAAACATGTAAATAATTTGTTTCTCTTAATAACAAAGTTTATTAAAATGTGTAAATAATATGATGACTAGCTATTATTCTGTTTAGACATATATTGTTTTGTCTCAAACATGTACAATAATAATTGACAAAGATGATAAAAACAAACAAAATCAAACTCATCAATTCAAAATAAACACTGCTATGTCTTCACAATCATGTAGCAAATGATCATTCGTTCTTACTTAGCTTCATTCATAATCATTACACCTTATTATTCCGCCACTAGTTATTATATAAAAACTGAAAATCTTATATGAATTAATAAGTAATTGGCATTGTTTCTGCTTTACAAATAAGTGATGTTATTAGCTCTAACATAAATAGTAAATAATTTCAGTTGAGTAGTATGTGATATATAATACAAAATAACATTTGAATGATGAAAAAAAATATATATATTTTTTAAAGTAGTAAATTGATTGGTTAATAAGTGATGTTATAGCTCTAACACAAATAGTAAATTTCAGTTGTGTAGTGTTTGATATATAATACTCGTACAAAATAATCGTTGAATCATAGTTATCACGATTCTGATATTAGGATCTTACAATTTTACGATACTGCAAAGCAAAAATGATTCGGATCTTACATAGGATGTTTGCAAGTTTAAGATCTTATAGGATCCCGATATTGACCATACGATCTTAAGATTTAATCCGATCCGGTCTTACTTTTCTCGGATTACAAACTAAAAAACTTCATTTTTTTTTTGTTATTATTATTAGAGTTAATTACATAATTGGTCCTTGTGGTTTGTCGGATCTTGCAGAAAATGTCCCTGAACTTTTTTTTTGACGGGTCATGTCCTCGTGGTATGCAAAAGTTACGGGTTTGGTCCTTTGACGGGTCATGCTGTTAGTTGACCGTTAACTTGGCAAACCACAGGGACGATTTATGTAACTGACAAAAAAAAAAAACAAAAAAATTAAAAAAAAAAAAACTGATTAAAAAAAATGAAATTTTTTTAAAAAAAAAAACTGATTTAAAAAAAAAACTTAAAAAAAAAACGAAAAATTGTTTAAAAAAATAAACGTTTACAAAAAATATTTATTACACTTAAATTGGTGCTTATGTATAATGTGAGGGCCTAAGAGATTTTTTTTTTTTTTTTTTTTTTTTTAATTATTATACTTAAATTTTGGGCTTATGTACATTATGAGGGCCTAAAATTTTTTCTTATTAAACTCTAAAAAATAAAAAATAAAAAAATTATGCCCTCACAACGTGAGGGCTTAAATTTTTAATGCGTATTTTGTACAAAAACGTATAAGAACTTATAACGCGAGGGCTTAAATTTTTAATGCGTATTTTGTACATAAACGCATTAAAAATTTAAGCCCTCACGTTGTGAGGGCCTAATTTTTTTATTTTTCATTTTTTAGAGTTTAATAAAAAAAAAATTTAGGCCCTCATGTTATACATAAGCCCAAAATTTAAGTATAATATTAATAAAAAAAAAAGTTCTCTTAAGCCCTCACATTATACATAAGCACCAATTTAAGTGTAATAAATATTTTTTGTAAAAGATTTTTTTTTAAACAATTTTTCGTTTTTTTTTAAAGTTTTTTTTTTTTAAACTATTTTTCTTTTTTAATCGCTTTTTTGGTCATACATAAATCGTCCCGTGGTTTGCCAAGTTAACGGTCAACTAACAAAGATGACCACAAAGGACCAAACCCGTAACTTTTGCATACCACGAGGACATGACCCGTCAAAAAAAAAGTTCAAGGACATTTTCTGCAAGATCCGACAAACCACAAGGACCAATTATGTAATTAACTCTTATTATTATTATTAGTATTTTTTTTTATAGAATTCAAAAAACAACATGTTAATATTTTTAAATATTTTAATAATCATAATTTAGGACAACATTTTTATGAAACATCAAGTTAATCTTATTAAACAATTCATAATCATAATTTAGGACAACATTTCTATGAAACATTCACAGTATTTTTTGTTTATAATTTTGTTTATAATGTACGAGAAACATTCATAGAATTTTGTGTTTATAATGTATAAAAATTTGTAGATTTGTATAATATTACAAAAAAACTATTAAGAAATAACATTAGAGTAGGATCTTAAGATTTCAATCCGATCTTACGATCACGATCTTGCAAAAACGAAAACAATCCTGGTTATGTTCCGATTTGAAAACCTTGCGTTGAATGAAGAAAAAAATATAATTTATGTTAATTTGATTGGTTGATATTTTTAGGATTTATATATTATATTATATACATATATATAAACCTCCAAAGATATCAAACAATCTAACATAAGGCATAAATTAATTTACTTACTGATTAGCACACCACAATATTTAGATAACAAAAGTTCATTTATCCTTATCGATGTGGGATTGAAAACCAAACAATTATCTACAAAGCGTACACTAGTACTATCTTTAATTCAGTTACACGATCATACAATCATACATTATTTATGTTTAATTTCTTGATCATCACCCCTTATGCCGTCACTTCTCATCGCACTATTCAATTCAGTTCTATAACAAATTGTGTTGTTTTTTACGGGTGGTGGAGTGGTTGATATTTACAGTTGATGTTAATGGGATTGTTCATGCGGATAGTGGTAATCGCGGTGTGAAACCTCGGAGAGGATCTCGTGGGAGTATAGTATACGTTAAAGTGCGAAAATGTGACAGTCTCTTTCTTTGTTTGATTTTGTATTCCTAACTATGTAGGATATGTTATTGTGCTTTGTCACATACCGAATGCTCAACACTAATTAAGTTCATGTAGTGGAATATACGAGACGTCATAGAAGATTGCTTGCGTTATAACAATCAGCTTGCTGTAAATAGGTCTTACAATCATGCATGCCTGCATGAGAATAATGGAAAAGAAACCCACGAACGTACCCATTTTGATCATGTTCCCGAATCCCGATGTGTAAACATGAAATCATTTATTTAGTTGTCATATCTATACAAAAAATCTTGTAATCCAAGATGGCATCAAGTGTTGTAAGTTGAGAGAAAACTAATATAAAGCAAAAGTGTGTTTGTATTGGAAATCAACTTCTCTAGTCACCATTAATAATGGGATGAAAAAAGTTAAGCCCCCCTATGTCGTATTAATAATAAAGCTAAAATTAAGGTACTTTAATTTGGGATGACTGGCCATTTACTCTTAAGATAGAAAAAAAATGAGAAAGAACATTGAAAATATGTCTAAATTGAAGGTTGAAGTAACATCGGATGTTTAATAATCTTTTTACAGCCACAAGTAACACAAGCAACCATCACCATAACTTCAATGCCATTTTGTTAAATTCGATAGCACCAAACTAAATAAACAATAAAAAAATGTTCTTTTCATCAACCGATGCGGGTTTGAAAACCTTATATATGTACTTTTAGAACATCCATTATTAGAGGTATAAGGATAGGTCCAAAAGCTTCATTTTATACTCATGTGGAATGAAAATGTCCTAAATGTTAGACCTTTTCATAATCTTAAAGAAATTTAATGCATGTGTTTTATGAAATAATTATAAAGCTTTAAGATGTTTATAACATAGTAGAAATAGCTTTATTGATTCAAAAGATCTAAAACTTATTGACAAGGCATGAAAACAAATTATTTATAAAGCATTAAAAAAGTTTACCATACCTGATGCTCTTATACATACTAAAAGTTAAAATAGGATATTTTTCGAGTTAAGATCCCGTATGTCATATTAATACTAAAGTTAAAATGAAGGCACTTTGTCGATGAGTGGGCATGCACTCGTTAAAATATAAAGAATGAGAGTTCGTACTTGCTAAAAAATTAAGAATCTCTTCAAGTTGAAGGTTGTAGTGTATAATGGTTATTTAATACTCGTAATCTTTTTATAACCACAAGCAACACTATAACCATCAACATAAATTTGATATCAATTTTTAAGGTAACATAGCACCAAAATATATAAAAACCTTATATAATTTATATTTCATTCTTTTTTTCTGTTGTTTAACATGCATTCATAATTCATCACACCTTATATCGTCACCACCAAATTCAATCAAGTTCATTAAAGTGATGTACAATACGCATTCACTACTTCCTAATTCTACTTACGTTCATATGCACTTATGAATTATGACACCGCCAACTTACTCGATCCCGTTATGTGAACATTTGGTGTTGGCACTGATCAGAATATATGTGAATGTGGCTAGATGACCGATCATTATTTGCTCATGGACTCATGGTACGTTCATATTAGCCTTGCTTTTAGTCATCTTTATTATTACCAATAGGAATCATTTATATGAACATATTCATGTTAATCTATATTTGTGAATTAGTAAAGCCAAAACAATGTTTATGTTGACCATGTTCTTGTTACTTGAGAGCTAAACAAATTCAATTGTCGTCTAACAGTTAGGATATCTTGCTTTCACCCTATAGACCCTGGTTCGATTCATGGCAATGGAAATTTTTTAACTATTTAACTTTTTATTTTTATTTTTGTCATTTGAGTAAAGTTTTCCTAGCATACAGCTTAATAAATACTAGTTAACCATAGCCAAACTCATCATTTAAAGCTTAAAAGTGTGTTAATGTCGAGGCTCAAATTCGATGTTCATAATTATCAGGCAACTATAATGCGCATAGTTCATTTATGGCTTTAACATTACTTTGGTGGTGAGGTAACAATTGAATGAATTTTCCTTTTTTTTCTTTTCTAAAAAATATTTTAACTAAAAGAACTTTATATTTTCCCTAATTTGGCCATAAAAAATAATAAATTCATTTTTATCTATTTATGTATGAAAAAGACAAGAATACACTGTTGGAATTAGATATCAAGACATTCAAATAAATAATCACAAACATCAAAGTATTCAAGCAGAAGCGTATAGGATTTATTAATGAACAATTAATTAACATAAAAGAATATGCGTACCTTTTCTTGATTCTAGCCGAACAAGAATCAAATCCACAAACTAGCAACGGATGAACCCTAATTTGATTTAATTAGGATTATATGAATTACCCCTTACCGTTTTGTAATTCAATCCAAGATAATAACAATAGTGTGTTATTACTATGTTCTTGTACACACGTACTAAACCGAATTAAAGTAATGCTAGTTTTATCAAACAAAATAACTTGGTTTGTGGAAAAGGTTTGGATCGACACCCAAGGGGTTGTACGATCGGTTTGGAGAAGAGAAACACACAAAACAATTTTTAGGGTTTAGCAATGAGCACAAGAGATGCAAAAACAAGACCCCTAGCGTTGTATATATACCCAATCAAACTTGGTGAACAAGTTGTGTTTTTGTTTCCTTTTTCCTTGGCCGATCGGTGCATCACATCCCCAAGGGATTCCGGAAACTTCCAAACTTTGCAATCTAGTCCTTTTCCAATAAAAATTAACGCCCGTTAATCCATTTCATTAATTACTTAACGCCCGTTAGTTATTTCATTTAATAAATAAATAAATACAACGTTTATATTTAATTATTTAACTTTAAATTCTCATACGTAAAGTGTGCAATCCCATAGTCTCGAGTTCGATCCTAACTCACGACTACTAATTTATATCCATAAAACTAACATACACATGTACTGATTTAATAGTAAATACTTTTGGACCAACTTGAAAATATTTTAGAACAAACGATTTTGATACTTATTCTTCATGACAACAAGGTGTCTCTTTCCCTAACCCTAACCCCAAAAAGTGTTGGAAAATTGTTTTTGCAAAATGAGTTTTTGTAAATTGTAGACACTATTTATATATGTATATGTTATATATATTTATATTTCTTGGTAGCTTTGCGTTCTCCTTGACGAGAGCTTCGCAACAAGCTAAAGAGTGTCAAATGAAGTTGATGTGAATGAGATATCGTGTCTCAAAGTGAGGCACTTGGAACACAAAAATTGGAAAAGTGGGAGTATCACACATCGTCCAAAACAAGAAATGAAAGCTTGTTTGTATAGGAATATTGATATGAACCTTCAAATTGATTTGTTAGTTTTACTCCAACACTTACGCGAGCGCAGGGAGGGTGCATATTTTAGGATTTCTGGGCCAAAATGGGTTCGAAGCTTCTGAACTCATGCGGACACGAATGAAGCTCCGAAACCTCGCATACATGCGTATCTTTTTGCTGCAGATATCGGTTTAAATAAATGGAAGATATTGAAACCGTGTTTAATATTTAACAGATTTTGCATATCTCCAAAGACTTCCTTCGATCAGAAATACACAAAGCGTCAGGGATCTTTCAGGTAAGTGTGTCTAGTCCGGCTGTACAACAGCTTTGGACGTTGTACCCTGAGAAACAGACGACAAATCTGTTTTAAGGGAATCGTGTTAAACACGAGCCTCGTGCCACTGTCTTTACTGCTTTCGTTTTATATTATTGAATAGCGTCTGTTTTCTGCTTCTACTCCATGCTGTCTGTTATTTAATTTTCTGTCTTTTATTTTCTGTTATTACTAATTGTAATCTGATTTCATTATTAATAAAAGTGTACACCGTTTCCCACAAAAAGAACATCAAAAAAGCTAAATCAACACGATAATTATAGGTAAAATCCGATTAGGTTTGATGTTGATGCGTTTGTTAATAGCACATATAATTGGTCAAAAGAACGGAACGCACGTTTTGGTTAATATTTGCAAGATTGATATATGAATTGTGTGATTAAATTATGATATAGTGGTTATGGAAAACTAGAGAGGGGGGGGGGGTTGAATAGTTTTACCAATTAAAACTTAATTTTAAAACATTTAGATCAACTTATGTCAATCTATTTAGATGCGTATGTTGGACATTGATAGATAGATATATAAAAGTGTAATTGAAGATAAAGAGTAAGAAGCACATAACCACGACACGAGTATTTATAGTGGTTCGGCTACAATGACACCTTCCATGCCCTACTCCACTCCCCGAGTCACCTACTCGAGATTTCGTAATCACTACACGACACCAACTCCTTATGGCAGAGAAGCCTTCACAACTTCGCCTACTCTTTTTCCGGTATTAGGCTAACCACCGAGTTCTTTACACCAAGGTGAACCACACCTACCACAACGTCGCCTACCCTTTATCCGGTACTAGGCTAACCACCGGGTTCTTTACACCAAGGTGAACCACACCTATCACAACGTCGCCTACCCTTTATTCGGTGCTAGGCTAAGTACCGAGTTCCATTACAATGGAGGAACTACTACCCAACACTACACAACACCTAATCCCAAAAGAGACCAACTCCTTATTACAACATCATCAAGGATATTAATATCCTTGGATCCAATACTAATCTATCTTGTACATCGAAACACAACATATCGAATGTACACCTTATGCACCTTTCACTAATGCCCTTGGCTTGACTTCTAGGCATCCTTCACTAATGCCTTATAACTTGAATTCTTTAGCATTCTTCACTAATACTTTCGACACTGACGTTAAGCACCTTTCACTAATGCTTTCATCTTGACTCTTTCGGCATCCTTCACTAATGCCTTCAACACAACACTTCAATGGAGGAAGAAAGAACTATCAACAAGAGAACCTCAGTAGTCCTGATGATGACGAAGCATGGCAACTCATGGACTTGAGCTTGCTTGACTTCAAGAAGTGGTGATCTCGCCTTTAAGAGGAACCTAGAGAATCACACAAAAACAAAGACAAACTACATAGAAAGATCCCTTAGGATCAGTGGTTAGAGAGTTACAATACTTGGGGAAAGTATGTGTGAGAGTGGCAACCTAAAAGGAAGAAATGGTTCACTATTTATAGAGGAGAAACACCTACTGTTCCACGGATCCCACCCTCAAGGGATCCGTCTAGTGTAATGCTAGGGATCCGTGAGACGCTCCTCTTTGCCCATGGGTATTTTGGTTATGGGTCATGGGTCATGGGTCATGGGTTATGGGTTGATCCATGGGTATTTCATTAGATACAATGTACCTAATAGATGCAATGTATCTAGTCAAATGGGTATGGGTCAATACCGTGGGCTATGGATATGCTCCATGAGTTGTAGTTTTTACCCATTATAATACATACTAGTTAAATATATTTGCCCAATATGTAAACACTAGTTGTTGTACATATGTATTAGTAAATCATAAAATCACTTATACTTATTTTAGTATTTTACGTGAAAACGTAAGTGTGTTAGAAAACTATTGGCTCAAACCATTTACGTATTTTATTTGTTTCGTTAAAATGATTTTACGTATGTTATCGACAAAACATTTAGAGATCGTAAAATATAAATAAACGTTTTTATGACTTATTTGTATTAACAGTCTCTCCCTTTTTGTTGATGACAAAACATAAAATTATTTTAAGGAAAAACAAAAATTCGTAAAAGTTTGAATTGGAGTTTTTACTCTCTTCTCCCCCTTTTTGTCGAAACAAAAAAAGCGTCGAAAAGAAACTAACACATTGTTTTAAGAAAAACATGTAAAAGAGAAAAATGTAAAGAGAGCAAGTGACAGGAATGGTTCTCTTCTTAACTCCCCCTTGACGAGTCCATCCCTTTGTGAGGGCGTCAAGTAAATAAAAACTAATAAGCTAATGCAATGCAACTTTGTTTGCAAATGGTTTCGTCCTTGTGACGAAAATGCTCCCCCTTGAAGATTGCAACTTTGCAATGCGATGTCATGAAATGTAATCCAAATAATGATTATATTGCAAATAATTTTGCAATGTATGGTTTGACACAAAGCTCCCCCTAGCTTAAGGTATCAAAGTCTTCATGTGTATTTTGAAAATCTACAAGATAAAGGTTAGAAAATAAGTATATAGTCCATAATTTCCTGCAAATAAGATTCAAGTTAGTAGAAAATTGTTCTTCTATAGCACGGATCCCACGGTTCCCTCCTTTGTGGGATCCATCTAGGCAATTTCCAGGGATCCGTCTGTCTGGTGCCAGATTTTGAGCAATGGTGATATATCAAACAATGCTAAATATGAAAGTGAGATACGTATACAAACAAAAAAGATATACTCAAAGAAATATGGCAAATAAGTTATCATTCAATAACAAAACAAAGAGATAATCAAGAAATCTCTAAAACTAAGAGAATGATTTAGCCATGCAATACATATTCCACTTAATATTAATGAGTGACCTAAACTTAAGAAGCATCCACGTGCTTAAGGATGATCAACCATGAAATGGGATTCCTAAACGTTCTAAGTTGAGCTTGAGACTAGGACACCGTTTTAGGCTCATGGTTGTTTAGGTTTGTTGACCTCTTTGAAACGTACGAGGAGGTGATAAAACATAAAACGTTGCTCATCACGTAGTTCATGTATCAACCTTTCAACATGTTGACAATGATAGCAATCCTTGTCATGGTTTTGAAGGGATGGTGGTAAAAGTTGAGCTTTTTGAAGCGGAGGTTCAAGTGAAGTGGGTTGAAGATTCTCAAATGAAGGAGGAATTGGTGGAGGCTCATTAAGTGGTGGCTCAACAAGGTTTGAGGGTGGAAGTAGGGAAGTGTCAACTTCTATGTGATCTGGTGGTTGACTTTGACGTCTCCTCATAATCCAAAATGGACCATTAGAGGGAAATGGAGATATTGATATTGGTGCAAGTGTTGATTCAACACTTTGGTTATGTTGTACAATCTTCTCTAGTGAAGAGTGTGTCGGTAATGTTGGATGAGATGGCCTAGGGGGTAAGTCTTCTAGGTTGTAGGAATGTGGAGATGCTTGTGAGGTGGTAAATGATATTGCTCTAGGCACCAATGATGTTGATTGGGTTGAAAAGGGTGTCTTTGGTTTAGTAGGAATTGTAGAGTTTGGTGATGATATTTTTGTGGGAACAATTATCTTGGGGATTGGTTTGATTGGTTGTGTTGGTGTAGGGGAAATCCTAGCATTTGTGGACTTAATCGGAGATGATTCGGTTGAGGAAACTTCGTGTCTAACCCGAACAAGTTTCTTGGGTGGATGAGTTAGCACTAGGAGCTTTCCTCATGATGAAATGACTAAAGAGGTTTGTAAGGGTTTCTAAGTGCTGAGAATTATGTTGTGTTTGATGACTAAGGGATTCTAGCAAGATGACTTATAAAGGGAAGAATTTGGCAAGTGCATTTAAGACTTAAGCCACTAAGATTCTTAGGAATGTGATGATTAGCATGCACAAGAGTCAAGTTCAGAATTTTACTGATCTAGGGACTCAATTAAGATGTGGTGGAGTGTTCAAGTTAGCAAGATGGGCTTGAAATGATTGTTTTAGCTAGAGTTGACATAGTCTGTCACCCGGATCCCACGGTTCGCTCCTTTGAGGGATCCGTCTAGGCTAATCATAGGGATCCGGCTCTCAGTAGCTAGGAAAGGATAAAAATGATGTTTCTAAGGTCTAAGGCCTATACCATCTTGAGTGTTTCAGTCCTCCTAAGTATCTTAAATAGAAGTGTACTTGAATGATCAAGAACAAGGAGTGATATAGCTAATGATTGCCTTTTATGGAAGGAAGATGATACTTTGTGATCACCAATGGGTGTTTAAGGATGACACTAGGAATTTTGAGGGTGTCAAGTCATAATAAATGATCCTAGAGATCAAATGTAAGCTTGAGATGGAGTTTGAAAAATCATCAAAAATCAACATAATTGAAAAGCTAATTCTTTTTGACCCGTTTTGATATAAGGATGGCTAGTAATGATTTCCTAAAATTGATCAATATGTTTACCTAAATGTTTTGACATGTGAAAAGCAATGTGTAAGTATTGAAGCGGAAATATGGTGAGTTTTGATGAGTTGATAAATCAAAAGTACTTTGAATTAGATTCTAGGTAAGCTATGGGTAAGTGTGAAGCTATCAAATGCTTGAGAAAGACTTAGTTGGTTCTAAGGTCTTATGTTTGGCTAGTGTGAAGTGATCTAGTAAGCTGTTTTGATGTAAGAAAGTCTGTATTGCTTATCTGTAGTTACAGATCCCACTGTTCCCTCAGAGGAGGGATCCGTCTAGGCTAAAACTAGGAATCCGACAACTGCAGGTCAGAACCATCACAGAAGCAAATGCAGATTTTGCATTAAGCAATATACACTAATAACCATTAAACTAGACAGCAATAAAAACATGTTATCACATAAAGCATATCATAGATAATGGTAGTGATAATAGTATCCAAGATAACGCAAACAAACGTGCTAAAACATAATCATTCATACATGAATCAAATGTCTCAAAATAAGCATAATCCTATAGTCTCTTTCGTCAATCCTTTCTTTTCCTCTTTCCCGACTTTGTGACGTAGTGAGCTAGATTTTGAATCATACCTCTTAATTGTTTGAATTCCGTGGTCTCGTTTGGAATAGTTGGAAGTTATTGATAGTAATCAAAGGGTTCCAATTCGATGTTAGCTACGGGGTCGACATCTTCTTCTTCTTCTTTATCTTCTTCTTCTTCTCCGTCCGAGAAGTCCGAGAGAGCTTTAGGTTTTCTTCCATTGACCATGAACCATTTAGGGGGTTGTTTGGTAAGAGGTACCATAACGTGATCGGAAAGGAAATGATCATCGTTGAGAGGAGATGGTTGCAATGCACTAACATAATTACAAAGTCGTGTTAGGAGCATACCAT
This sequence comes from Chrysanthemum makinoi, assembly GCA_910596185.1. NCBI lineage: Eukaryota > Viridiplantae > Streptophyta > Magnoliopsida > Asterales > Asteraceae > Chrysanthemum > Chrysanthemum makinoi. The sequence goes on from OU343221.1 coordinate 329,902,772, forward strand.
ATGGAAGTATCATGTTGGAAACATTGAATACCCCAGCCATTCTCTTCACCATGTAATAGGCGAGATTAAATGGCTTTTGGTGAATAAGGCAATAGATCATTTGCACAAGACATGCATTTGGATGATCCTTGTTACCGACTAAGCTAATGACGTTTTCCCTAAGAACTTCTTCCCATTTTATAAACATAGGGTGCATTTCGAAGAGTTCCATTTAAAAAGGATCGCGGTGAATGAGCTTTTTGTTTCGGTTGAAACGGGATTTGTCGATTCTAACCTTGAAGATAGTATCTCGAATGGTTGCGGGATCATCAAGAGGAGTATTGTAGATGGGTTTGGAATCAAGTGCAAGGTTTTGAGCATTAATTGCCCAATGTTGGGAGTACATACAAATTCCTTCACAAGGAATGCGAAGAATTTGAGCAAATGTGTTGAGAGATAGAGTGAAGTTTTGTTTATTGATGATGAAGGCGATTGAGATGCTATCATCGGTTTTTCGAATGATCCTAATACTTTTTTAGAATTCAAAGATGAAAACCGGACAGATTAGTTCATCAATGTCAAGAAGACAATAAAAGTTGATTGCCGAGAAGACTTGACGAATGTCGGTATCTTCAAGGAAACATTCCTTGACCACACGACCTTCGTGGATAAGTCGTTTTTCAAGTCTTTTAAAGACCTTGCGGTCGGTTTTTGACAATCCCTCTTTCCGATAGTAATGGGTGAGGTAATAGACGGTATCATGGTGGTCTTGTTGATTGGCTTTAGGCATGGTTGGTCCTAGAAATACAAATATTCCAATTAGGCAAAATTTGTTGAGATGGGTTTATATTTTTGATTTGTATTAACAATGTTGTGAACACAATGTAATCTTAGTTATGTGAAAAACCCCTTTTTATGATCAATTTTGGAAAACCTAATTAAATTAACTGATTAAAAATTGAGAATCCATAAACTCTAGGATGAGGATGATGGAAATTAGAACATGTTAGTGTAATTACTTACAATGATGTTCTAGAGATGGATGGTTGAGGATATGGAGTCTTATGGAGATGCAAACTGCTCTTGGGTCGTTTTAGTGTTTTATGAGGAGAGGGAAAAATGAGCAGAATTGATTTTGAAAGTCGTATAACTGTTTCTGTCACACGGTTCCCCCGGATCCCTTGTATTAGGGATCCGGCTAGTACAACTAGATGGATCCGGTTACTGTGGACAGAAAGAGGATTGTTTGTCATTATTTTTGTAGTGGACTATAAACTAGCTTATGGAACAAAAAGTAGTTTTGAGGTTTCAAATGAAAAGATGTTTTTGATCAATGAGATTTGATAAATTAATTATCAAGGATTCATTCGTGACGACGACGTTAGTTTGACGAAATCAAAAAGAATACTATCCCTAATGATGAGTGAGTCGGGAAAGTGGCGAAAAGAGACTTTTAAGAGACTAGCTATTATTGAACAAAAAGAATTTATGGTACCAACATATTCATGTAGATATAAGCTAGCTAATGAAGAGTAAACATACCTCTATGCTCTTGATTTTGGTATGTGAAAACATGAGACCAAAAATACTTCATGAGCTCTTAAAGTAATTCTTTGTACTTAGAGTAAGTAGGTTGTGATTACTTTTAAATTCTTACTTGAAAGTTGACTTCATTATTCTTTGAATAGAAGTGAATGTTTTGGAGAGATCCTAGCATGAAGATTTCTTGAAACGAATATGTTAAAATAATCTATCAATATCCAACATGAAAAAAAAAAATGTTTTAAAATATTTCCTTCTTTGTAGTTTTCAAACATACACGGATCGTATCAAGTTTTTAAAGTATAACATACTCTAAGAAACTTGGTAACGAAGCTCTGATGCCAATTGTGGAAAACTCGAAAGGGGGGGGGGGAGTTGAATAGTTTTACCAATTAAAACTTCGTTTTAAAACATTTAGATCAACTTATGTCAATCTATTTAGATGCGTATGTTGGACATTGATAGATAGATATATAAAAGTGTAATTGAAGATAAAGAGTAAGAAACACATAACCACGACACGAGTATTTATAGTGGTTCGGCTACAATGACACCTTCCATGCCCTACTCCACTCTCCGAGTCACCTACTCGAGAGTTCGTAATCACTACACGACACCAATTCCTTATGGTGGAGAAGCCTTCACAACGTCGCCTACTCTTTTTCCGGTATTAGGCTAACCACCGAGTTCTTTACACCAAGGTGAACCACACCTACCACAACGTCGCCTACCCTTTATCCGGTACTAGGCTAACCACCGGGTTCTTTACACCAAGGTGAACCACACCTATCACAACGTCGCCTACCCTTTATTCGGTGCTAGGCTAAGTACCGAGTTCCATTACAATGGAGGAACTTCTACCTAACACTACACAACACCTAATCCCAAAGGAGACCAACTCCTTATTACAACATCATCAAGGATATCAATATCCTTGGATCCAATAATAATATATCTTGTACATCGAAACACACCATATCGAATGTACACCTTAGGCACCTTTCACTAATGCCCTTGGCTTGACTTCTAGGCATCCTTCACTAAGGCCATGTAACTTGACTTCTTTAGCATTCTTCACTAATACTTTCGACACGGACGTTAAGCACCTTTCACTAATGCTTTCGTCTTGACTCTTTCGGCATACTTCACTAATACCTTCAACACAACACTTCTATGGAGGAAGAAAGAACTATCAACAAGAGAACCTCAGTAGTCTTGATGATGACGAAGCATGGCAACTCATGGACTTGAGCTTGCTTGACTTCAAGAAGTGGTGATCTCGCCTTTAAGAGGAACCTAGAGAATCATACAAAAACAAAGACAAGCTACATAGAAAGATCCCTTAGGATCAGTGGTTAGAGAGTTACAATACTTGGGGAAAGTATGTGTGAGAGTGGCAACCCAAAAGGAAGAAATGGCTCACTATTTATAAAGGAGAAACACCTACTATTCCACAGATCCCACGGATCCCACCTTCAAGGGATCCGTATAGTGTAATGCTAGGGATCCGTGAGACGCTCCTCTTTGCCCATGGGTATTTTGGTTATGGGTCATGGTCATGGGTTATGGGTTGATCCATGGGTATTTCATTAGATATAATGTACCTAATAGATGCAATGTATCTAGTCAAATGGGTATGGGTCAATACCATGGGTTATGGATATGCTCCATTGGTTGTAGTTTTTACCCATTAGAATACACAGTAGTTATGTATATATTTGCCCAATATGTAAACACTAGTTGTTGTACATATGTATTACCAAATCATAAAATCACTTAAACTTGTTTTAGTGTTTTATGTGAAAACGTAAGTGTGTTAGAAAACTATTGGCTCAAACCATTTACGTATTTTATTTGTTTCGTTAAAATGATTTTACGTTTGTTATCGACAAAATATTAAAAGATCGTAAAATATAAATAAACGTTTTTACGGCTTATTTGTATTAACAGTGGTTATATTAAGTTTTTTTTACCAATTAGATGGCTTTCTTTCTTTTAAGTAGCAAATTCATCTCCCTTATTAATTAGTCGAATTTGTTTTTGGCTAAAAGGTGCATTTGCAAGATTTATTTATTATAGAAAAATGTGAGAAATAGTATGAATTGTTGGTTGAGTGTAGTGAGTGTAAATATTAATGGACAGTTTTATAACTCTAACAACACATATAGAAAAAGTGTGAGAAATTGTATGAATTTTTCGTTAGAGTTCAATTCAAAGTGATTTCATTATTAATAAAAGTGTACACCGTTTCCCACAAAAAAAAAACATCAAAAAGCTAAATCAACACGATAATTATAGGTAAAATCCGATTAGGTTTGATGTTGATGCGTTTGTTAATAGCACATATAATTGGTCAAAAGCACGGAACGCACGTTTTGGTTATTATTTGCAAGATTGATATATGAATTGTGTGATTAAATTGTGATATAGTGGTTATATTAAGTTTTTTTTTTTACCAATTAGATGGATTTCTTTCTTTTAAGTAGCAAAATTCATCTCCCTTATCGGTCCAATTTGTTTTTGGCTAAATGGTGCATTTGCAAGATTTATTTATTATAGAAAAATATGAGAAATAGTATGAAATGTTGGTTGAGTGTAGTGAGTGTAAATATTAATGGACAGTTTTATAACTCTAACAACACATATAGAAAAAGTGTGAGAAATTGTATGAATTGTTGGTTAAAGTTCGATTCAAAGTTATAAAGAACAATTTTATAACTCTGAAGAGCACACATAACCATCAATATCACAATCACCTCAACTTGACATGCTCTCACAAACCACAATATATAAACAATAAAAAATTGTATTCCTCACCCGATGTAGGATTGAAAATCTAATACTTTATAGTAATAACTAATAGTCCTTTTCCAAGATGTACATTATTTTCTTTACTTCAATTCCACGGTCATATATTATATATCGCGTTCGTTTTTTATTTGATCATCACACCTTATTCCGTCAGTAGTTACTAACGCTGAAATCTGAATGGTGGGAGTATCTACGTAATGGCACGAAAAATGTAACAGTTTCTTTCTATGTTTTACAGTTTCTTTCTATGTTTTATTTCATATTCATGAATGGTGGACTTAATAAAGTTGAGGGTGGGTCTTTGATGAAAGACGGCTATTTTGTATTTGGTTTAGAAGCGATATTGGAAGCATTAGATCTTTTTTGTATGAAAAGGGCTTACGACTGCGGGTGACTCACTAGAAGCAATAGAAAATGTGAACGGGGAGGATGGTGTCTCGTAGACGGTAGAAGATCAAGTAGGGAAGATTAAGTTCAGTATGATGAAATGTCAAAACGCTATCATAAGGCATATATCAAGATCAAGGAATGAGGTAGCAGATTTGTTAGCGAATCAAGGGATTCAAAGGTTTAAAGAATTGGTTTTATGGTTTTGAAGTGGTGCTATATGCTATCAAGTTATGCCTTTGGGTATGATGATCACTACTGCATCCTGTGTCGATAAAAAGTGTCCGACGCGAGAAGTCCAAATAGTAGTGGATGAATTGTCTACTGAATGCTAAAGCAATATTTTTATGAATGTCGAGTTGTTTGATATGTACGGGAAGGTTGAGCTTTTTTTTTTTCTTTTTCTTTTTAGTGTCTTGGGTGATAAAGTTATTATGTGGATTGTAAAGATGTAACTTTACTAAATGATAGTAGTATAAATGACTTGTATAGATGACTTGTCTTATGTATTTGTGCCACCTTGAGTTAAGGATAGGCACAACATGATTATAACTTTACTACACTAGATATATCTATTTTATAACGAAAAGATAAAAGAATTAAGAATTGTATAAGTTAAAGATCAAATGCATTTGTTTTCTTTACCTTTTATATAAAGACAACATCCGAGCAACAAATTAACCATTGCAAAACACCATAATATATGTACAAACAGAAAGTCCTTTCCTCACCCTATGTGGGGTTCAAAACCTCATTCTCTATTGACATTACCTTTTACAAAATGTTCATCGTCTTCACTTTGATCAATTCCACAATCATATCTTATTCACTTTTTGCTAATTAACAATCATTCATAGTCATCGTCTTACCGGTGACCACTACTTTCTTCGGTCAATATTCACAGCATTACCTCTGCTCGAATGAGGTAACGACACGTGGTGTTTGTTGCAACGACCCTGGCAAGTTCGTTAGGTGGGTCGTGGCTTGAGCACATTTGCCAGGACTGAACCATCCTATAATTGTCCTTGGAAAGTGCATCCCATGCCTATTGTCGGGCCTTAGCCTTCACAGGCTTTTACTGGACCTGTTTTGAGTTTATAGGTCTTAGGCTTTTACTGGATGTGAATCGACAAAACATATAACGCGGTATTGACAACGGATAATCTTGACAATCCACGAGATGAAATCATAGAGATATAATTATTGAGTACACACAAACAAGAATTTAGTTTACAATTATAATGAGAGGGGTATATATAAATGTGGCAAGGGTATATATTACATATTTACATCGAAAAGGATGGATCAGTTAAGTCCATATATCCTAAGCCCATGATTTCAGTTTCTGCCCAGCAAGAAAGGAGCCTTTGTATACTGTAACACAGACGGTAGCCTTATGTTGCTATTAATCGCTTTGACCTTATATCTTTAAAACATTACATATACTATATTTATATTGCCGCAACAACGCGTAAACACTATATACCATTTTTACATCCAATAATAGTTATTGCGTAAAGTTGACCGCATCGCACAACTAATGCCTTTAGTTCATAAAAAAAAAATTGGTATTGCTTAAAGTTAACCGCATCACACAAGTAATGACTTTAGTTTTTAAACAGCACAATAATGCCTTTGGTTCTTAATAATAACAATAATAATAATAATAATAATAATAATAATAATAATAATAATTGCTTAAAGTTGATTGCATCACATACGTAATGCCCTTTAGTTTTTAAAAATAAAAAATTAAGAATTTGTACAAGTTATTCGAAATGAGCAGAATTGTTCAGTTGCAACAACCGAAAATTGTGCAAATAACGACTAACATGGCACTAACCGTAAATAATTAGTATGAATACCGTATAGTAAATAAAAAAGTGGAAGTTCTTGCTTCTCAACCGATGTGGGATTGAAAATCTGTACCCCATCTTAATACTCCTTTCTAAATGACTAAACACATTCACTACTTCCTAGTTATTATCACACTCTTATTTTCAGTTCAATAACGAACCTTGAGATATTTATGCGGATGGTGTTGAACACATTTAATGTTAGTAGGGCTGTTTATGCCGACAATGGTCGTAGACTGCGGACAATGGTCGTAGCCTCGTAGGTCTCCTAGTATTATTTACGACTTTACGTGGCACAAATTATATAATGCTCTCTTTCCGTTATTTTTATTTCATTTTTGAGGTTTGTCATATATTGAATGCTCAAAAGTTAGTTCATGCTTTCTAGCTAGTTCTACAATTTGTACCATGTTGGGCATACAATCATCGACGTTTTCTTTATATGAAAAAGAACGAGTTATCAGGTGAATATCAAAAGTTGCTTATATATAACGGCTGCAAATCATTTTCCAGAGACGCTTATCGGGGACAACAATAAGGTTAATCTACGCAGCAGTTCTTGTAATCTGTCAACACCCATTATGTTACATGCTAACTAAAATTGATACAACAATATGATAATTTTGTTTTGGTCTGCCTTTTTGTGTAAGAAATCTTTAGAACATTGAACAAATCTTCATAGTTATCATATGATGTGCATCTTTATTTTATGAACCTGACTTTTTTGGGGAATGGTGGTGTAAAGAAGGAGATTGGTCTAGTGGGAGTATTTACATCAAAGCGCTAAAGGTCTCTTTTTATGTTTTTTTCTTATTTCGTTTATAACTATAATCATGTAGCAAATCATCTCCTCTTTACTAATTATATTCATAGATTATCATTTCATTAGTGTCAAACTGACAACCATCAACCAAAAACCTAAATGAACTATAGAACTAATTAATACAAAATAATGCGAATAAGTTGTGGGCTCAAATATCAATTTGTGAAAAGAAAAAAAACTTATCTAGCTATTATTTTGTTTGACTAATTACCTAATATGAAAGGAGATTAAAAAGTGTAAATAGTTTGTTACCCCTAAAAAAAGTTAAGAACTCATATTAATTCATGTTGAGCTCCTTCACACAAGTTCTCTTGTGAAGTAAGCCAACCACAAACATAACATCAATCATAAACTTGCCAATAACTTACACGCCACACCATATAAATAAGTAAAAACTCTTACCTTCATCCGATGTGGGAAAAGAAAATTGATACAAGTAATTACAAAAGTTACCTCTAAAGACATATAGTAACACCTTAGATTGTATAATGCAAACATGATCAATCATGTATCAAATCATCTATCATTCACTTTCTGTTAGTTAGCATTCACTCGTAATCATCGAATTGGCCTTTTGAAGTAACTCTAATTTTGTGTTCCAAATCTCCTTTAGCTTTATGAAATGCACCTGATGACCTAAAATCATAGGTCCGCCACTGTTTGGACCACTTATTGTTTGATACAATGAATGTGCAATGAGTTCGAGATATATCATATATGGAATCACACACGAGTACACAACAATTAGTGGCTCGCTCAATGATAGAGCGATAGTGAACTTGAAATTTGTACTTCTTTTTAACACCCCGTCAAAGCTTTTGATATATAATGAATCGTTCATGTACGTGAATTATGAAATAGTATCCATATAATACAAGAAACAAATACACTACTACCGGCTCCAGAACGTCTTCATTTTTCAGCCATACTTCTTTCGGATATGAACATTTGAAAAAAAAACAAGTGCCTATGAGAGTCTATTTGAGTCTTATAGAAGCTCCACACTACATCATTTGTCTACTCCCATGTTCGCAGTTTGTGATCTTTTTTTAAACCGCTCACTGCGATACTCTCTTTGTCAATTTTTAAACCGCCCACTGTGATTTTCTTTAAACTGCTCAGTGCGATACTTTTTCTTTGTCAATGTTTAAACCGCCCACTGTGATTTTTTTTTTGTCACCGTAAAGTAAAAAAAAAATTTAAGACTTGTATAAGTCAATGATCATTCCTGAAGTTGCCTATATATCCATATTATACACAGTAAACAACCACAAACGACCAACAACTTACTACACATCACATTTTATCTATTACGTAACACCAAACTATAAATACAAACAGCAATCGTTTTCCCCACCCAATGTGGGTTTCCAAACCCAATACTCCATACCAATTACCTTTTACAAAATGTACACTTCGCTCAATTCACCAATCATATCAAACTCATAATCATCATCTCACCGGTGACCACCACCTAGCTTCTTCCATTACCGTCACTAACTGATCAAACAAATTTATTAGATTAAATGAGCAAACATTCACTACATATCCCTGATGTTATTTTTTGCGAATGGTGGTGATGGCGGTGTAAAAGTTGGAGAAGAGTCTGGTGGGAGTATTTACGTCAAAGCACGAAAATTGCAACGGTCTCTTTCAACGTTTTTCTTATTTCGTTTTCATAATGTATGTTTATTTCCTTACTCGTTTTCATAATAATATTCAACTTGAGCTCTCGTATGTCCTATTAATAACAAAGTTAACGTTAGGTACTTTGATAATAATAAAGTTGAGGGTACGTGGTAACAATTCCTTCGACATCAAAGTATATATATAGGCAAGCAAAACATTTTACTAGGATAAGTGATGATGGGAAATTTAGTAAATTCAACCGCTTTTTTTTTTAACGATGAATTCCACAATTTATGGGGTAACTTGTCGGTCATTGCTTTAGATCGTAAACTTTTGGATCATTGCCCGATTGTGTTGCAAGACGTGAATTTAGACTTTGGTCCAAAGCCATTCCGGATTTTTAATATTTGTAGGGACGAACCGGATTTTCAACATGTTATCGAGGAGGCATGGAAGAAAGAGGTGAGGAGCTCGCGTCCGGATTGTGTATTCCGTGATAGATTAAAAGATTATCAAGACAAGTCTTAGGGTGTGGAGGAGTAAGGATAGATTCGGTGGTCAAAAGGAGAAGATTGATTTGCTAAAAAAGGAAGCTATGCGATGAGAATTAGAAGCGGAAAATAGGACGTTTAATGAGGCTGAGCGAAATATGTTGTTGGAAACAAGGAAGTCTAATTTCTTGTAGTGGAATATTGTAATTTTTAGGATAACCTTTGTTAAATTCTTAACGGACTTACGAGTAGGCATAATTTATTTTGTTACAACTACATTTTGACTTAGGTTTTATCCGCCACTATAACAATTTTTAAAGCCACCCTCTGTGATATTTAAAAAAAAAAAAAAAAATTTGGACCTACTAAGCATGCCTAAAAATGAACCTAATGATTTGATTGGTTGATTTACAAAATTAATTGGTGAAAATTTAAAGTGAGAAAGTACTTAATGCAATTGTACAAGTGATTTATACATTAGGAATATATTTAAGCTTGTGGTGTACGTCTAAATAGCATAACTCATTTTTTATTACCGCAAGTAAAACATATAAGAATTGTATAAGTTGAATATTAAATGACGCTCGTAATCATTTTCTTTTTTTTTTTTCTTTTTTTTTTCATTTAACAACCACTAGGAATGATCAACTACATTTTGGTTTAGGTTTTATCCGCCCGTCTCTCATTTATAACAAAATTTTAAACCGTCCAATGCAATATTTTTGCCCTGTCATCACCCACTGTAACAACTTTTAAATCGTCCACTGCAATATTTTTGCTACTTTATCATCCATTGTAACAAGTTTCTTCGTCACCGCAAGTAAAAAATATGAGTTGCACCGCCATCGTCCACTGTAACAAGTTTTTTGGTCACCGCAAGTAAAAAGGGCTCACTATAACAAATTTTAAACCGTCCAATGCAATATTTTTGCCCTGTCATCACCCACTGTAACAATTTTTAAATCGCCCACTGCAATATTTTTGCCACTTCATCGTCCACTTTAACAAGTTTTTTCGTCACCGCAAGTTAAAAATATGAGTTGCGTAACAATTTTTAAATCGTCCACTGCAATATTTTTGCCCCTTCATTGTCCACTGTAACAAGTTTTTTCGTCACCGCAAGTAAAAAATATGAGTTGCATCGTTATCGTCCACTGTAACATAGTTTTTTCGTCACCGCAAGTAAAAAATGTGAGAATCGTATAAATTAATGATTGTAAGGTGAGACAAGTTTATTTATCTTTTATAAACTCAACACAACCATCAACATTATATTCACCACAATTTAATTGTTCCATATCAATAAAGTATATATACAAACAGAAACTCTCCTCCTCACCCGATGTGGGTTTCCAAACCTGATACTCTGTAGTCAGTACTATGTACTAATTACCTTTTACAAAATGTACGCACACCGTCTTCACTTCGCTCAATTCCGCAGTCATACCCATTCATAATCATCATCTCACGGGTGACCACCACCTTCTTCCGCTACTGTCACTGACAGTTCAATCAAAATCATTAAGTTAAATGAGCAAACACATTCACTATGTACAATATATCCCTAATATTTTTTTGCAAATGGTAGTGATGGTGGTGTAAAAGATGGAGGAGTGAATGGCGGGATATTTTTATGTGAGCCGTGAAAAATGCAGCAGTCTCTTCTTTCTTTTTCATAATTATGCTATATGATATATAGGCAAAAGTACGTTCAATATAGATCTCAAATTTACCATAGATACAATAAACCAATCATAGCCATTCATTTTTCTAATTAAAAAAAATAAAATAAACTTTCACCCTTTTTTTAAAAATTAAATATATCGCAAACCGTTAGTCGTTACGCAAAAAAAGTTATACCATCGCGACGAGAATTAAATTATCTTTCTATAGATATGCACTTCTATATATTTTTAACGATTTTTTTTTTCAAAATTTCGGCCCAGAAAAATTATATATGATTTATGAAAATCATATATGATTCGATTTCTACAAATCATATATGATTTTTGAAAATCATATGTGATTTGTAAAAATCATATATGATTTGTAAAAATCATATATGATTTGTGAAAATCATATGTGATTCGATTTTAACAAATCATATATGATTTTACAAATCATATATGATTTTTCTGGGCGGAATTTTTGAAAAAAAAGTTTGTCGAAAATATAGAGAAGTGCATATCTATAGAAAGATAATTTAATTCTCGTAGCGATGGTGTATTTTTTGTAGTTTGAAGATTTACCATTTGCAAGATATATTGTTTTTTAAAAAAAGGGTGAAAATGGTCTTTTTATTAATTTTGATCAAAAATGAATGGCTGATTTATTGGATCTATGACAAATATGAGATCTATATTGATCTCAACTCATGATATATATGGTATTTTTTTGTGGTTTGTCACTTTTTTGTTTGAAAGTCTTGCATGCTCGGTTTTTCCAATTTTTTTGAAAGTCTTGCATGCTGATCAGTTAATACGAATTAAGTTAATTTGAGAATGTACGTGGTTTGTAAACAGATTAAGATGTGGATATTTAATAGAATTTGTATAGATGTGCTAATGATGAAAGTGTTGATGCGTATTTTACGTGTGTTGGTGTTAATAGATTGAGGTTTGTATTCAGACGATTTAGAAGTGCAGTTTGGCCACATCAGACAAGATATTTTTGATAGCTTTGTTAATTAATATTGCCGTAGAGGTGGCAAAACTGACGGGCAGGGCGAGCACGGGCGATGGGCAATAGGCACGAGCTAAACGTGCACGACCAAACGGGCTCATGTTATAAGAACTGATTTATAAAAGACCCACAACAACGAAATAAATTTCTCAAACGTAACACCTCATCTATATTTAAATAATTTAATATATTATATATATAAGTTTTCTTTAAAAACAATTATAATGTTCCCGAGAAAATATATGCACATTAATGCTCATTGCAAATCAATGCTATTTCAAAAAAAAGAGAGGCAAAATATATCCAAATCAGTTAACAATCAACATCAAACTTAACTCAACTTGTTGGGTTGGAACTTTCTATAACTCCCGACAACACAGTTAACAATCAACATCAAACTTAACTCAAACGGGCTCATGTTATAAGAACTGATTTATAAAAGACCCACAACAACGAAATAAATTTCTCAAACGTAACACCTCATCTATATTTAAATAATTTAATATATTATATATATAAGTTTTCTTTAAAAACAATTATAATGTTCTCCAATTGTGAGAAAATATATGCACATTAATGCTCATTGCAAATCAATGCTATTTCAAAAAAAAGAGAGGCAAAATATATCCAAATCAGTTAACAAACAACATCAAACTTAACTCAACTTGCTGGGTTGGAACTTTCTATAACTCCTGACAACACAGTTAACAATCAACATCAACCTTAACTCAATTTGCTATGTTGGAACACTACAATCTATAAACAAGAAAAACTTGTATTCCTCGACCGATGTGGGATTGAAAACGTGATACTTCAAAGTAATAACTAATAATCCTTTTACAAGATGTACAATGTCTTCACTTCAATTCCTCGATCTATCATATCTCATTCGTCTTTATGGGTTTGATGTTCTAGTCTGCAACCATGAAGGTGATCTTCTACAATAAGAAGGATTCGAGCTTGTTTAAAGTGGTGCTCTTTGTTAACAAGTTCTATTTTAAGTATGATCAAAGTCGAGATGTGGGACGACCATGATGATGAATTGTCAACTGAATGTTGAAGCAATATTTTTGTGTCAAATGCTTGTGTTGATAATGTTATATGAATTCCTATGGGGCGAAATACCATCATCGCAAATAATAGAAGTTTTATTGATCGACTTGGTCTTTACGAGTTTGTTGGAGCTGTGTATTATGGATGTCGAGTAATTTGATAAGTACGTGAAGGTTTAACATGGTTTTTTTTTTTTTTTTTTTTTTAGCTGATGTGATAGTTTTTGTGTGTTGCCCGCTTAGATGTTATAGGGATGGTTTTGAGTTGTGACGAGTGGGTTTATGGTTTAAGATTGTGCCTTAATAGCTTGTTTATTGTTATGTTAGGTGTAACTTACGTTTATTACTATATAAATTTTGATGGCTGAAAAAGGATATATAGTATATGTTTTTGTGGAACATACAATACTATCATTCTTTAAATATCACCATAATACTGAACCATAATTATATCCAAATGATCGATTGCGGTCCACAATTTGGATAATTCATACATGCTTCTTAATGTTGAAACTGAAATTACAAACTACATTCAAACACTCTCATATGTACCACCCTATATATCTGCCATATTTTATGTGAGCTTGATATTATATATTACAAGTTTTTTATGTCTTCGTTAAGCCAAACTATTGTTTTTTATTTTTATTTTATATAAAACTAGTTTGAGTCGAACCGGTGACCCAATGTTCAGTCAATTAACAACCCGGTTTTATATAGAAAAAATAGAGCTTGAGCTTATAATTGTAAACGATCCGAGTTTGAGGTCGGACTTTAGCAACCATAGGCTTGTCTTAACTTGTTTCTACCCTTACCCATTTGTTATATTAATCAATATTGTCATTTTTAAGATAACCTCTGTTAAATTCTTGACGGGCTTAATTGTTAAATGAGTATAATGTAGTAGAAATTTCATTTAGTCAGGGAGTCACATTACACCTTCATAAATTCAGGGTACTATTTACGAAAATCGTATATAAACAAAAATTGAGAAGCAAAAAATATTGTAGATTTTCTTTGTTACCGCAAGTAAACAAAAACAAAAATTGAGAATCGTATAAGTTCATGGTTGCATACCTGTTTGTGTGGTTATCCGAGATGACCACATAACAAGCACACACAACCATCAACATAGTACACAACACAATTTAAGATAACCTCCGTTCAATTCTTAACTTATATTATTGTCATTCTTAAGATAACCTCCGTTCAATTCTTAACGGGCTAAATTGTTAAATGAGTATACTGTAGTAGAAATTCCATTTAGTCAGGAAGTCACATTACACCTTCATAAATTAAGGGTACTATTTACGAAAATCATATATAAACAAAAATTGAGAAGCAAAAAATATTGTAGATTTTCTTTGTTACCGCAAGTAAATAAAAAAAAATTTAGAATCGCATAAGTTCATGGTTGCATACCTGTTTGTGTGGTTATCCGAGATGACCACATAACAAGCACACACAACCATCAACATACTACACAACACAATTTAGCAGTCTAATAACACCAAAGTATATATACAAGAAAATTTCTTTTTCCCACATGATGTGGGTTTCAAAAGCTGATACTTTATACTCATTGGGTGTGTTTGTTAAAGTAGCATGGAGAAGGGTCCGGTGGGAGTATTTACATGAAGACGTGAAAAATGCAACACCTCTTTCTATGTTTTTGTTATTTCGTTTTCATAATTAGAATATATGATACGAATATGTTTTTGTGGTTTGTCAATTTGTAATAGAAGATTGTGCGCGTTTATAACATCCAGCGTGCTTTAAATTATACCGTCTTAGGCATACAAATCCACATAGTTCTTTCGGTAGGCGTCTTATTTTACGAACAACTTTATATCACGAAAAGGTGTTTCGCTTCTTATTAGCTATTCTAGACGTGTGCGGCGTGCCCAATCACCTTTACATTATTAGTGAAAAACTTGTAACAATTACAAAAATACGCATTTGGCTAGAATGTTTGTATCACAGGCCAAACGTAGAAGTTATGTTCATTACGGGTCAATAAGGATCCTTAGCAGTTAGTTTTATACTTTTATGTAAACTTTGAAATGGACGCAACTTTAGGTAGCAGAAAGAACTTATGATCGGTGTTGACAATTGTCCATTCAATTCACCTGTGTTTGTCATCCTTTGGTACGAAACAGTGGTGACTAGTGAACGTTTTAGCCATATGGTTTGGGCTAAGTGACATTCATCCATTGTAAAACCCGAAGTGTGTACTTGTTATCATGATTCATAAAGCGAAAATCTTGCTCTCATTTGAAGATATGGGCATATATAGCTAATGTTTGCGCGAACACAACTTGGCCTTGTAATGGTAGTCACATGGTGCAGCAACATTAAGATGGAAATAGGCTTCATCACCATTCTCTAGCCTATGCAAAGCAAGCAATTTGAATTTTGGTGCAAGTTAGCAGCAGTTTCTTATCTGAGTTTAAGAGTAACTTTTGTTTATAACAAAATAAAGTTATTTGTTCTTATGTATAGGAAAGAGTTGACAGAAATGATACTAAAACAAAAGGATCTTAATAAATAAAGTTAAAACCGCAACTAACTGAATATTGTTGTGTCTTCACTTGAGTTCCATAATCATGTAGCAAATCATGCTCCTCTTTAAAATTAAATTCACTCAAAATCATTTCATTAGTGACAACCATCACTTCTTCATCACCATCATCTCTCGTTCAACCGTCTGCTAAACACCTAAATGAACTAGAACTAATACAGTATAATGCAAATGAGCTGTGGGTTCAAATATCACTTCGTAAAAAAGAAACTTATATAAATTGATGACTAGCTGTTATTTTTGTTTTACTAATTACGTATGATGATTAAAATGTGTAAGTAATTTGTGTTTCCCTTAAAAAATAAGTTAAGAACCAATATTAATTTGAGATTGACACAATGCTCAAGAGTTTTCTGATAACTAACTCTAGTTTTCTGATAACTAACTCTTGTAACCTATGCCAACTACAAACATAATATCCAATCTCAACTCGTAAATCTTTTATACGCGACACTATACAACCTGTTGGATAATAAGCTAAGGGCTTGTTATGTCAATAGTGTATTCTTGGTTTTGTGTTTTATATGTGTGCAGGTTATTGATATCAAGAGAAGAATAGTTGAAGGAGCTAAAGTGTCAAGTCCAAGAAGTTGAAGGGTGCTGTTTGCTTAAGCTGGATAAATTGAAGTCAACCTCTGGTCAAGTCTATAAAAGGAGTTTTCTTCTCATTATGTATTCAGATATTGATTATCTGTGTGCGTTTTCACACAGCTTGTTTTCATTAGTGTTAGTTGATTTCTTGTATTCAGAATCTTTCAAACTCTTTGTATTGTAAAACCTCTGTATGAAGTATCAACCATAAGGGGAGGTTGGTTGGGTTGATACTCAATAATATTAGTTTTGGTTAAACTGGTTTTGAGTTCTGGTAGTCACTTTGTATGATTTTAACATGGTATCAGAGACAGGTTGGCTTTGATACAAAGTGATTTGGTTTTATTGGTTGTTTTCAAAAATTAGGGTTTCGATAAATTTTGGGGGTTTTTTGATTCTTGGTCAGATCTTGCTAGATTCAAGTAATAATCGACTAATTGGCTATTGAATTAAGTGTTTTGGGTTTCAATTGAAGGTCAATTGATTGTTACCAATTTTAGGGTTTTCTAAAATATTGGGGGTTTTGTGGTCTGAAGTTCTTGTTGAGATTAACGTGTGTTAATCAGTTTCATATAATCAAGATTTGTTAATCTTGATTGTATTTACGCGTCTTCACAAATTAGGGTTTTCTGTATCAAACCCTAATTCAGGATTTGAGTTGTTATTTTCAGATTGATTCTTTTGATTGTTTTATCTGTTTTTGTTATAGTTGTTATAATTTTTTAATTACTGTTTTTTTGTTTATTTCAGGTACTTTGATTCTGGATTCCGCTGCTTGGTTGTTTGATTGGTTGATCTTCTTGATCAATTGTTGCTTGGTTTCTTTGTGTGCATTGTAACACCTCTCACGCTTTCTTATAGATTTTTTTCTTAGGTTTTGTAGAATTGCATGAGACGAAGTGTAGGTCAAGGGAATTGTTTGTGATTGGAGTTGTGGATAATTGGTGGTTATTTGTGTTTGAAGGAGATATAAGGTGTATCTGGTTTTTTTGTTGTTTTTTATTATTCTTTAAGTCATCAGTATGGCTAGTGATAATAAGAATAAGGATGGGGCATCTGGTTCTAATGATGCTGATCATCTTGATCAGTTTGATCCATTGTTTTTGCACAGTAATGACACTAATGGTATACCTTTGATTGGTTTTAAATTAGAAGGGCCTGAAAATTATAAAGTATGGTCTGCGTACCATGTCTATGGCTATTCATACTAAAAACAAACTTGGTTTTTTAAATGGTAAAATAATAAGACCTGATCAAGGTGGTTTTCTGCAAGAACAATGGGATAGATGCAATTCTGTGGTTTTATCTTGGATTCTTGGATGTGTTTCACAAGATGTGTTTATGGGCCGATTTTTCTAAAAATGCTAAGGATGTATGGGATGAATTAAAAGAAACATATGATAAACAGGATGCTTCTATAATCTTTAATATGCATTATAAAATACATTCTTTCTCTCAATCTGGAATAACTCTCTCTGAATACTATCATAAATTTAATGCTCTGTGGAGGCAATATGACTCCCTAGTCTGCCTTCCAGAGTGTACTTGTGAAGGTTCTGCTGATTTAAAAGATCATAATAATCTCATTAAACTAATGCAATTTCTCATGGGGTTAGATGAGGTTTATGCTCCTATTAGGAGTATTATTCTTACTCATCGACCCTATTCCTGATGTGAAAGGGGCCTTTGCCACTTTATCCGTGGATGAGTCACACGAAGTACTTCAAATCATAGTACTTCTAAATCTGATAATACTGCATTTGTTTCTAGGACTAATCTTAGAAATACCAATTGGTCTGCTAATAAGAACACTAATGTCAATAACAATAATAATCAGCCTCGAAGGCTTAATAGGCCTAATTTGGTTTGTACTCACCGTAAAATGAATGGTCATATCACTGATAGATGTTTTGAATTAGTTGGATATCCTTCTGGGTTTCAAAAGAGAAATAATACTAATCAAAACAATGCTAGTAACAATGTTGTTTCAGGACAAAAGGATAGGTCTGCTGGTTCATCTAATTCTTTTACAGATGAACAGTTTAAGAAGCTTATGGCTTTGATTAGTGATAAGTCCGATGCAGCAGTATGCCCGCAAACATTGCAGTATAAACCGTGTTATAAGTTTTAGTCACTCAAGGTTTTTTAATCACAACACTAATATAAGCACATATAATCTGTATATTGGTTGGATTATTGATTCTGGTGCAAGTCAACATATGACTTATACTGTGTTAAACATGTTTAATGTGATTCATGTGTCCAAACTAAATATGACTGTTGGTCATCCTAATGGTACTAAAGCTCAAGTTACTCATATTGGAAGTTTAAAATTGACTGATAAATTGATTATAACTGATGTCTTGGTAGTACCTGGATATCAAGTCAGTTTGTTATCAGTTCATAAGCTAAACAAAGATAATAAATGTAGAGTAATCTTTGATGAAGATGTTTGTATTCTTCAAGATTCTGTTCTAAAGACCCGGATGGGGACGGTAATCAAAATAATGGACTGTATTTTCTTAATACAGGTAAAAAACTTGTAAATCATAATATTCAAGCTTGTTGTTTGTCTAAGTGTATATGGCATAATAGACTTGGTCACCCCTCTGATCAAGTTCTTAACATTCTTAAACACAAACTTAATATTGATAGTGAATCTAAAATTGATCCTTGTGATGTGTGTCACAAGGCTAAGCAAACTAGAGAACCATTTCCTCTAAGTGAACATAAGACTTCACATTGGGCGATTGTTCATTTGGATGTTTGGGGTCCATATAAAGTTCAAAGTAAAGAAGGGTATAAGTATTTTTTAACTGTTGTTGATGATTTTTCAAGAGCTGTTTGGGTGTTCTTGCTAAGGGGAAAATGAAGTGTTTTCACATATTGTCACATTTTATAATTTGATTAAAAATCAATTTGATAAAACTGTGAAAATTTTCAGAAGTGACAATGGAACGTAATTTGTTAATCAAAATATGGAAAAGTTTTCTAAAGAACATGGGATTCATCAACAAACCTCTTGCTCTTATACCCTCAAAAAATGGTTTAGCTGAAAGAAAACACGACATCTATTAAATGTTGCTAGAGCCCTCATGTTTCGTGGGGATTCCTTTGAACATGTGGACTGAATGTATTATAACTGCAGTTTACTTAATTAACAGGACACCTAGCTCTGTGCTGTCTGGAAAAACACCTTATGAGTTAATCTATAACTGTGAACCAAATCTCTCTCTTTTAAAAGTGTTTGGATGTCTATGTTTTTCAACTATTTTAAATAATTCTGATAAGTTGTCTTCTAGGTCAGAGAAATGTATTTTTATAGGATATTCTTTTGACAAGAAAGGTTATAAGTTGTTCAGTTTAGAAACAAAAAGGTTTTTATTCAAGAGATGTGAAATTTTATGAAAAACTGTTTTTCCTTTTAAACACACATCTGAAAACAAAGGTTTTGAATTTCTTTTTCAAAATATAAATAATCAAAATTTCTTTAACTCTGGCCTAGGAAACTCAGATGATCCCTATGATGATAAGAGAGAGATGCATAATAAACAATCTGAAAAAAGTGAAGACATAGACCAGTCTTCTTTAAGAGGTACATCCGATGATGTCAATAAGGATGAGGGGGCATCCCGATGTCACAGATGATGCAGCTAAAGAAAACTTGGAGAATGTTACACTTGAAGATAATGAAAATATATCTGAGGGTGATGATGATTATTATCAAGATTTTAATGATATGTTTCATGATATTGTTGTTACTCCAAGTTTTACTCCGCATGCACAAGCTAATATTAAAACTTATACCAGAAAATCTAACAGAAAGCCAAGTATGCCTGTTAAGTTGAGTGATTATGTATTAGATAAAAATGTTAAATATGGTATTGATAAACTCTTAACTATAGTAAACTCAAGAAAGAAAATTATGTTTTTCTACTAGTCTCAATAAAGTGTTTGAACCTAAAACATATTATGAAGCTATAAAAGATAACAGATGGATTGATGCTATGAATCTTGAAATAGAAGCCCTTAACATGTAAATGATACTTGGGTTATAGTTGAGCTTCCTGCTGGGAGAAGAGCTATAGGGTGTAAGTGGATTTGGAAAATTAAGTATAAGTCTGATGGAACTGTTGAAAGATATAAGGCTAGGCTAGTTGCCAAAGGTTATAGTCAAAAAGAAGGAATTGATTATGAGGAGACATTTTCTCCTGTTATCAAAATTGTTACTGTTAGGATCATAATTAGCACAAATTGTTCAAAATAGTTGGCCTTTGTATCAGTTAGACATTAATAATGCTTTTTTGTATGGTGAGCTTGAAGAAGATGTTTATATGCAATTACCTGAAGGGTATTTTGATAAAGATGATAAAAGGGTGTGCAACCTAAAAAAGTCTTTATATGGTTTAAAACAAGCACCAAGAAAATGGAATGAGAAACTTGTTTCTGTATTAAAAGAAAATGGTTTTTGTCAAAGTAAAAATGATTTTTCTTTGTTCACAAAAGCTGATAAAGATGTGTTTCTTGTTCTGTTAGTATATGTGGATGATATAGTCATTACTGGAAATAATGTTGATGAGATTAATAAGGTTAAAGATTTTCTAAAAACAAAGTTTCTTATTAAAGATTTGGGAAAGTTGAAATATTTTCTGGGTATAGAAGTTTTGGAAGATAATACTGGGTTATGTCTTACTCAAAGAAAATATTGTTTAGAAGTTCTTGCTGAATTTGGTATGCTTGCTTGCAAACCAAGTAAAACACCAATTGAGTCAGTGAATGTATATGTTAAAAATAAGCAGAAAAACATAGTGAAAGATGAACCTTTATCTGGTGTGAATAACTATCAAAAGCTTGTTGGAAAACTTATTTACCTAACATTGACTAGGCCCGACTTGTCTTATGTCTGTACATTGCTTAAGTCAAGTGATGCATAGTCCAATGCGATCTCACTTAAAACTTGCTTTTAGGATCTTAAGATATCTTAAAGAGTCACTGTAAAGGGATTTCATTTGAGAAAAATGATAATTGTAATGTGAAAATTTTTGTTGATTCTGACTGGGCTAAATGCAAAATTACTAGAAAGTCAGTTACTGGGTTTGCTGTTTTTCTGGGAAATAATCTTGTTTCTTGGAAAAGTAAGAAGCAGTCTGTGTTGGCTAGATCTTCTGCTGAGGCAGAGTTCAGGGCTATGTGTAATGTAACTTGTGAGATTATGTGGATCTTAAAGATTTGTAGGGATCTTAATTGGAAGGTTAATGTACTTGTGGAAATGTATTGTGATAATAGCAGTGCAATACAAATTGCAAAGAAACCCTCGTTCTTCATGAAAGGTCAAAACATTTTGAAATTGACTTGTTTTTATAAGGGAAAAATTGTGAAGGCATTATTAAAACTATCAAGGTTAAATCAAGATAATATTGCCGATATTTTTACAAAAGGTTTAAGTGTGATTGAGCACAGGAAGTTCTGTGAAATGTTGAAGCTTAAGGATTTCTATAAGCCTTAGCTTAAAGGGGAATGTTGGATAATAAGCTAAGGGCTTGTTATGTCAATAGTGTATTCTTGGTTTTGTGTTTTATATGTGTGCAGGTTATTGATATCAAGAGAAGAATAGTTGAAGGAGCTAAAGTGTCAAGTCCAAGAAGTTGAAGGGTGCTGTTTGCTTAAGCTGGATAAATTGAAGTCAACCTCCGTCAAGTCTATAAAAGGAGTTTTCTTCTCATTATGTATTCAGATATTGATTATCTGTGTGTGCGTTTTCACACAGTTGTTTTCATTAGCTGTTAGTTGATTTCTTGTATTCAGAATCTTTCAAACTCTTTGTATTGTAAAACCTCTGTATGAAGTATCAACCATAAGGGGAGGTTGGTTGGGTTGATACTCAATAATATTAGTTTTGGTTAAACTGGTTTTGAGTTCTGGTAATCACTTTGTATGATTTTAACACAACCTAATGAAAAATCTTACCTCCACCCAATGTGGGAACATAAAATTGGTACAAGTAAACCTTTGCAAAAGTTAGCTCTAAAGACATATAGTAATACCTTACATTGTATAATGCAAACATAATCAATCTTGTATCAATTCATCTATCAATCATTTACTGTTGATTAACATTCACTTGTAATCATCGCTCCGGCCTTATTCCGTCACCACTATTATATCACCAATTCAGCCATCGATACTGCCACCGTCATTTCACTTAAATGTATTAGATTAAATGACTAAACACATTCGCCACTTCCGAAATCTAATCACATTCTCGGTTCAATCGTAAACTTTTTAATCAACTGTGAGTCTTGAACAAGTACACATGTGTAGCGTCAATGATTGTATAAGTAACTTTAGCATAAAATTGAAGAACTTCATTAAAATCTATCTCTAGTGGCTCGCTTAATAAGAGGGTGATAGTGAACTTGAAATTTATACTTTTCTAACACCCCGGCAAAGCTTTTTATATATATTGAATCGATTATGTACGTACAAAGGTTATGGAATAGTCTCTAAACTAACACAAGAAACAAATACAGTACTACTGGCTCGATGAACCATGACATGCCATGATCATAATAACCAAAACACAACCGACTCGCCAAAAATAAAACCATAATACAATGACATTTCGAAACAAGTGCGTATAGACCTGCTGGGTCTCTTTTACTTGCATATAAGCAATGTAAACCCTATTGCTGAAAAATTCTTTCCACCTGATGTGTTCTTTTAAACTTTAAAGACATAAGTTTGATTCGGACCACTTAAAAAATCAGCTACTCTTGACGTACTACGAGTCTACGATCCGTGTTGCCGAAAACACAAGTCTTCTAACAAAGCTTCATACAAATCATGTGCACCTTCAAGATGCGAGAAGCTCTTCATTATCAGCCATACTTGTTTTGCGGGGTATGAATATTCAAAGGACAAGTGCATGTGAGCGTCTATTTGGGACTTACGGAAGCTGCACAATGCATCATTTGTCTGCTCCCATATTTACAGTTTGTACAGCGTTTCACGAAGAGATTCCAGTGTTAGTATACTGTATACACCTATATACTACAGTGGGCTTTTTGTTTCGAGTTTAAGCTTATTCTTCATAGTTTCATACCACATTAATATTTGACAAGCCATCATACATTCATTAAGCTATTACAATATATTATACATTCATTAAGCAATCAGAAGACCTGGGTTCGCTTCCCGGCGATGGATTTTTTTTTTTTTTTTCTCTATTTGAATGAAACTTAGTTTAATCTACAGTTTTTCTATCTTTTTTAATCAAAAAGAAAGGTAATGTGGTGCCTCAAATTTAAAAGTTTATAGTTAATAATAAGATGTATATAGGGTAAAAGTCATAATAATGCTTGGAAATAAGAAAGCAAACATACTTCGTTCATGACTTTAAATTAAGCTGGTTTGGAGCATGTATGGAATTAGAGGTGGCAAAATGTGCCCAAAAGCAAAAAGATGGGCTAAATGGGCACATTTAGGCCATCTTTTTTTTGAAATATGGGCACATATAGCCCATTGAAAACTTAAATGGGCACATTTTTTTTTCTCAATTGTAGAACATTACGATCGGTTTTAAAGATTTTTTTTTTATATAATATATTTAAGTTTTTTAATATAACTAAGATATTACGTTTAAGGAATTTATTTCGACGTTTTAGGTTTTTTATTAAGTGATTTGTATAACATGTGCCCGTTTGGCCCGTGCCCGTTTAGCCCGTGCCCATTCTAGCCCATGCCCGTTTTAGCCCGTGCCCGTGTCCGCCCGTTTTGCCACCTCTATCTGGAATATATTGCTATAGAGATGGATGCTAATTTAATATACCAGCTGATTATATGTTGTTATTGTTTATGGAAACATTGTACAAAATCAAAAACTCCATTGATAGAATCAATTTTAATTTAATTCTTTTTTTTTTTTTTTAAGCTTCAAAAAAAGAATATGTGTCATTGTGATGCTGATGAAGATAACACCTTTTTGTTTCCTAACCTTATGATAGCAAATATAGAGTAACAAAGTGGAATCGAGAAAATGTGCGAAGAGGGATTCCAAAGTTTTGCGAAAGACATCTCGACCTGTAAGAGTGTTTATTGTTTTCGATAAAACTGGTAATTTTCTATCAAGTTATAACAAGATTACACATTCGTTTTGCATTCTTCTTGTATGCGTAGTTCTGCAACATGTACGCATTTGTGGTTTGTCTAGGCCATTTACTAAATTAAAAAGTTTACGCATAAGTTTTTCTTTATACCTATAGAAAAGAGTTGACTATAGAATCAAATCAAATTGAAAAAGTCACGTGAAAGGCCTGTTTTTTTTGGGTAAAAGGTCAAAGACCCGGTAAATATATTACTTCAAAAAACGTTTAAGTACAAAGGATATGGGTGAATCACATATCTCAGCCCGTTACATAAGCAAAAAGCTTACATAACAAGATACTTCATATTCTCTATATAAGAAAATAAACCACTACTCAAAATATAACATTAGACTCCTATGGAGATAAAATTACTTCCTACCAAGACCTTGGAGCTTGATATTATACGTGTCATAATAGGCATTCAAGTTTCCTGGAAGATCGTAAACCTGATCTGCATAGTTATCATAACCATAGTCATCATAGTCATCTTCGCGATCATGACCACCACCAAATAATTACTCGTCTCATCAAAGGTGTTCACAACCTCCTCATCATCACTATCAGAATCCACAATCTCTCACACCTTAGTGAATGGGTTAACCCTCTTAGTAAACGAAGTAGCCGAGAAATCCTTATTATAACCCTGATAATCAACCTTTTTAATAGGCTTACCATTATCATCAACAAGAGTAGCTTTTCCATCAATAAGAAGCCTTTCAAATTCCCCAATTTTCTCAACAATGGGGGTAGGACTAGCCGCGTTAGCTACCATTGAATCACTCACAAGCGGATCTTGTGGTACATTACCTGTTTCGATAGACCCAACCTCCTTTGCTTCCATTGTATTACTAGAAACCTGTACATCAGTATGATTGCCAGATTCCTCAGGATCGATCATATTAAGTACAGCAAAAGGGTTAGATGTAGCAATCTTCGTCCCACTCGTACTTGCCACATCAGTGGTTGTCTTCTTCGCACTATCCACCTTCTTGGGTTCAGGAGGAGGCGTTTTAGAAACCTCCCTTACCTGGAACACTTGGACCACCATTCCTACCCTTATTCTTGTTAGTGCTAGGTTGAAAACCATCATTAACAGTCTGTTTAGGTTGAGTAGGAAGTGGAACAGATTTAGGACAATCAATCAGCGTATGACCAAACAATTTACATGTATCACACCGAGGCTGTTTCCATTCATATTCCAGTTTAGTTTTTGATAGTGATGTTTATATTGAAGGTTTAGGGAGTTTAGTGATTTTGCCTAATGTTAGGTGTCACACCCTCGCCGGAGGCGGAAACACGAGGTGTAACGGAAGGGAACATAAGCACAAGATAATAGAACATACCAACGTTAATATTTCACAGAAAGAGTACACCATTACAATACCAGTTTAGCCGTCATCGGCAAATATATTACAAAGTTTAGATTCCAAAATATTTTGTTCTATTACATAAAGATTTGTAGTGAGAAGTGAAAACTTCATTATGCAAGACCTGGTAGAAAAAGCTTACTAACGATCACCTGAAATGCATGAGAGAAAAACGGGTCAACTATGAAAATAGTTGGTGAGTAAACATGTTTAGTAAAATAAGAAAACTCGTATGAAAGAGTCCAAGGTTTCGGTCATCGGAAATAGTCCACAAAGCAAAGGCATTGTAAATCCACTCAGTTCCAAGTTCCGCCCATACAAAACTTGCAACCTGTGTGTTCACAACCCATTGCACAAAATATAGCGTATGAAGTAGTCAAGTATAAGCGGTCATAATAGTTCACAATATAGTACCACGTATATAATAATTCAGGGATGCTCCTGATGAAACCAAATTATGCTGGGTGCCACTACCCAAAGTTATGTTGGGTGCCTCTTCCCAAAGATATACTGGGTGCCTCTTCCCAAAGATATACTGGGTGCCGCTTCCCAAAGATATACTGGGTGCCTCTTCCCAAAGATACGCTCCGAACACGGGAGACTTTATAGTGATGCTCCGAACATGGGAGACTTTATAGTGATGCTCCGAACATAGGAGACTTTATAGTGATGCTCCGAACTTAGGAGACTTTATAGTGATGCTCCGAACATGGGAGACTTTATAGTGATGCTCCGAACATGGGAGACTTTAGGTCAAGGTCATAACACGTACGGTTCAATAAGTTCAAACAAGTCATAAGTTTGTATTTAAGTTCAAGGATTTGTTTCAAGTCAAAGAGTTCACAAAAGTAAGAATCAATTCAATTCAAGTATGGTTCATGCATTTCGCCCCAAAAATATAGCAAAACGGTAAAAAGGGGGTGTGATTACTCACTTGATGAATTGATGCGATGACAAAAGTGGTTACACCGAAATGTAGCGTGGATCTCGATACTGACCTATTATGAATGATATGATATGCAATAAGTCATGATGTAATGTTATGCACGCAATTCGGATGATATTTATACCACTTATGTATTTTTGAAAACAATACTTTTCGTCGAAAATATAATCTTTTAACATCTTGACCATTTTTAAATTACTTCACATGTATTTACATTGAAATGATATCCGACGATAATCATTTAGTGATTAATTGTGAAATTATAACTTTTCGTCGTAAAATAATGTCGTTGAAATTTCCATGAAAGTGACAAAAACGGCCTCTAAAAGCTAGTCGTAAAATGGTGCACGTCGAGTGTTAGGAAGCAAACTCGACGGTTTTAGGAAGCTTGTATCATAATCTCAAAGTTTTAGCATTTAAGTTTTCATCCTAGAGGTCTCGATCTTAGAGAAAAATATAGGTTAAGTATGGTACTTGTGTGTTTAAGAGTGGTTTTCGGTAAACTTTGAGCGACTATATTTTATTCATTACAACTCCGCTTGACGAACGGTTGGATATTTTGGAAAATATGGTTGGCGAAATTGATTTTACTAGAAGACATCTTTTTATAAAGAGTATCCTATCAATGTTAAAAACGACCCTCAACATGGCCCCTAGTTGCCGTAGTATATGTTTAATAGAAAATATATTAATGTTGCTAATAGAATAAAGTTACGGCAACTTTGTTTATCGCGTGTAATTTACTCGTTACAAGTCCGTTTTCTACGTTTTCTATACCCTTAGCTTCGTGTCAAAGTATACTAATATATTTTCGATAAGTCGACACATTTCATAACGCTTAAACCTCATTTTTGACTCAGAAGAGTGACATTTTCATGCTGAAATTTCTGAAATTTATATTTTTCGTCGCCAAATTGAAAAAGTCATAACTTCTTCGTTATAACTCCGTTTTTATCCGTTCAAGCGGCCACGGTTTCGTTTTAAAGTATATTTTCTAAATATCTAGGCAAAATATTTTTACCTACTATCGGATTTTTCAGAATTTCAAAATAAGGACAGACCCTTTTCAAAACGTGTCGAAATGAGTTTTTCTCACGCCAAACCTATTCTAACCCATTCAAAACAACTCCGAAGCTATTCTAATCCTACCATACACCTTCTTAGGGTGTCATGGGTTCCTAGACATCACCAAAACTAATATATAACAAGGAGTAATTATAGGATGGATTATATATATTTAACACTTAAAAACCTTAAAAAGTGGTATAAACATCACATAACTTGCATGTTTTCTCAAATAAAAATGAAATGACCATAAAAATGAATATGAAATATTATGATGATAATGAATGCTTACTAGTGATCGATGAGGTTTAAGGACAAAGGGTTTTTCCTAATCACCCTAGGTTTTTATTTCAAAACCTATACAAAGAGTGTGTCTAGATTGTTTATAACTTGATTAGAAAAATTTTATGATCTTTCTCTTGCACCCTCCTTATGGCCGGTATTATGATGGAGAGAAGAAGATAGCTTATTTTCTTTCACCTTTGATATAAGATACTATGTGTATGTTTGTAAATAAAATGAATATATGTCTTAGTGTAACTTAGATATTTTGGGATAAAATGGTAAGAGTCATCCCCTTGTCGACAAGGGGATATTATATAGCTAGTGTATACATTTTTTTTTTACTAAGTGTTTAAGTATAGATTAGATGTGTATTTGTAAGTATAGTTGGGTAGTTATGTATATATTTAAGCTTGTAAGGTAGCGTTAATTAAAAATAAATTTTAATGGGTCAAGATAAAATATATTGAGGTCATAAAATTTTATAAAAAATACATTTCTTGAAAGATTTGAGTGAAATAATAATAATCGTGTAGTATTTAAGAAAAACGTCGTAATTATATAAATATAACAATTTATATACAAAATAAATTTAAAACACTGGGTAAACTCATAATATTATTTTTATAACTTAATATGAGTATAAAAATATATCGGGATAATTTTTGGAAGTATCGGATCAATTGTTCAAAATAATGTTTACGCGATAGCGTTTATTTAATAAGAAAATAAACGTTTAATGTAAAATGCAAAACCCATGCATAAATTGATATGAAATGATGAATATGGAGTTTGAGAAATGACCGGAAATTGAGAATTGTGACATTCTTCCCATGTCAGCGGAATCACGTCCTCGTGATTCAATTAATGATACTATGGTCCGAACCTCGACAAGGATTCTAAAAGTTCATGCTCGTACAAATAGTCTAAATGATCATGTCAATGCCCATACGTACAGGTTCCCCATTCAACTAAGTACGTGCCCGTGATTAGATTTGATAGGGTAAACTTACCCAATATCGAACGTAGCCCTCAAAAGACCTTTAGATAGTGACTTGAGTAAACTTGTTTCTTAGCTTGACTTTCGCAACTCATCAAACAAGAACTGTCACTAGATCAAGCTAGGAAACAAGTCTTTTGAATGAAGTCTTTTGAAAGATTCGCTCGATATTGGATTTGCTTACACAAATCAAATCAAATCAACAAAATATAATACAACTAAGGTCGATATCGATGGGTCACAAATTAATCAATGCCGTGAACGTGGTAAAAATTGGAAGGAAGTTATGCACTCAAAATCATGTCGTACAGAAATAAGGTAGTTGTTCGAAAGAATGTACCCGTTACGCGTTGCGGGCTTCCTTGGTACCTAGATAGAATGCTCGACCACGTGCGGGGGGAACATCAATGTTCTGATCTTGTGGGCCTTCTATTGCCAACGCCAGGTTTGGACGATTACCTTCTTGGTTAGGTGTTCTTTTCAGCTTTGGACAGGTATTACGAAGGTGATCTAGACTTCCACACTCGTAACATGCTTTTCTCTGTCCTTGATTCCCAGTTCTGTTTGAGCAATTTTGCGCGAAGTGGCCCGTCTGTCCACATTTGTCGCACCTTGGGCAGTCTCCCGAGTGGTGATAGTTACATCGAGTGAACAAAGGATGTGGACTGCGTATCTTTACGCTCCCTGAGTAGTCGCTCCATAGTTCCCGGTTATTCGTTGCCTCTTGTCTTGCGACCTGGTCTCGGCTTCCCTGGTGATCCTCCTGTCGCTTTCGTCCATTGTCATTCGCTTTTGCTAGTCTTCCAGACCTGATCACATCATTTGTCAAGCGATACGCCATACCCACAGCGGCTTGCAGAGTGGTTGGGTTTGATGAGGTGACATCCCTCCTAATTTCCGGTATCAATCCCCATATATATCGGTCAATCATCTTCTCCACAGTGGAAACCATGTGAGGAACCATCCTAGTTAACTCGTGGAAACGGATCGTGTACTTGTCGACTTCTACTCCAACCATCAAGTGATTCCAAAATTCCGCTTCTAGCTTCTGCACTTCATCTTTTCTGCAGTACTCATCAGTTAGTAGTTTCTTAAATGCTTCCCAAGATAACGCATTTGCAGCCCCTCTTCCTCTAGTCTGTAGTTGGTTGTTCCACCAGGTCAATGCTCGACCCTGTAGTAGACCAGCAGAGAACTCAACCTTGTTTCCTTCAGTACATTTCGTGATACTAAGTTTCGACTCAACATTCTCGAACCAGGTTAGCAGTCCAATGGCACCCTCAGTACCATGAAATTCCATTGGCTTGCATGTCATGAAAGTTTTGTAGCTGCATCCTTGACCAGCGTTTGATGTACCTTCTCCGTTGTTGGTTCGTCTAGCATCGAGATGTGTTATAATTTGGGTGAGTAGATCCGCTATTCCAGCAGCGTTGTTGTTTGGATTGTCATTGTTGTTTGGGTTGCCGTTGTTGTTGCCTCCTGAGCGTGTGTTTCTTGCAGCCATGATCCTACAGTGGACCAAAACATCGGGTTGAGTAAACGACATTCGAACGAAGTCAGATGAGGTGCAGAACGGTGGTAATGTGTGTTATAGTGATCGAAATATGACAGGATCAGGGACATGCTATGTCCAACAAGTCGAAAGATGGAAAAGAGAGGGTATAAATAAGATACGGTAATGTAGACGTGAACGTAAAAACATGCTATGCATACCCACCCGACCAATGCAACTTCAGGTGACCAGACTCAAAAGACTCGACTAAACATGATTTAAATTTACCCTTCTTATCATCGCATGGTTCTTCATAAATTAGACATAGTTGATCAGGCTATGTATAATTTATGATTAACGATGCAACGA
Source organism: Chrysanthemum makinoi (assembly GCA_910596185.1). Classification (NCBI taxonomy): domain Eukaryota; kingdom Viridiplantae; phylum Streptophyta; class Magnoliopsida; order Asterales; family Asteraceae; genus Chrysanthemum; species Chrysanthemum makinoi. Next base: position 329,933,861 of record OU343221.1, read on the forward strand.
TAGGACTAGATGACTCGGATGATGTTCAATGTTTAATAAAAAAAAATTCCGGTTATAGCTGTGATTTTTATTTTTGAAAAATCGGCATTCTCTATAACCTTTGGCTCTGATACCAATCTGTCACACCCTCGCCGGAGGCGGAAACACGAGGTGTAACGGAAGGGAACATAAGCACAAGATAATAGAACATACCAACGTTAATATTTCACAGAAAGAGTACACCATTACAATACCAGTTTAGCCGTCATCGGCAAATATATTACAAAGTTTAGATTCCAAAATATTTCGTTCTATTACATAACGATTTGTAGTGAGAAGTGAAAACTTCATTATGCAAGACCTGGTAGAAAAAGCTTACTAACGATCACCTGAAATGCATGAGAGAAAAACGGGTCAACTATGAAAATAGTTGGTGAGTAAACATGTTTAGTAAAATAAGAAAACTCGTATGAAAGAGTCCAAGGTTTCGGTCATCGGAAATAGTCCACAAAGCAAAGGCATTGTAAATCCACTCAGTTCCAAGTTCCGCCCATACAAAACTTGCAACCTGTGTGTTCACAACCCATTGCACAAAATATAGCGTATGAAGTAGTCAAGTATAAGCGGTCATAATAGTTCACAATATAGTACCACGTATATAATAATTCAGGGATGCTCCTGATGAAACCAAATTATGCTGGGTGCCACTACCCAAAGTTATGTTGGGTGCCTCTTCCCAAAGATATACTGGGTGCCTCTTCCCAAAGATATACTGGGTGCCTCTTCCCAAAGATATACTGGGTGCCTCTTCCCAAAGCTACGCTCCGAACACGGAGACTTTATAGTGATGCTCCGAACATGGGAGACTTTATAGTGATGCTCCGAACATAGGAGACTTTATAGTGATGCTCCGAACTTAGGAGACTTTATAGTGATGCTCCGAACATGGGAGACTTTATAGTGATGCTCCGAACAAGGGAGACTTTAGGTCAAGGTCATAACGCGTACGGTTCAATAAGTCCAAACTAGTCATAAATTTGTATTTAAGTTCAAGGATTTGTTTCAAGTCAAAGAGTTCACAAAAGTAAGAATCAATTCAATTCAAGTATGGTTCATGCATTTCCCCCCAAAAATATAGCAAAACGGTAAAAAGGGGGTGTGATTACTCACTTGATGAATTGATGCGATGACAAAAGTGGTTACACCGAAATGTAGCGTGGATCTCGATACTGACCTATTATGAATGATATGATATGCAATAAGTCATGATGTAATGTTATGCACGCAATTCGGATGATATTTATACCACTTATGTATTTTTGAAAACAATACTTTTCGTCGAAAATATAATCTTTTAACGTCTTGACCATTTTTAAATTACTTCACATGTATTTACATTGAAATGATATCCGACGATAATCATTTAGTGATTAATTGTGAAATTATAACTTTTCGTCGTAAAATAATGTCGTTGAAATTTCCATGAAAGTGACAAAAACGGCCTCTAAAAGCTAGTCGTAAAATGGTGCACGTCGAGTGTTAGGAAGCAAACTCGACGGTTTTAGGAAGCATGTATCATAATCTCAAAGTTTTAGCATTTAAGTTTTCATCCTAGAGGTCTCGATCTTAGAGAAAAATATAGGTTAAGTATGGTACTTGTGTGTTTAAGAGTGGTTTTCGGTAAACTTTGAGCGACTATATTTTATTCATTACAACTCCGCTTGACGAACGGTTGGATATTTTGGAAAATATGGTTGGCGAAATTGATTTTACTAGAAGACATCTTTTTATAAAGAGTATCCTATCAATGTTAAAAACGACCCTCAACATGGCCCCTAGTTGCCGTAGTATATGTTTAATAGAAAATATATTAATGTTGCTAATAGAATAAAGTTACGGCAACTTTGTTTATCGCGTGTAATTTACTCGTTACAAGTCCGTTTTCTACGTTTTCTATACCCTTAGCTTCGTGTCAAAGTATACTAATATATTTTCGATAAGTCGACACATTTCATAACGCTTAAACCTCATTTTTGACTCGTAAAGAGTGACATTTTCATGCTGAAATTTCTGAAATTTATATTTTTCGTCGCCAAATTGAAAAAGTCATAACTTCTTCGTTATAACTCCGTTTTTATCCGTTCAAGCGGCCACGGTTTCGTTTTAAAGTATATTTTCTAAATATCTAGGCAAAATATTTTTACCTACTGTCGGATTTTTCAGAATTTCAAAATAAGGACAGACCCTTTTCAAAACGTGTCGAAATGAGTTTTTCTCACGCCAAACCTATTCTAACCCATTCAAAACAACTCCGAAGCTATTCTAATCCTACCATACACCTTCTTAGGGTGTCATGGGTTCCTAGACATCACCAAAACTAATATATAACAAGGAGTAATTATAGGATGGATTATTTATATTTAACACTTAAAACCTTAAAAGTGGTATAAACATCACATAACTTGCATGTTTTCTCAAATAAAAATGAAATGACCATAAAAATGAATATGAAATATTATGATGATAATGAATGCTTACTAGTGATCGATGAGGTTTAAGGACAAAGGGTTTTCCTAATCACCCTAGGTTTTTATTTCAAAACCTATACAAAGAGTGTGTCTAGATTGTTTATAACTTGATTAGAAAAATTTTATGATCTTTCTCTAGCACCCTCCTTATGGCCGGTATTATGATGGAGAGAAGAAAATAGCTTATTTTCTTTCACCTTTGATATAAGATACTATGTGTATGTTTGTAAATAAAATGAATATATGTCTTAGTGTAACTTAGATATTTTGGGATAAAATGGTAAGAGTCATCCCCTTGTCGACAAGGGGATATTATATAGCTAGTGTATACATTTTTTTTTTTTACTAAGTGTTTAAGTATAGATTAGATGTGTATTTGTAAGTATAGTTGGGTAGTTATGTATATATTTAAGCTTGTAAGGTAGCGTTAATTAAAAATAAATTTTAACGGGTCAAGATAAAATATATTGAGGTCATAAAATTTTATAAAAAATACATTTCTTGAAAGATTTGAGTGAAATAATAATAATCGTGTAGTATTTAAGAAAAACGTCGTAATTATATAAATATAACAATTTATATACAAAATAAATTTAAAACACTGGGTAAACTCATAATATTATTTTTATAACTTAATATGAGTATAAAAATATATCGGGATAATTTTTGGAAGTATCGGATCAATTGTTCAAAATAATGTTTACGCGATAGCGTTTATTTAATAAGAAAATAAACGTTTAATGTAAAATGCAAAACCCATGCATAAATTGATATGAAATGATGAATATGGAGTTTGAGAAATGACCGGAAATTGAGAATTGTGACATTAGGTTAGCTTGCGATATTGCTAGTTGTGAGATTATAGTTAAATTATTAATATAATTAAATTAAATTATTTATAAGGTTTCTATATCATCAATTTACAAATCTATAAAAAAATAAATAAATTACTAATCGATTTAAAAAAAAAAACATAATATATAAAAATCCGCACATACACGGGTATTATAACTAGTTCTAAAGTAAAAATATTACATATAAGTTTACTCTTTACATACATAGGAGAGATGTTGACAATATGATAAAAGAAAATATAAAAATCACAACAAAAAGTTATGTGTTTACTCATGCGTGAAATATGATAGTAAATACTTGGTGATATAGACGATAAAAAGCCTATTTGTTTTATTTTTATAGTTAAGTTATATGATACGACGTCCGTGTAGATACATGATTTATTTTTGAAAAGAAGAAATTAAAATTTGTTTTGTATGTTGAATAAGTGTCCAAACAATATAGTTATGCAAAATAAAAGTGAGTTAATCGGAAAAACGTCACCTTTTTCGCTTTTTCTAGTAAGTCATGCTTTTGAAATAAGTCTGTCACAAACAAACCTATATGCAAGTTAAAAAATTAAGAACTTCTCTCAAAACGATTAAATCTAAATCAAACGACACTGAATTAATTTGTTTAGTAATTTATATGTTCAAAAAAAAATGAGATATAAATTGTTAGCCTAATCGGCTCTTAACAATATTTCCATCAATATTGTCAAGTAACAACTAGGCAACTAGCCACCAACATAATGCTCATCTTAGAATATCAACTCTTCGTAAACCACACTAGTAAAACTTTGCTCCGTCACACGATATGGGATTGCAAACTTCGAAAGCCACTGTGACACCTCACATTGTAAAAAGTTGACCAAATATCATGGTTCTAAAAGGCTCACAAAGGCTCCGAAGGTCTCATAAAGACGTGAGGCTTGGTCATGTTGTCACGTCATACCGTCACGCCGTCTTATGCCATTTTTTTTAAACTCGATATATATGAAATATGATATGAATATATAAATATATTTATATTTTGTGCCGCCTTATGCCACGTCTTATAAACGCAAAAGCTTCGCCTTGACCGCAAAAGCGTGAGATTTGGTCATGCTGCCACGCCTCGCGCTATTTATAACCTTGCCAAATATCAATACAAACAGAATCAACACCATCAAATAAACATTATTCTTAATCTTCATTATATTTCAATCATTTCGTCACTCAAATTTTATAAAATTTATAAGCTAATCAAATTTTACAAAATTAAATTACTAGTAAAAACATTCACCACTTCGTGTTATAACAAGATTACATATTCGTTTTGCATTCTTTTTGTATGTGCAGTCCTGTAACATGAAAATGGTACATGTTTGTGGTTTGCTATGGTCATTTACTAAATTAAAAGGTTTACGTATAAGTTTTGCTATAAATTTATAGTAAAGAGCCGACCATAAAATCAAAATCAAATTAAAAAAATTACGTGAAAGGTAATGTATGTTTGTGTTGTACGTTCAATAAGTGTTTAAACAATAAAACTATGTAAATATAAGTAATTTAATATAGTCACTAACGAATAAACTTATGCTTTGGCTTAGTAATTTTTTTAATTAAAACAATTAAATCAAAATAAATACTTAAATTTTTTCTCTTTGTATGGACAATTAAATCAATAAGTGTTTAAACAATAAAAATATGTAAATATAAGTAATTTAATATAGTCACTAACAAATAAACTTATGGCTTAACAATTTTTTTAATTAAGACAATTAAATCAAAATCATTTGTAATTGTTCTAGCTCCTTGCTAGTTTCTAATAAAGTTGCCGTTCAAAAAAAATATACTTAAATTTTTTTTTTTTTCTGTATGGACAATTAAATCAAAATCAGATACTTAAATTTTTACTCTATGTATTAAAAGAAAAAAAAGTGAGAAATTGTATAAATTATTAGTGACGTCCTCGTCGACATTGTTTTATTTTCATCTACAATGTAAACTAAACAACTCACCAACAGCATCATACTCCTATCACAACATCTACTTATTCCTCCCTGAGCATAAAACCAAATAGAAATCCACCACTCCACCCGATGTGGGATTGCAAAACAAACTGTAGCTAAACACATTGACCAAATATGTAAAAACAAAATCACACTAATCAAATCACCAAATAAATAAACACTATTCTTTCTTTCTTTCTTTCTTTCATATCTCATTTATTCATTCCATCTTTTAATCATTTCAAATTTTATAAAAAAAAATTAAATGACTCATAAACACATTCACTACTTCATAATTATAATCACACTAATCACAAACCCTAATTTTGTCGTATATGCTAATTTGATCGACTTCACCGGAGACTACTCGCCACCGTCGCCTCCACCGCCGTCACCACCGCCTCATCCACCTTCACTATTGTGCGAAGGTGATTTACGAGGTACCGGCAGCTTAGACACTACTTGTGAGGTCAATTCTAGTTTAGTTTTTGATAGTGATGTTTATATTGAAGGTTTAGGGAGTTTAGTGATTGTGCCTAATGGCTTGCGGTTTTGTTAGTTGTGAGATTGTTGTGAATGTTAGTCGCAAATTTAGGCTAGGGAAGGATTCGGTGATATTAGGGGTTACGGCAGGGAATGATTCGTTTGCAGAAGGTTCGGTTGTGAATGTGAAATACGTATGTGTCTAAATTAAAGATATGCTAAACACAGAAGCTATGTTCATTATCAACCAATAAGGAAGTTCGGATAGACAATTGTTTGGATCCTTAGCAGTTCGTTTTATGTAGAATTTTAAATATGCTTTTCAGACGTTGCTTTAAGTAGCAGACAGGGCCGGATTTTAGCATGTGCGACATAGGCAACCGCACAGGGCCTCCATTTTTCAAGGGCCTCCAATTTCTAAATCATCAGTAAAGGTGTGCATTCATTTTTGGAGACTTTGATCCCGTTTATAGATTATTTTGGATGAAGAATATAATATTTGTTCAAAAAAAAAAGCTTCAACCTGTGTCTTTACCGGGAAAAATGGCGTATGGTTTTTTGTTGGGGAAGATAACCCCAAAGTCATTTTTGTGGGGCCTAGTTTTTAGTTTTGTCTTTTAGCACCAATATTTTTTATAGGTTTTAAACTTCTAGTACAACCTACAATATATCTTTTGCAATTTATAATTTTAGTCCCTATCTTTGTTTCAAATTTGTATAAAGTTTAAACAAGAAAAGCACTATATCTTCGGTTTGAAAAGCTGAAATACGTCAAACAGTTTAACTATATCATATGTTTGGAAAACAAATACTACAAATCATCTTATACTATATATTATTGTTGTAATTATTGGACTTTATGATTTTTCGTAAAGGTTTTGAAAATTTTAAATTAACACTTAGCAAAAAATATATATATACATCCATAGTAGAATAATATTAGTTAGCTGCTATTGATATAAAAAAATCAATGCATAAGAAAATTACAGTTTGTTAATTTTACTGGTGCTTCAATTTTAGGAGTTGAATTAAGGCCCCATTAATATTGTGGCACAGGGCCTCCAAATTCTACGAGACGGCCCTGGTAGCAGACGTTATTGGTTTGAATGTTTGATGGTAAGTAGTATACGAGGGTTCTCTTTGTGAACAGAACCATTTTCTAAGTTGCAATAACAAAGTTATAAAATTAAGATTTTGTTAATGGCCTAATCATAGCAATATACTTATCTTTCAAAAAAAAATAAAGTTACTCAATTAATACGTGCTCTTTTTTACCTGATAGCAACGATCACCTCATGGTTGATTAACAAAGAAATACAAAAATAAACACATATCCCATGACAGTTCCAAGTTCCAACTTGGGTTGCTCCCCTTCAAGCATTATTGTCTTGATCGAAAGCCCATTATTGCATTATCAAGGTCCAAGGTTGAATTTGTAGGATTTCCATTATTGTATTATCAATTAAACTACACCCACAAATTGTTTTTGTCAACATTACATCTCATTCATACATCGCCATGTGCTATACATTAAATTGCTATGAAATGCATTCGCCGTCCCGCCCAAGTATATATAACTTAAACTATAATGGTCTTTTGAATTTAATAGCCAGATTCATATGGAATTAGCACGAGCAATCTATCGATATCACACGCTAATAATGGTCTTTTGAATTTAATATCTTACAAAAATAGAAAGTGTCTGGCCTCACCTCACGTCAAAATGAGAGGAGATATCACTAGCCTTAGTAGTAAGGAGGAAAGTTATACAACCTAGTTCCTGAGTTCATACATTTTGAACGCTTTTCGTAAGAGAAGAAAAAATCAACATCTCTTCTTCTTAAAGCATCACTTTTCAATAGTGAACTTGAAATTTATACTTCTTTTTAACACCCCGTCAAAGCGTTTTATATATAATGAATCGTTTATGTACATAAAAAGGTTATGGAATAGTCTTCATATAACACAAGAAACAAATACACTACTACTGGCTCGATGAACCATGACATGCCATGATCATAATAACCAAAACACAAAAAGAGATCATGTACACCTTGAAGATGCGAGAAGGTCTTCATTTTCAGCCATACTTGTTTCGTATATGAACATTTCAAAAAAAAACAAGTCCCTATGACTCTATGAGAGTCTATCTCAGTCTTACAGAAGCTCCACACTCCATCATTTGTCTTCTCTCATGTTCGCAATTTGTCATGCGTTTCATGAAGAGATTCCAAGTGCTCGTATAACAAAACGGGCTTTTGTTTCGAGTTTAAACTTATTCGTCATAGTTTCATACCTCATTAATATAGCACGCCAAGTTATTGCTGTGAACAACAATGTACTCTTTAAGTAAAACTAAGTGTATAGGCCGAACACATGTTTTAGGCAATTAAGAATAAATTAACAAGTTGATATAGAGAAATTGTGATTCTTATATAATACACGAAGTTAATATTTATAAAGACATTTTACGAGTGTTGTCCTTATCTTTTGTATTTTGTTTTGACTTAGGTTAAACCGCCCACTAAGATATATTTTCTTTGTTACAGCAAGAGTTTTTGTTACTGCAAGTAAAAATTATTATATATTATTTTTTTTACCACAAGTAAAAAGTATGAGAATTTTGTTACAGCAAGTAAAAATTATTATATAAATTTTTTTACCACAAGTAAAAAATGTGAGAATCGTATCAGTTGAAACTTAAATGCGTGCCATGTGATTATCTTATTTATAACCGTGTAACATGCAAATTAAACAACCATCAACGTAATACACACTTCAAGAAAATGGGATTATATTTTCTTTGTTACCGCAAGAGTTTTTGTTACTGCAAGTAAAAAATGTGAGAATCGTATCAATTGAAAGTCAAATGCGACTCACGTGATTATGTTACAAGTAAATAACCACGTAAGAAGCAAAGAACCATCAACGTAATACACACTTCAAGTCATTTATAAGATAACACCAAACTATATATACAAGCAGGAATTCTTTTCCCCAACCATTGTGGGTTTCAAAACTACCTCAAACTCTATACTAATTACCTTGTACAAAATGTACACTGTCTTCACTTCGATCAAGTCTGCAATCATATCTCATGCATTTTTTGCTTATTAACACTCGTTCATAGTCATCTTCTTACCGGTGACCACCACTTTCTTTGGCATACAAATCCAAATACTTCGTAGTTCTTTTGACGCGTGCGGCATGCCCAATCACCTTTTACATCCGCAATTATATCATGGAAACGAGTTTTGCTTCTCATTAGCTATTTTAGACGCGTGCGGCGTGCCGAATCGCCTTTTAGGCTTTTACATTATTTGTTAAGTTGTTACGAGTAACGCGTGCGGCGTGACCAATCACATTTTACATTATTTGTTAAGTTGTTACGAGTACTAAAATACGCATTTGGCTAAAATGTTATATCACATGCCAAACATGGAGGTTATGCTCATTTATCATTAGTGGTAACCATCACTTCTTCGTACCATCACCCCCTTCAACCAAATCAACCATCACTACTTCGTCACCATCACCTCGATCGTTGAACCAATAAATCAACCATTTGCCTAAAAGCTAAATGAACTAAAACTAATACAACATATTGCAAATTATTTTGTTTTACTAACTTATCTAACTTGATGACTAGATCGATTACTAGCTATTATTTTGTTTTACTAATTACATATGCATGATGATTGGTGATTAAAACGTGTACATACATATCAACAAATGTCTTTATTAATACACATGCCCTTATAGGACTCTGACAAAACTAAAACTAGTGGCATTGCCGTATGCTCCACTTTTGTTGCCAATGTAAAAAGTAAAGAATTGATGCAAATCAATGGTTGTTGAAAACCATCAAAGTTATCTTACATTTAATTTTGATAAGTTATGCCAACCACTAACATAATATCAATTTTCGACTTGTCAACACCTTACATGTCACGCTATATAATTAGGTGAAAAATCTTACATTCACACGATGTGGGAACAAAAAATTGATACTAAGTAAACTTTTGCAATAGTTAGCTCTAAATACATATAATAACACCTTATATTGTATAACGCAAACATAATCAATCATGTATCAAATCATCTATCATTCATTTTCTGTTAATTAACATTCCCTAGCGATCATCGCACTGGCCTTATTCGATCCGTCACCACCATCATATCACCAATTCTATCATCATTACTGTCACCGTCATTTTACTCAAATTCACTAAACTAAATGACTAAACACATTCACCACTTCCTATTCTAATCACAAACTTTTTAATCAATTGTGGGTCTTGAAACAAGTACGCATGTGTAGCGTCAATGATTTTATAACTAACTTTAGCATAAAATTGAAGAAGTACACTAGAGTCTATAACTCTATATGATTATTTATGTAGTTTGTAATTTTGAAGTATCTTTTATACATTCTGTGGTTGTTAAAATATTGATTTTATATAAAAGATTTTTGTAACGTTTGTTACTTCTTGGATCAAGCATTGCATTTTTTTTCAAGAATAAGTCTTCTCTTGCAATATAATGCTGCTAATATCATTTCATACATCAAATTAATGATCGGTGCTAGATCACCAAAATTCTTACCTCAAGCAGTGACATTTTGTCACTAACCTAGCTAGCTAGCTCAAAAGACAACATTATATTATGGATCAGATCTATGAGGTTTGGTTCCATGGGTTGACCGTGGGGGTTTCAGGAGGATGCACGAGAAGCCCATTAATTTATATCGTGTAGTGTGAAATTATATAGAAACATTAATAATTTCAATATGAACCTGGACCAAAAAACTCTGCGTTCCAAATCTCCTTTAGCATTATGAAAGACATTTAATCCTAGGTCCGCCACTGTTTGGATCACTTATTGTTTGATACAATGAATGTGCGATAAGTACGAGATATATCATATATGGAGTACACACAAGTACACGACAACTAGTGGCTCATTCAATGAGAGGGCGATAGTGAACTTGATACTTTTATTAACCCCCTGGCAAAGCTTTATATATATAATGTATCGTTTATATGCATACAAAGGTTATGGAATACTCTCCATACAAAACAAGAAACAAATACACTACTACTGGCTCGATGAACCATGACATGCCATGATCATAATAACCAAAACACGAAAACCGACACGCCAAAAATAAAAATCACAATACAATGGCATTTTGAAACAAGTATAGACCTGCTCGATCTCTTGTTGTGTACCTGCGTATAAATCCTATTGCTATGTGTTCTTTTAAACTTTTAAGATGGATATAAGCTTCATCACCATTCTTTAGCCTATGCAATGCAAGCAATTTGAATATGCATGATGCAAGTTACGTAGTTATTTATTGGCGTTTGAATATTTGTTTATGCTTCTAATCTCCTATAATAGTATCGAGTAGAGAGTAAATTTTAAATACAACTATAACCAGCTAATAATAATACAATATCTTAATTAGTAAAGTTAAAACCACTACTAAATTAATACTGTTGTGTCTTCAGTTCAGTCCCATAATCATGTCGCAAATCATGCTCCTCTTTACTATTTAAACTCATTCAAAATCATTTCATTAGTGACAACAATCACTTCTTCGTCACCATCACCTCGTTCAACCATCAACCAAAAATTTAAATGAAATACAACATAATGCAAATGAGCATCCGGGTTCAAATATCAATTTGTGAGAAAAAGTTATGTAGCTTGATAACTAGCTCGATTACTAGCTATTATTTTGCTTTACTAATTACGTATGCATGATGATTGGTGATTAAAAGGTGTAAATAATTTGTTTCTCTTAAAAAAAATTAAGTTATGCATGATTGGTGATTAAAAGGTGTAAATAATTTGTTTCTCTTAAAAAAATTAAGTTATGAACGGATATCAATTAGTGCTTGGATTCGTTACCAGGGTTCAGAACTCTCATAACTTAAACCAACCACAAACATAATATCAAATTCCAACTTGTCAACAGAATACACGTCACACTATATAACTAATTGATAAATCTTAGCTACACCCGATGTGGGAGTTACAAGTTCTTACAAAACTTAGCTCTAAAGACATATATCAAATCCTATCATTCATTTTGTGTTAATTAACGACATTCACTCGTAAATCATCGCACCGGCCTTATTCCGTCACCACCATCATATCACCAATTATGTCATCATTACTTGTCATTTACTTAAATTCATTAGATTAAATGACAGAACATGTTCGCCACTTCCTAATTCTAATTACATTCTCGGTTCAATCTCAAACTTTCTAATCACTTGTGGTTCTTAAAACAAGTACCCATATGTAGCGTCAATTATATAAGTAACTTTAGCATAAAATTGAAGAACTACATTTTAGTCTATCACTCTATACGACACCTAGTGGTTCGCTCAATGAGAGGACCATAGTGAACTTGAAATTTATACTTTTTAACACCCCGGCAAAGCTTTTTGTATATAATGAATCGTTTATGTACGTACAAAGGTTATGGAATAGTCTCCATATCACACAACAAACAAATACACTACTGGCTCGATGAACCATGACAAGCCATGATCATAATATATATATAACCAAAACCGACACGCCAAAAATAAAAAACACAATACAACGACATTTCGAAACAAGTATAGACCTCCTCAATCTCGTGTACCTGCATAAAAACCCTATTGCTGAAACATTATTTCTACCTGATGTGTTCTTTTATACTTTTAGATGAAAATAAGCATCATCACCATTCTTTAGCCTTTGCAAAACAAGCAATTTGAATATGGTGCAAGTCACATAGTTTTTTTTATTGGAGTTTGAATATTTGTTTATTCTATACATATCATACGAATCATTTTTCTTTGTTTATTTTTTTTAATCTCCCACAATAATAACGAATAAAGTTAAAACTGCTACTAAATGAATATTGTTGTGCCTTCGCTTCAATTCCATAATCATGTAGATCTCATGTTTACTAGTAATCAAATTCACTCATGATCATTTCATTAGTGACAATCTGTTGGAATTATATATCAAGACATTCAAATAAATAATCACAAAACATCAAAGTAGTGCGGAAGCGTATAGGATTTATTAATGAACAATTAATTAACATAAAAGAATATGTGTACCTTTTCTTGATTCTAGCCGAACAAGAATCAAATCCACAAACTAGCAACGGATGAACCCTAATTTGATTTAATTAGGATTATGTGAATTACCCCTTACCTTTTTGTAATTCAATCCAAGATAATAACAAAAGTATGTTATTACTATGTTCTTGTACACACGTACTAAACCGAATTAAAGTAACGCTAGTTTTTATCAAACAAATAACTTGGTTTGTGGAAAAGTTTTGGATCGACACCTATGATGGTGGACGATCGGTTTGGAGAACAAAAACACACACAAAACAATTTTTAGGGTTTAGCTAATGAGCACAAGAGATGGAAAAATAAAACCCCAAGCCTTGTTTATATACCCAAGCAAACTTGGTGAACAAGTTGGTTTTCTTTCCTTGTTTTGTGTCCCTAGGCCGATCGGTTAAGGAGTCCCCAAAGGGATTCCGGAACCTTCCCAACTTTTGCAATTTGATCCTTTTCCATAAACATTTAACGACCGTTAGTCCATTACATTAATTACTTAACGTCCGTTAGTTATTTCGTTTAATAAATAAATAAATATAACGTTTATATTTAATTATTAACTTTAAATTCTCATACGTAAAGTGTGCAATCCCATAGTCTCGAGTTCGATCCTAACTCACGTCTACTAATTTATATCCCTAAAACCAACAGCTCCCACTTGGATATATCTTAATAGAGTGATCACATTCGGTTAGCGTCTAGCAACACTTCGATGCCTCTAGTACAACTCGAGCAAGGCTCCTGGAAAACCTTTTAATGATTTCTCATTATTATTATCCTTTTGTTTCTAATACCACGTTAAATAAAGATATGGAATTAAGTCGTTCTTTATATAACTATCCTGTTTCTCGTTTATAAGTGATTGACCAAGATTACCGAATCATCTAAACATATTTAGGGGAGATTTTGGTGCGGCCGCACAAACATCTTGTCAACCCTACGAGGGGCCCAGCAGTATTAAACTCCAAATAAATTTGAAGGAACAAATTCTATCTTGACTAAAAGAATAACCCACAAACTTTGTAACATTTCTGAAAACAACCCTTATAACTACCAGTTACGTATAGCGTTAAGTTGCTTCACAGAAATGCACTACATTCATGACACTTATCTGGTATCTCAAGTCTTAGGATAACTATTCATAATTTACTTATAACAATATCCACAAAGTAAATTATGTAGTTGGGATAAGTCCTATATTCAATTCATTGAATATCATCTGAAATTGGTATGCATTCTCATCAATATACTTTCAAGTATATTCTACCACATCTCTCAGATTTGTCTTAGTTTAAAGATACTCCCATATCATTAATCGACAATGGACATTTAGAATAACTTAGTTACTCACGGATTAAACATGCAAATATAGGACAACAATATTATAAATGAAAATAAACATAATCCAAACTTTATTTCATCAAAATAATAAATGTTTTACAATATCCTTTATCCAAATACTAAACACAGTTATGCATGAAACTATTAGCTAAACGAATTCCAATACCATTGGCAAGTCCTACAAGCTTGTCTTTAGCTAAAGCCTTAGTGAACGGATCAGCTAAGTTATCATCTGTGTGAACTTTTAGTAGATTTATTTCACCTTCCTGGACTTGTTCCCGAACATAGTGATACCTGTGAGAAAATGTCTGGTACCCTTCATGACTCCAGGTTCATTGGCAAATATGATTGCATCAGAATTGTCACAATACATATCAATAGGTAATTCAATTGAAGGCATAACACCAAGCCCTGAAATGAATTTCCTAATCCAAACAGCCTCCATTGCAGCTTCCGAAGCAGCTATGTATTTGGCTTCTGTCGCAGACATCGCAATCGTACTCTGCTTCTTGCTCTTCCAGTCAACTGCTCCTCCATTGATGACAAAGACATAACCCGTCTGAGACTTCGTGTCATCTTTATCACACTGCCAGACGCATCACAAGTAACCTGTAACACCAAGTTATGTGTCTGGATTTCCTCCATACACTAAAAACATATCTTTCGTATTCCTAAGATACTTTAGAATATGTTTAACAGCAATCCAGTGAAGTTCACCCGGATTCTGTTGATATCGACTGGTCATGTTTTGAGCGAACGCTACATCTGGCCTTGTGCATCTCACAGCATACATAATAGATCCTACAGCCGAAGCATAAGAAACTTTCTGCATGCGTGCCACCTCAGCAGGTGTTGAAGCACACATATCGCTACATAAGTCATGCTTTACTTCCATCGGCAAATATCCTTTCTTGGAATTTTGCATATTGAATCTCTTCAATATTTTATCAATGTAAGTGTTTTGACTTAAACCAATTAACCGCTTTGACCTATCTCGGTAGATCTTGATTCCCAAAATGTATGCAGCTTCTCCTAAATCCTTCATAGAAAAACACTTCCCAAGATATGCCTTAACATTTTGCATACTTGGAATGTCTTTTCCCATAATTAATATGTCATTGACATAAAGAATTAGGAAAATTACATCACTCCCACTAACTTTGTGATATCCACATGGCTCATCAAGATTTTGAATAAATCCATACCTTTTGATTTCTTCATCAAATCTTTTATTCCATTGCCTTGATGCTTGCTTCAATCAAATGGACCTTTGAAGTTTGCATACAAGGTTTGGAAATTGTGGATTCACGAACCCCTCAGGTTGCTTCATATAGATGTCTTCATCTAAGCGACCATTTAAGAAGGCGGTTTTGACATCCATTTGCCATATCTCATAATCATAGTATGGTGCTATAGCTATGAGAATTCTAATAGCTCTAATGTCTGCTACAGGAGAAAAGGTCTCCTCGTAATCAATGCCATAAGTTTGAGTAAAACCTTGCGCAACTAGACGAGCTTTATAGACGTGTACATTGCCATCCATGTCAGTCTTAATCTTATAGAGCCACTTACTCCCAACCACCAAAG
The DNA here is from genome assembly GCA_910596185.1 of Chrysanthemum makinoi. Classification (NCBI taxonomy): domain Eukaryota; kingdom Viridiplantae; phylum Streptophyta; class Magnoliopsida; order Asterales; family Asteraceae; genus Chrysanthemum; species Chrysanthemum makinoi. Next base: position 329,949,748 of record OU343221.1, read on the forward strand.
CGTTTGGAGGTAAGTCGACCTCAACTTTCTTTGTGGGAACCATATTTAGAATGCGAACAGCTGATTCCAAAGCATAATCCCAAAAGGATAAAGGTAGAGTGGTAAGATTAAACATAGATCGTATCATGTCCAACAATGTACGATTTCTTCTCTCAGATACACCATTTTGTTGTGGAGTATATGGAGAAGTGAGATTCTGGACGATTCCATTCTCAGCTAAGTAATCTTTAAACTCTTGGCTTAGATACTCGTCTCCTCTATCGGATCGAAGAGCTTTAATCTTCTTTCCCAATTGCAGTTCTACTTCAGCTTTGAAAACCTTAAATGTTTCAAACACCTCATGTTTATGCTTAAGTAAATAAACATAACCATAACGGCTGAAATCATCAGTAAAGGTTAATAAGTAGCTAGCACCTCTCTTTGACACATGTCTAAGTGGTCCACACACATCAGTATGAATAAGACCAAGTAGATCAGAAGCCCTTTCCATATTGCTATGAAAAGGTTTCTTAGTCATCTTCCCATATATGCATGACTCACATTTATCAAATGATTCATCATTGATATTTTGCAAAAGCCCTTCTTGTTGCAGCTTATGCATGCGAGCCTTGCCTATATGAGCAAGTCTACAATGCCAAAGATAAGAAGAATTCAAGTCTAACTTTATCTTCTTGTTAATGCTAAACATTGAATTACTATTATTGTTAGAATCATTTCCAATCACATCAATTTCAAACACACCATTCTCAGTAATTGCTTTAAAATAAAATACACCATTTAAAGAAACATCAATTCCATTACGTGAAATAGTATGAGTAAAACCATCATCCAACAAAACTGTAAAGGAAACAACACCTCTAATTATAGAAGGTGCGTAATGACAATTGTTCAATAACATTACTAAGCCCGAAGGCAATACTAAACTAAACGTTCCTATGGCTTCAACAGTTGCATGTGCGCCATTTCCCACGTGTAGATATTGCTCCCCATAGTAAGCTTCCTCTTTCACTCTAAACCCCTGCAGTGTATTACAAATGTGAATACCACAGCCCGTATCATATACCAAGGAATTATTATGATTTAGAGTAAATAATTCAATGACAAATAAATTACAGATACCGCGCCCATGGACCCTTCATACTTCATCTTATTGCCCGCAATTCATCAAGATAGAGTTTCTCTTCCAATGCCCAACGCTCTTACAGTGGTGGCATGCGTGATCTTTTTTAGGATTATCCTTCCTAGGAGTAGGGTTATTCTTGGGTTGAGGTTGATAGGCCATCACCTGTTAGCCTTTGTCAACCTTTCCCTTACCCTTACCCTTCTTGTTGTTCGCACGCTGCGGTTTTGCCTTATTAATCCTTCCACCCTGAATAGCAAGTACCTGGGCAGTAGGAACCTTTGAGGCAACCTTTCTCATAATCAATAAGCAATGCGTGTAGGTCAGTAATGTCTTCCCACGCAGTGCATATTGAAATTTCTGACAAAACCATTAAAATCCTTGTTAAGGGATCGATTAATCAGATTCACAGCCATGTCATCATCATAAGTTTTGCCAAGTGCTTTTAGCTGGTCCATGTAACCTTTCATTTCCAGCACATGAGCACTTACGGGTTTACCCTCTCCCTGCCTACAGCTGTGTAACGCGTCGGTCAAGTCATAAATCTCGACGGCAGCTGGTTTCTCAAACATAGTCCGAAGTTCATTGAGCATATTAAATGGGAAATAATGTTCGAACTGCTTTTGGAGAGCAGATTCCATTGTTCCCAACATAAGACAAGCCACATCATTATGACGCTTATACTCAAGTTCCAAGCATCAATTTGAGCTTGAGTAGTATCAGGACCAGTTGGTTGTTCAGGGCAAGGTTCATAAAGATATTTCAACCTGTCAGCAACTCTACAGACAATTCTCAAAGAGCGGTGCCAATCATTGAAATTCTTAGAGCCAGTCAACTTTTCTCGATCAAAAAAGCTTTTGAACGCAGAATTTAGAGCAGTGTTAGTGTTATCGGTGTTTTGAGCCATTTCTACAAAAAAAAGTGCAAGTATTAGTATTTTCGATAATACACTTTTCAAGAAAATAAATATACCCAACGGTAATATAAATATATAACCATACAATTTTCTCGAAAACTAGGATCCAAATTATCATATGTTCATTACATCAGTTGATCTGCTAGTAACAAAAATACATAATAAGGTAATCTGTCGAACATTAATTGGCAAACAATTTCCAACTCCTAGATCATTATGGGATTTATATTTTCCAACGCTATTGCAAATATAAACATGTTTCATCCCATCTTATGCCATTGAGTCCAGGTCTCACTTCCTACTCAATTTAAGTGTCTAACTTAAAGAAGTGCAAATATATCCATGTAAGGTCTGACTTTACATAGAGATTTACCTCTCCATCACAATCTAGCCAAGTACTGTCATAACGTAAATTGAAACTTCAAGTGTTCCTTTTAATTAGATGGCATATACTTAATTTAAAAGGGTACTAGTTTTGATTTTATGTGGTCAAATCAAATATGTACAAAGATGTCATGCATTTATCTTGTAGCATAAATTTAATAAAAAAACTTTTTTATTACCAATTCTTAAAGATCAAATTATCAAAGTCTTGACTGAGGTATTGGGTTCACCAATCAAGGAATTTAGTGTTAGTTATCGTCCATTATACCGTACTTTTGCATAAGTGTAAACACTTAGTGTTTCGGATAATTACCACCGAAGTGGCGCATGGAATTAAAACTAATTCGCCCTTAAGATGAGCTTGTACATTTTATGGCTTACTAAGTAGCTCCATTCGAACTTACAGAGGGCAGATGACCAGGTAAGCGCAAACGCATAACCTTAGACATCCTTTCAGTGTGACTGTGCGCACTTCTTAAATAACCCTTTATAGTTCATTCTAATGGGTGAGCCGTTCAGTCATTGTACCAAAGTCACCAATCAATTAAACTATTGAAAACTTAACTCTTCCAAAACAAATCAAATTTCGCCATTGTTTAGTTCGTATTATTTTTCTATTCAAAATTACCCTTTGCTTAAAACTGTCTAACATAATAAACAAACAAGTAACAAATAAAAAATAAACTACTAAAAAACAATGCGCACATAATAAACAATTTATACGTGTAAACAAGTAGCCACATGCAACTTATTCGATAAAACCCTATTAATAATCAATATCTAGGTTAAATTAATGTATATATTAATTTAGGGTTTTCACTCCAACAATAGAAAGTGAACCACATACATCGATGAATCGATTGCGTAAACCCTTAATTAAATTATACCAAATTTCACATAATTGATTCATTAATATATATAATTGGAGTCTTCCCCAATTCAAGATTTATCGTAAATAAATATGTCTCAACAATTAAACAATTATCAAAGCAACTTATCCATGACTAACATGCATGTATAATCATGGATATCATAACAATTTATACAAATAAGTCACAAGATCGAATATAAAAATTCCATGACACATAACAAATTATTCACGAATTAATCACGTAATCATTATTAATTCTAGGTTTTAATAAGGTTAGCAAACAATTTTCAAAACCCTAAAAAAATTTATACATGTGTCGACTAAAATAAATAGGGGAACTCCCCAAAAATTAAAAAAATCGACCATAGCATAAATTAAACATAAACCCTAGATAAACATAGCAAACAACATACAAGTATTTGTTTAATTACGCGTTTATGTAATTAATTACTCATTAAAACCAATGACTCGTGATGCCACTGTTGGAATTATATATCAAGACATTCAAATAAATAATCACAAAACATCAAAGTAATAGTGCGGAAGCGTATAGGATTTATTAATGAACAATTAATTAACATAAAAGAATATGCGTACCTTTTCTTGATTCTAGCCGAACAAGAATCAAATCCATAAACTAGCAACGGATGAACCTTAATTTGATTTAATTAGGATTATGTGAATTACCCCTTACCTTTTTGTAATTCAATCCAAGATAATAACAAAAGTATGTTATTACTATGTTCTTGTACACACGTACTAAACCGAATTAAAGTAACGCTAGTTTTTATCAAACAAATAACTTGGTTTGTGGAAAATTTTTGGATCGACACCTATGATGGTGGACGATCGGTTTGGAGAACAAAAACACACACAAAACAATTTTTAGGGTTTAGCTAATGAGCACACGAGATGGAAAAATAAAACCCCAAGCCTTGTTTATATACCCAAGCAAACTTGGTGAACAAGTTGGTTTTTCTTTCCTTGTTTTGTGTCCCTAGGCCGATCGGTTAAGGAGTCCCCAAAGGGATTCCGGAACCTTCCCAACTTTTGCAATTTGATCCTTTTCCATAAACATTTAACGACCGTTAGTCCATTACATTAATTACTTAACGTCCGTTAGTTATTTCGTTTAATAAATAAATAAATATAACGTTTATATTTAATTATTAACTTTAAATTCTCATACGTAAAGTGTGCAATCCCATAGTCTCGAGTTCGATCCTAACTCACGTCTACTAATTTATATCCATAAAACCAACACAATCATCACTTCTTCGTCACCATCATCTCGTTGAACCAATAAATCAACCATCTGACAAAAGGGATATGTTATTGAACCAATAATCTGCCCCCTGAGAAAAACCTAAATGAACTAAAACTAATACAACATAAAGCAAATAAGTTGCGGGTTCGAATATCAATTTGTGAATAAAAGAAATTATCTAACTTGATGACTAGCTCGATTAATAGTTGTCTTTAAAGAAAAGTTAAGAATTGATGGAAATTCACGGTTGTCCCTCGTAACAGGGTTTATTAGCTTAACATTCACTCTCGTAACTTAAGACAACCACCAAGATTATAAAAATGTTACCTACACATGATGCGGGAATAGAAAATTGATACAAGTAAATTTTTACAAAAGTTACCTCTAAAGACATATAGTAACACATTACATTGTATAATGCAAACATAATCAATCATGTATCAAATCATCTATCAATCATTTACTATTGATTAACATTCACTCTTAATCATCGCTCGAGCCTTATTCCACCACCACAATCATATCACCGATTATGTCATCGTTACAGTTACCGTCACACATTATACTATATGGATGACTTATTGTTCGATACAATGGAAGTGCGACAAATACGACATATTTGGAGTCACACACGATACCTAGTGGCTCGCTGAATGATGGTGATAGTGAACTTTGAACATTCTTCTTTTTCTTACACCCCAGCCAAGCTTTTTATATATAATGAATTGTTTATGTACAAATGTTATGGAATAGTCTCCATAACACAAAAAACAAATACATTCCCATCCTACCAGCTTCCAGTGAACCATGTCATGTCATGCCATGACCGCAAAGCTTTTTATATATAATGAATTGAATTGTTTAAGAGGTCTTTGTTTAAGGTTATAAAATTTTAGTTTGATGAATAATGTCAAGTTAGTTTTGTTTTTGAGTAATAGACGAAAAATACTCCGTAATTATTTGTGTATACTTTGTGAATATTTGTGTATACTTTGTGAATAAATAAAATGAAAGAAAGTGTATATACGTTCTTAGGTGGTTAAGAACAAGATGTTGATTTAACATCTAGTCGCATAAACAACCAACAACACTATACATACTTCAAACTTGTGGATATCTTTGTATACGACAGTATATATAACTAATTCAAAATTCATTCCATCACCCGATGTGGGATTAAAAGTTTAAAACTTCAAACAAGTAGCACATTATATTTTAAAGAGTTGACCAAATGTTGAAACAAAAAACATCAAAATCGCACCATTAAATGATTGAACACCATATCTCTTTCATTTTCTGTTAATTAACATTACAAACTTCTGATCTTAAAAGAATCTTTTCTAGCTAACAATTTTTTTTTTATCCTTTGGAAGTGTGTTAAATTGTTAATGTCAAGCCTCAAAATCAAAGTTCATAATTTAGATGTTAATCTAATGCACATAGTTCGTTCATGGCTTCAGTATTGTTTGGAGCTAACATGTTTAATATATTTTTTTAGAGTTAATTACACAAATGGTCATTGTGGTTTGTTGGATATTTCACTTTCAGTCACTATTTTTTTTTTTTTACTAATTGAGTCATTGTGGTTTCTTGTTATTACGGATCCAGCCCAAATCCATATGAAATGCCCAAAAAGCCCTTTTCACCTTCTTTTTCAAATGAGTTAATTACATAAATGGTCACCGTGGTTTTCAAATGACAATTAAGTAACGACCGTTAGTTATTTACACTAACAGAAATTTGGTTTTCTTACACTTTCTTTCGTTTTCGCACGTTTTCGTCCGTTTTTACACGTTTTCTTTCGTTTTTACTCGTTTTCGTCCGTTTTTACACGTTTTCGTACGTTTTTACATGTTTTCGTCTGTTTTTGCACGTTTTCGTTTGTTTTTACATGTTTTCGTCTGTTTTGACCCATTTTCATCCGTTTTTGTACGTTTTCGTCCATTTTTATATGTTTTCTTTCGTTGTTGCACGTTTTCGTCCGTTTTTACACGTTTTCATCCGTTTTTACTCATTTTCATCCGTTTTTACACGTTTTCGTCCGTTTTACATGTTTTCGTCTCTTTTTACATGTTTTCGTCCGTTTTTACACGTTTCCGTATGTTTTTACATGTTTTCGTCCGTTTTTACTCATTTTCGTCCGTGTTTACACGTTTTCTTTCGTTTTTACATGTTTTCGTCCGTTTTACACGTTTTCGTCTGTTTTTACACGTTTTTGTCCGTTTTGCGTGTTTTCGTCTGTTTTTACACATTTTCGTCTGTTTTTGCACGTTTTGGTCAATTTTTATACGTTTAAATTCGTTTTTGCGCGTTTTCGTTCGTTTTTACACGTTTTCGTCCGTTTTTACACGTTTTCGTTTGTTTTTACAGATTTTCGTCCGATTTTACATGTTTTCGTCTGTTTTTACACATTTTCATCTGTTTTTGCACGTTTTCGTCTGTTTTTATACGTTTTCATTCGCTTTGCACGTTTTCGTCTGTTTTTAAACGTTTTCTTCTGTTTTTACATGCTCTCGGCCGTTTTTACATGTTTTCATCCGTTTTTACATATTTTCGTCTGTTTTTACACTTATGTATGTTTTTACACGTTTTTGTCTATTTTTACACGTTTTCGTCTATTTTTTTCCATATAAAATCGAACAAAAACATGCAAAAATGGACGAAAATGTGCAAAAACGGACGAAAAGGAGTAAAAGTAGATGAAAACATGTAAAAACGGACGAAAACGTGTAAAAACAGACGAAAACATGTAAAAACGGATGAAAACTTTTAAAAACGGACGAAACGTCTAAAAACAAATGAAAACATGTAAAACAGATGAAAATGTGTAAAAACGAACGAAAATGAGTAAAAGCAGACGAAAACGTGTAAAAACAGACGAAAACGTGTAAAAACAAACGAAACGTGTAAACATAGACGAAAACGTGGGAAAACGGGCGAATATATGTAAAAACGGACGAAAACGTGTAAAAACGGACGAAAACATGTAAGAACAGACGAAAACATGTAAAAAACGGACGAAAACGTGTGAAAATGAACGAAAATGAGTAAAAACGACCGAAAACGTGTAAAACGGACGAAAACGTGCAAAAACGAAATAAACATGCAAAAATGGATAACAATCTGTAAAAACGGATGAAAGCATGTACAAACGGACGAAAACATGTAAAAACAGACGAAAACATGTAAAACGGACGAGAAAACGTGTAAAAACGGACGAAAACGTGTAAAAACGGACGAAAACGAGTAAAAATGGAATAAACCATAACGGTGAAGCCTTTGAGGAATAGGCATATAGCTAATGTTTGTGTCAACACGACTTAGCCTTGTAATGGTAGTCACTTGGTGCGGCGGCGTTAAGATGGAAATAAGCTTCATCACCATTATCAAGCCTATGCAAAGCAAGTAATTTGAATTTAGTGCAAGTTAGCGGCAGTTTCTTATTTGAGTTTGAGTATTTGTTTATGCTTTTAATCTCTCATAACATTATCTAATCGAGGGTAAATTTTGTATATAACTAGAGTTAATTACATGAATGGTCCCTGTGGTTTGTCGGGTTTTACGGATTTAGTCACTAAACTTTATTCTTTGCAGATCTTCTCCCTATGGTTTTGACCCATTACGAGTTTGGTCTCTTGACCACTTTTTCTGTTAGTTTAACCGTCAAGTGGGTGTTTAAATGGCTGAAATAACATAAATACCCTCCTATTGTATGGTCCCTGTGGTTTGTAGCATATCACGAATTTGGTCCCTACTTTTTTTATTTATTATTAATTCAACTATTTAGTTAAGAGAAAATTTCCAAAAGAGGCCAAAAATCTAAGGTTGGTCCATTTTCTAGACACTTTTCGCATCATTTTCCCATTTTGGCCATGCTCAACTGATTAACTGCTCGACTCCACCCCTTTTGTGACATGTGTCAATTGCAAGTACAAAGGTTAGGTAGGATATTTTAATATTTTATTATCAAATTACCAAAACACCCTTATGCTTTATCCTCTTATTAGTTACCTCCTACCCCACTCACTCCTAACATAACTCCACCCACCTACACCAGTCCATCACCACCGCTACCACCACCACCGCTCAACTGCTCGACCACCACTGCTCGACTACTCAACTGATCAACCACTATTGCTCAACTGCACAACCACCACTTCTCAATTGTTCAACCACCACCGCTCAACTCCGATGTGAACTCTGGTCATTCACACAGATCGAAAAGTCACCCAAACTTTATAACATATTTTATGTAAACTCTAAAAACAAATACACAAATTTATATAAATTTTATAACTAATTTTACACAAACTTATAATAAATTTACAACAAATTTACACTATCAAACTCTAAAAAAATCTACACTTTAACCCGTGACGGTTGAGAGAGAGGCGTGGCATAATCCGGCAACTCCAGCGGTGTTAGGATTACTGTTGAGAGCAGCTTTTTGCTTGGATGACAGTGTCGAAACCCCTTGACAAACACATTCGAATCTAACTTAGCACCAAATCCAAACCCATGCCTGCGACCAAGTGTTTTATATCATTATCTTGAACAAAAGTCAAAATTAGCACCTATCTTGAACAAAAGTAAAATTACCTATCTTGAAAAGATTTATTAAATATGCCATCAATGTTTTCAGATCTATAAAAACACATTCGAATCTTTTCAGACTAAATCATTTGTATATCTCACATTCGAATCATTTGTATATCTCACATTCGAATCTTTTCACATCTATTAAATTTGGGTCCCACATTAAGCTTCACACCAAATCGTTTGTATATCTCAGTTCTATAAAAACACATTCGAATCGTTTTTATAAAACCACGATGATAACATAAATCTTTTCGTTTGCGTTTTATTTTCAAAAGGACAACGAATCAAATCGTTTTTATAAAACCCGTTTTAGAGCTAAACTCGTTTAAAGAAAACATGACAAAGCTTTTCATAACCATTATATACACTTAACCAAACGAATCACAAAGAATAAAACGAAAAGATGGAGCGGCGGTGTACGTGGTGAAGGATGATGGTGTACGTGGTGGAGGAGCGGTGGTACAAGGTGGTGGTGGTGGCGGCTTACTCTTGTCGGCGGTTGCAAAGTGAGGGAGAGAGTGTGTGTGTAAATATATGATAAGAATGACTTGATAATAATTTTTTTATTTCAAATTTTTTTTTATCCGAATTTTTTAAGTAAGTTTTTCACAGATTTTTTAAAAACTTTTTTGACAGATTTTTTAAAATCTTTTTGAACTTTTTACGAGATTATTTTTATAAAAAATAATTTACAAGATTTTTTACGAGATTTTTTATGATATTATTAATAATTTTTACGAGATTTTTTAAAAAAAAAGTTTTTACAAAATCTTTGACATAATTTCTGTAAAAGTTTTGACATAATCCGTCAATTTTTTTTTTGAATTAAAAAAATATTGTTCAAAATTAAAAAAAAAAATAATCATTTAAAAAATTAAAACAACAAATTACAATATTAAATTTTAAAAAAATTGTTAAAATATTAGATTTTTAATTTGTTAAAAAAAATTGTTAAAAGAATATTGTTTTTAAAGTTTGACATAATCTATTTAAAAAAAATAAAGGTTTGAAATAGGTTTTTAAAATTTAAGAAAATATTGTGTTATTAGATTTTTAAAGTTTTAAAGGTATGACATATGTTTAGAAAAAAAACTTTATAAAATTTAAGAATATTTTGACTAAATATGTGATAAGAAATAAAAATAAAAATTTACAAAAAAATGAACTAAAAATTTAATACTATCGTTATTTAAATAGTTAAAAAAAACAAAGACTAAATCTGTTATACGAGACAAACCACAAGGACTATATGCTAAGACAAACGAGGGTATAAGTGTCATTTTAACCATCCTAAATGGTCAAACCAACAAAAAAGTGGTCAAGGGACCAAAATCGTAACTGGTCAAAACCATAGAGAGGAGATCCGAAAAAAAAGTTTAGGGACTAAATCCGTAAAACCCAACAAACCACAAGGACCATTTATGTAATTAACTCTTATAACTATAAAGTGAACAACCGCAAACAACCATCTTACTACATTTTGACTTAGGTTTTATCCGCCCAGTGCAACAATTTTTAAATCGCCCATTGCGATATTTTTTTTCTCGTCACTATCCATTTCAACTATTTTTAAACCACCCCACTGCAATAGACTTATTTTGTCACCCCGAGTAAAAAAATATATTTATGATGAATTGTATAAGATAATGTTTGTTTAAACTTGGAGGCTTTATCTTTTGTAAAGTCAACAAACCCAAACAACCATCAACATAGTATTCATCACCAATTAACTATCCCATAACACCAAAGTATATATACAGACATAAATTCTTGCCCCAACCCGATGTGGGTTTCCAAACCTGATACTCTATAACACCTTAGAGAACGTACACCGTTTTCACTTCTCTCAATTCCGCAATCATATCTCATTCATAATCATCATCTCACCAGTGACCGCCACCTTCTTCCATTACCGTCACTAGTTCAATCAAATTTATTAAATTAAATGAGCAATCTCCTTCACTATATTTCCCTTATATGTTTTTGCTAATTGACGCAAGTTTTACTGACCAGGTCTTAAATTTATAGTGTCTCGCAATACCTATGGTATACCCTAGTGCACTAACAGGCAGTGTACCCGGTCGTGTGTAGTGTAGTAAATGGTAAAGCCGAGGTTGTCCCAAGAGCTATGTGTGTTGGATTATTACTAAGTCTAATGTCACAGAATAATGATGGTTTTGATAGGGATTTAATTAATTAAACTACTAATGCAGAGTAAAATAAAGTAGATAAATGGATGAAGAGAAATCAATAGAGAGTAGTGGTGATAACCTAGTTAATCATCCTAGCTAGTAATGTCTACGTCTACTTACTTTCAATTACTTCAGGTGAGGTCAAATTCGAGAGGACGTCATTTGATCAATTCGCCCTAACCTATCAGCAAAGATGCAACCACAAGAGAAATCAGGCGCACCGTCATAAGTCCTGTTGTTCCTGGTCCCCTAAGCCAACTCATTAAGTACCGCTACATGCTAGATTCATAATAGTGAGTGCCCGACCGTTAGGAACTTAGACACTACACCCCCCAATTATTAAGTTCATCCAAACGATAGGTGATCAGTTGGTCAAATCGCACAAATAGAAAGGGTCGTCAGTTGGTCATATCTTACCCTTCCCGTCTCAGTCCGCTCACCTAGGGTCAGTTGGTCATATCTCCTAGGCAATTGGCCTCTACCGCCATTCAAAACTACCGAACCAAGGGTGACTACCAATGAACTATGCATGCATACACTTAGAAATAATTGTACGGAAGTAAAGGTAACCGTAAACAAAACAATTAAGGAATCATAACTAGGCTAGCACCAAAAGTGCTTAGCCGCTCATATTAATCATGCAAATCAATTCAATATTCAAAGGTACGAAATACATGAATTGAAAGTAAAAGAAATATAAAACGCTAATGCTTATCGTAATGGAGTAACTTCTCCCTTGGAAACAGCTCTGTGTGCTCCTCTAGACCTCCCTTGAGCTTTTTTCCACGTTCTCAGAGTGTTGTGTGTGGAATGGGATGATTAGAAATGCTGGAATTCGTAATGGAGTGACTTCTCCCTTGGAAACAGATCTGGGTTACGGCATAACCAATATAGGAGTTACGCTGTAACCTTCTATTCCTTCGTAAAATGCACTAGATCTGCTGGTTACGGCGTAACCTTATGAGTGGTTACGCCGTAGTCTTCAATAAACTCGGTTACGTCGTAAGTGATGCAGCAGTTACGGCGTAAGTATCAGCGGCGTGGAACCTCTTTTGACCTAATGTAGTTACGTCGTAACCTCTGGAAGGAGTTACGCCGTAATCTTCTGATAAGTTGGCATACTGAGTCACGCAATAGTTACGGCGTAATGTGAGAGATGAGTTACGCCGTAACTTCTTCAAAGCATACTGTGATAAATCTTTAGATATGTTTCCAATTCCGCGTCTCTTTAGCTCCAATGCTCGTAATTTACCTGAAAGTTTAAAACAATGGAAAACAAGCGTAAATCCATATAAATGATATAAATAACGAGCATTATCTGGGGAAATTGACACTTAATATTCAGGACTATTTGATGTTATCAAATATCCCCCCACTTGAAATCTACTTGCCCTCAAGTAGACCTTATTAGACAGATTCCTAAAAAGATATCTCCCATAACCTGGAAAATATGAGTTTACAAACCCCTTATGTTAGAATAAAACAAAGCCGAACACCTCACGAAAGGGGAACAAACACTCAAATCTCTCAACTATTCTAAGTGTCAATTTCGGGGTGATCACTCAATCGCACAGTCATAGCATGTATTCTATCATAAGCTTGGTGGTTACACAAATCTCCACCATTAGAGTTAAGGGCTAAACAATTCTCGAAGGCACTATGGGTAGACACGACAAAGGTTAAGGGGTGACTCGTCATTACTAACATGTCACGGCGAAGTGGACAAAATCAATGATACATGACCAAATCCATGGCCAAGACACCAAAGATTGCTCGCTGCATCACCTAGACACGCTTCATGACTAAAAGGGTAGGATAAGACATGGGATATATAATTGGTGTAAAATAAAAAAACAAGCAGGTAGTCTAAACCTATAATCAAGTCATCACCACTTACCGTCCGCCTAAAGTTCAAGCTTAGAAGCCAAGAAACCGGATCATGAAATGCAAGGTAGATGTGTCATTAGAGGACGTCGTGATGGGCACACTACCTTTTCTCCAACTGTTGGCATAACTACCAACTCCAATCTTCAAATGCGACCGAGGTGGCCTCCTCGATACTAAATCCATAAAGCTCATACTACAGTGCTTATAACAACGCACTTAGTAATAACATAATCATAACAATTTTTTTTTCAACATAACAATAACATAACATAATATCCCCCCACTTGAGATGAACAATGGGAATTCGGGAGGTCTTCAATGATCTTCAGAAATGTTGTCGGTGAAAGCGTGATTTCCGAACCTTTCCACTCGAATCTTGAACTTAGGCAAATGATGACTTCCCAATTACAAACAAAGAATACAGGGTAGGCTAAGGTGTATAGGTGTATCAAAACAATATACTGGGTGAAAAAAATGAAAGGAGTGGCTCAAAATGGTGTATCTAGGGGTATCTTGCACTAAAGATGAGTGCAACAAAAGGGTTTCACATGGGGGTCGAAAAGTCGAGGTGACTAATCGATAGACTTACAATGGTAGGCTGTTTGGGTGATAATCCTATAATACTGCCTTCTAAAACTGAAAAGTCCAAATACATCGAGCTAACTCAACATACCTCGTCTATGGTCTCGAAATGATGCAAAGGCCAAGTTCTAAAGTTTACAAGCTACCGGCACACTCATAATTTGGTGGATTTGGGGTAAAATATTGGAAACGGATAAGGCTAATCTTACCATATAATATCAAGGGTTGTATGTGCTCGGCTAAGGTCTAATCCAGTTAGGTTAAGAAAAACATGTCAAAATTTTAAAAATGGCATAATTTTTCAAAATAAACTAGAAAAATGAGGGCGAAATAAATTTCAAGAGATAATTCTACTCCCGTCCCCCCACTTGAATTGTACAAAGTCCCTTTTGTACTAGGCATTAAAATAAAGTTGAAGAGAAAGGTAGAATTAGAGCGAGAACTTCCCTGAAATTTGCTCCATAAAGAAAAAGACCCACGAAAAAGAAACGTGCCTTCGTATAAGCGTCATGAACAAACTTCAATCATGAAATCACAATACCGACAAGCATAATTATGAAAAGAAAAAATGAAAAATAAAAAACAAACCTAACTCACTTTCGTAGGAATCGCGGTTGCATTTAGCGCATGGAACAAGCCTTTTAAACCACTTGGTGTCCCAAGTGGGCGAGTGAAGTCTCAAGAGGGTTTACAGGGAACACCCAAAAAGTTTATTTAAAAACTAATACAAGGTTACTGCATTTTAAAATGAAAGAATTAAAGCAGAGGAAAGTTACGGCGTAACTCCTTCATAGGAGTTACGCCGTAACTGGCAAAACCTGGTATGAGCTGCAAAGCGAGTAGTTACGGCGTAACCACTGAGATGGTATTACGCCGTAATTGGTAATGCGTCAAGAATTCTGCTGCTAAAATGTTGGTTACGGCGTAATCACAAAGATGAATTACGCCGTAACTCTGTGCAGATCAGCAAACTGCAGCAGCAATTACTTCCTCGTTTCCTGCAAAAATAGTTAGAAAACACAAAACCCAAAAGAAAAGGAAATAAAACAAAAGAAAGGGATAATTCGGGTTGTCTCCCGAAAAAGCACTTTTCTTTATTTACGAGTCTTTAAGTTAGACTCGGAGCCGCGGGGCTTCTATGGGGGCCCTTGAATCTGCCCCACTTCTTTAATATCTTTCATCAAGTTATGCCTTTTTTTTTTTCTTGTAGAATTATTGATCCCATTTGTTCCAAACTTATGTGAAAGCCATTTATCACATGATTCTCCTCGGTCATCATCTTCAGTAATAATACTATTAGTAATGCTGATGTTGGATCTTGTATCGTCTATAGTGTCAGTGAGATGATTGCACTTATACTGCTTAACCAGTCCCTTAATGATTTTTGAGTTTCCAAATTTTATTTTGTACCAATCTTCCAATGCTAATTCAACATCATGTTTTTTGTCCCTTATGAGGGTATATCCATTCATTAGCCTTTCTTTCACATTTTTGAGGATGAGTGACCGATGGCCATGTTGTGATTGACTTGCTATCTTCGGTCGGCATCGAGTTGCAAAAATGTTTGTTTGGATCCGGAGTTTCCTCAATGCTTTGGACTAATTTATCCTGTTTCTGCTTACAATTATCAATATTTTTTCTACTATCATTAGTAATAGGTTTAGCGTGTAGAGTGGAATCCATCGATTGAACATTAATAATGTCAACACTGTTAGAAATTTAAATTTTTTGTTTTAAATGCTCTTTCATACTAAAAGTTATTCGTTCATTTTCAGTTCCCAAAGAAATTTGATTTTCAAAAACCTTAATCTGAGCCCTACAAGTGGCCAGAAAAGGTCTTCCAACAATCAAGTTGTAAGTCTCCCACTTTCCCATGTCAATAACCACAAAATCGGTAGGGAAGAAAAAATTTCCAATTTTCAAAAGCACATTGTTCACAACTCCCCTCGGTACAGCCTTGGAGGAATCAACCATTTCAATCATAATAGTTGTTTCTTTTAAATTGGTAAGTTTGATTTTTTTCAAATAAAGTGGTAGAGATAAGGTTTACCCCAACCCCCAAATCAGCTAATGCGGGAATCTTAATGTTACCAATAGTGCATGGGAGAAGAAAACTTTCCTGGTATTGTTGTTTTTCAGGAAGTTGGCTTGGTAGGACCTCGTCATCTTCTGATTTATCATCCTCTCTTAGGTAGTTAATCCCGAAAAGATCATTAGTGATAGAGGATGTGCACTGCTCTTTCTTTGCTTTATCTTGCGCAAATATGGCCTTGCAGGCAATGGCTTTAGCATTACTTGTCTCAAGGTTTTTAGCCAATTGCCCAATTTCTGTCTCGAGGTTCTTAATCGCAGCATCTTGTTTACGTAGGTTCATATTGGTATCCTCCTTTACTTTTACCATCCACTCCTTGAGTCTTTTTCCCTTTTTTGTAGATTCTTCGATGTGCCGGTGCAGTACCCAGGGGATTTTTCTCGTGTAGTACCCAGGGGATTTTTCTCAATATCTGGGTCCGTTATTATTGTAGCTATTGAAAGGGAATTCTCTTCCATAGTTAACTTCTCCGATCCTTTTAACTTCTTCGTTGGAGCAACATTCTTTAGAAGGTGGAGTCCCGTTACGCTCAACTTGAATGGAATGCACATTTTCCTTGAGCTTTTTCATTTCTCTTCCAAGGCTTTCTAATTTGTTGTTTATTGCTGCAAGGCCTTCCATATCATCATTCTTGCATCGGTTGCTTCCTCCATTGTGCCATTTGTGAGAGTCGTCTGCTATTTTTTGAATAGTTTCTAAAGCCAGAGTGGGTGTCATACTAGGAATCGGCCCTTGAGAATCAATCATTTGTCTGGATGAGATGTTCAGTCCCTTGTAGAAGACATTCATTTTTTTGTTGGCTGTTGAGGTCATGAGTAGGGCATTTGTATAACAATTCGTTATATCTTTCCCAAGCTTGGTACAGTGTTTCGTCGTCTTCCTGTTTGAAATTATGGATCTCCAAAATCTGGTTAGAAATCTTTGATGCCGGGCAATATCTTTGAATAAAGTGTTTCTTTAGTAGCGCCCAAGTATTAATTGCCCCCGCGGGCAATCTTTCGATCCATCTTCTGGCAGCTCCAGTAAGAGTCATAGGAAATACCCTTAGCATAACAAAGATCATGAGACACGCCGGAATGTTGAAAAGGCTTGCAATGTAAAGGACATTTTCAACGTGCTCATATGCATCTTCGTCCCTGTTTCCTGAAAAAGGGTTAGCGCGAAGCTCCCTCATAAATTGGTCTTTGATTTCGAAACGGACATCCGCTCTAATTGCCGGTCTTACGAGACCCGGCCCCTGTTCTGCCCTTGTCAACACCAAGTATTCCTCAAGAGTGAGGTCATCGATGTTAACAATTTCCATGGTACCTGAAAACTTGAAATATGATCGTCAGAAAAGTTTAAAACGAAATTAAAGACTTAATATCAATCCTAATATAACTCCCGGCAACGGCGCCAAAAACTTGATGTAGGTTTTACTGACCAGGTCTTAAATTTATAGTGTCTCGCAATACCTATGGTCTACCCTAGTGCACTAACGGGCAGTGTACCCGGTCATGTGTAGTGTAGTAAATGTAAAGCCGAGGTCGTCCCAAGAGCTATATGTGTTGGATTATTACTAAGTCTAATGTCACAGAATAATGATGGTTTCGATAGGGATTTAATTAATTAAACTACTAATGCAGAATAAAATAAAGCAGATAAATGGATGAAGAGAAATCAATAGAGAGAAGTGGTGCTAACCTAGTTAATCATCCTAGCTAGTTATGTCTACGTCTACTTACTTCCAATTACTTCAGGTGGGGTCAAATTCGAGAAGACAACATTTGGTCAATTCGCCCGAACCTATCAGCAAAGATGCCACCACAGGAGAAATCAAGCACACCGTCATAAGTCCTGTTGTTCCTGGTCCCCTAAGCCAAGTCATTAAGTACCGCTACATGCTAGATTCATAATAGTGAGTGCCCGACCGTTAGGAACTTAGACACTACACCCCCCAATTCTTAAGTTCATCCAAACGATAGGTGATCAGTTGGTCAAATCGCACAAGTAGAAAGGGTCGTCAGTTGGTCATATCTTACCCTTCCCGTCTCAGTCCGCTCACCTAGGGTCAGTTGGTCATATCTCCTAGGCAATTGGCCTCTACCGCCATTCAAAACTACTGAACAAAGGGTGACTACCAATGAACTATGCACGCCTACACTTAGAAATAATTGTACGGAAGTAAAGGTAAACTTAAAAAAAACAATTAAGGAATCATAACTAGGCTAGCACCAAAAGGTGCTTAGCCGCTCATATTAATCATGCAAATCAATTCAACATTCAAAGGTATGAAATACATGAATTGAAAGTAAAAGAAATATAAAACGCTAATGCTTATCGTAATGGAGTGACTTCTCCCTTGGAAACAGCTCTGTATACTCCTTTAGACCTGCCTTGAGCTTTTTCCTACGTTCTCAGAGTGTTGTGTGTAGAATGGGATGATTAGAAATGCTGGAATTCGTGGGGTATTTATAGGCCAGATCTGGGTTACGGTGTAACCAATATAGGAGTTACGCCGTAACCTTCTATTCCTTCGTAAAATGCCCTAGATCTGCTGGTTACGGCGTACCCTTATGAGTGGTTACGTCGTAGTCTTCAATAAACTCGGTTACGTCGTAAGTGATGCAGCAGTTACGGCGTAAGTATCAGCGGCGTGGAACCTCTTTTGACCTAATGTAGTTACGTCATAACCTCTGGAAGGAGTTACGCCGTAATCTTCGATAAGTTGGCATCTGAGTCACGCAATAGTTACGGCGTAATGTGAGAGATGAGTTACGCCGTAACTTCTTCAAAATAGCATACTGTGATAAATCTTTAGATATGTTTCCAATTCCGCGTCTCTTTAGCTCCAATGCTCGTAATTTACCTGAAAGTGGAAAACAATGGAAAACAAGCGTAAATCCATATAAATGATATAAATAACGAGCATTATCGGGGGAAATTGACACTTAATATTCAGGACTATTTGATGTTATCACTAATCGTCGTGTTGGCGGTGTAAAAGTTGGAGAAGGGTCCGGTGGGAGTATTTACGTCAAAACAAAAATTGTAAATGTCCTTTTTTTTATATCATTTCATTTATAAGTTTATCTGGTTTGTCATATCTTGCATGCTAGTCACTGAGTTCTTATGTGAGAACGTATATAAATGTAATTTCTTTCCCTCACCCGATGTGGGTTTCAAAACCTCACACTCCATACTAATTACCTTCTACAAAATGTACACCGTCTTCACTTCGATCAACTCCGCAATCATATCTCATTCATTTTTTAATAATTATAACTCCTTCACAATCATTATCTCATCGGTGACCACTACTTTCTTCGGTCACCGTCACTGTCACTTCAATAAAAATTTGTTATAAATCTTTATTATTTTCGGATATTAAAAAAGATCTATGATGGGAACTGAGATCTTGCACTTTTTCTATTATGTCTGTCATTTGAGTTGTGAAAAGGAGATGGGTGGATTTTAGCGGTTGTTGTTTCTTGTTATATTTGTGAGGTTGTACGAAGATGGGTTTTAGGTTAGGTGTAGATGGTGTTTCTTGATATGGATTATGTTTTCTGCTCTACTTGTTTCTTTATTCCTTTTCTTTTAGTTTTTGAAAATGAACCAAGAAGGATACACAAGTCTGAGGTTATAAGCCGGGTATGGATGTGCTTATTTTCAGTGATGCAGGTACTTAGTATCGATTAGAAAGTGTGGTAAGTTAAACGAAGGAATGCATTATATATAAGCTCTCGTAACTTATGTATGATTGTAAATAAATAATGTTCTCAATTGTTGTTGAGTTAATGCGTTGATTTTGGAAGGCAATAACTCATGTGTTTCATCTTCATGGTTACATTTAAATTTGCATTAACACTTTATATTCACTTTGATTGTTAATTCCATTAACCGCAATTTCATAGCTTTACAACTTAACAATAAATAGTGAGGACTTAGCTTTACAACTTAAAATAAATAGTGAGGACTGAATCTTTTAATACAGTATATAAGAAAGTTACCATCAAGTCACGTGGTTAGTTTGTATAACCAACCATTTAAATTTGCATTAACACTTTATATTCACCTTGATTGTTAATTTCATTAACTACGATAAATTTTCATAGCTTTACAATTTAACAATAAATAGTGAGGACTGAATCTTTTAATATATAAAATAGTTACCATCAAGTCACGTGGTTAGTTTGTATAACCAACCATTTTAATTTGCATTAACACTTTATATTCATCTTGATTGTTAATTTCATTAACTGCGATAAATTTTCATAGCTTTACAATTTAACAATAAATAGTGTGGACTGAATCTTTTAATATATAAAATAGTTACCATCAAGTCACGTGGTTAGTTTGTATAACCAACCATTTAAATTTGCATTAACACTTTATATTCACCTTGATTGTTAATTTCATTAACTACGATAAATTTTCATAGCTTTACAATTTAACAATAAATAGTGAGGACTGAATCTTTTAATATATAAAATAGTTACCATCAAGTCACGTGGTTAGTTTGTATAACCAACCATTTTAATTTGCATTAACACTTTATATTCATCTTGATTGTTAATTTCATTAACTGCGATAAATTTTCATAGCTTTACAATTTAACAATAAATAGTGAGGACTGAATCTTTTAATATATAAAATAGTTACCATCAAGTCACGTGGTTAGTTTTTATAACCAACCACTTTAATTTGCATTAACACTTTATATTCGCCTTGATTGTTAATTTCATTAACTGCGATAAATTTTCATAGCTTTACAATTTAACAATAAATAATGAGGACCGAATCTTTTAATATATAAGATAGTTACCATCAAGTCACGTGGTTAGTTTGTATAACCAAAAAGGCACAAAGAAACACAAGCAACCAAATACATAGTACACACAACAATATAAATATTAAGTAACACCAAAGTGTATATACAAGCATAAATTCTTTTCCCCACCCGATGTGGTTTTCAAAACTTGATGCTCTATATTAATCACCTTTAACCAAATGCACACTCTCTTCACTTACATCAATTCCACAATCATATCTCTTTCATTTTTGCTAATTAACACTCGTTCATAGTCATTGTCTCACTGGTGACCACCACTTTCTTCGGTCACCGTCACTGTCACTTCAATCAAATTTCTTAAACTAAATGAGTAAACATGGAGAAGGGTCCTGTGGGAGTATTTGCATGAAGACGTGAAAAATGCAATGGTATCTTTCTATGTTTTTGTTATTTCGTTCCCATTTTTCATAATTAGAATATATGATACATGGTGCATTTGTAAAATCATGTAAATCATACTGTCTTTGGCTTTTCATAGTTCTTATATGGTAGGCATCTAACTATTTTATGAACCAGCGTATTTCGCGTAAAAAGGTTTTTCTTCTCATAATTAGCTATTCTAGATGCGTGCGGCGTGCCCAGTCACTCATATATATGACTTCGATATCAAGATTTTTTTCAACTGTTTAAGTGGAATCAGGCCATTGCAACACCAAAGTTTGGCTTCAATTTTGGGATCTATATGGCTAGAATGTTGCTCTCCGACTCAAAATGGTGGTGTCATTTTGAGTTACACAATCTTTCGTTCACTTTAAGCAGTTAAGCTCTTGAAAGTCTAAAATCCTCTCAACTTGTGAGTTGTGACAATCTCAAATTGGTAAAACCAATTTTGTTTCATTTTTTTGCTAGGTATTTTTAGATTATAGGGGCGCTCCAGTAGGAGTATTTGAAACTTGATAAAATGAGAAGTGGGTTCATTTTCAATGTGAAGCCTTTGAAGATATAGGCATATACCTAATGTTTGCGTCAACACGACTTGGCCTTGTACTGATAGTCACTTGATGCGGCAATGTTAAGATGGGAATAAACTTCATCACCATTCTCTAGCCTATGTAAAGCATGCAATTTGAATTTGGTGTAAGTTAGCAGTAGTTTCTTATTGGAGTTTGAGTATTTGTTTGTGCTTTTAATCTCCCATAATAGTATCTAATCAAGAGTAAATTTTGTTTAAAACTATAATCATGTAGCAAATCATCTCTTTACTAATTAAATTCATTCGTACTCATTTCATTAGCGACAAGCATCACTTCTTCGTCATCATCACCTCGTTCAACCAAATCAACCATCTACCAAAAATTTAAATGAACTAGAAGTCATACAACATAATGCAAATAAGTTGTGGGTTTAAATATCAATTTGTGAGAATAAAACTTATCTAACTTGATGACTAGCTCGATTACTAGCCATTATTGGTGATTAAATTGTTTCTGTAAAAAAAGTGTAAATAGTTTGTTTTTGTTAAAAAAGTTTGTGTCTTTTAGAAATAAGTTAAGAACCAATATAAATTAATGGTTGACGAGGTTATGAAAGTTATGTATAACTCTTGTAACCTAAGCCAACCACCAAAGTAACATTAAATTTCAACTTGCCAACACTTTACAAGCCACTATATAACTAAGTGAAAAATCTTACCTTCACCCTATGTGGGAACATAAAGGTGATACAAGAAATTTTAACTCTGAAGACATACAATAACACCTATAATGCAAATATAACCAATCACGTATCGATTCATCTATCATTCATTTTCTGTTACTCCTTCTGTCTCTAAATTATAGTCTACATTTCCTTTTTAGAATGTCTCAAAATAATTGTCCACTTTCTGTTTTAAGTAAAAACTAGAGAATATATTAGAGAAATATTCTCATTGAGTGGTTGCGATTTATAATGGCCCCACTTTTATTAAAATTTATTATTTTCTTACTCATGACAATAATTTTGAGACAAATGGAGTAATTAACATTCATTCGTAATCATTGCATGGGCCTTATTCTATCATCACAATCAAATCACTGACTCAGTCATTGTTATTGTCACCGTCATTTCATTCAAATTCATTAAACTAAATTACGAAACACATTAACCACTTCCTATTCTAGTCACACTCTTAGTTCAATCGCAAACTTTCTATTAAAATATGGGTCTTGAAACAAGTACACATGTGTAGCGTTAATGATTATATAAATAATTTTAGCATTAATTTGAAGAATTAAATTAGTCTATATGATTATGTACTTTCTAATTCTGAATTATATTTTGGGGCTAATAATCTTTTAAAGCACTATAGTTGTCAATAATGGCAGTTCTGCGTAGCGAACTAAAAAATAACTCTTTTAGACATTAATGTTGACATTTTTGTCTTTCTTTAAGTATCATGACCATTTTAACCTTTCTGAATTACGAAATACTTTATTTTCGAAATTTTCTTTCCAATTTTTTTAAAAAAAAAATTTCGAAATTTTTGTTCCGAATTTTTTTTTTTCGAAATACTTTTTTTTTCAATCTTTTTTTACTGAAATGTGTTTCTTTAGAATTTTTTTTTTCTGTGACATGCGAAAAAAATTGAAAGTTTTTTTTTGTAATAAAAAAAATTTTCGATAAAAAAATTCACTTGTGACAAAAATAAATAATCAAAAGTGAATAAAAAATAGGTGAAAACGTATAAAAACGGAGTATAACGTATAAAAAAAATTCTGAAATTTTTTTTTCGATTTTTTTTTATTTGATGTTTTTTTCTGAAATAATTATTTTTAGAAATTTTTTTGTGACATGCGATTTTTTTTTTTTTTTAGATTAAAAAAATTTTCTGCAATTTTTTTTTGAAAATCTTTTTAAAATATTTTTCGAATGGTAAAATGGTCATAATACTTAAAGAAAGAAAAAAATGTCAACATTAATGTCTAAAAGAGTTATTTTTTTAGTTCGCTACGCAAAAATGTCATTCTTGACAATTGTAGTGCTTTAATAGGTTTTTAGCCCTATATTTTATGTAGTGAGTGGTTGGTTGATAAACTATTGAATTTATAAGAGTTTTCTTCTAATTTTTTTGATCAAACATTACATTTATTCTTCCAAATGTGAATGGTTTATTGTTTTCATTAGGGAAAAATAGAAGTTAGAATTACTATTAAGCTGATTGCTAAATAGAGTAAATGTGATTATACATTTATAACCTCAAGTATCCCATCTAACAATCAACATAATGCATAAACCAATTTACTAATTCCTTAATACCACAGTATATAATTACAAAAGTTTATTTTTCCTTATCAATGTGGGATTGAAACCAAACAACTATTTACAGAATGTACACTATCTTCAAATTGAAACGATTATACCTTGTACCATTTTTCTTGATCATCACACTCTTCACATTCAATTCAATCACAAACGGAGTTGTTTTTGGAGGGTGGTGCATATATGCAGTTGATGTTAGTGGGGTTATTTATGCGGATGGTGGAGATCGCGGTGTTAAAGGTGTTGGGGGTTCTCGTAGGAGCGTCTACGTTAAAGCACGAAAATTGTGAGTCTCTATGTTTGTTTTATATCGTATTCATGATTAGGATACAAGGTATGTTGTTGTGGTTTTTCACCTATCAAATTCTCAGTACTGAGCTCATGTAGTGTAATATATGAGACGTCACAGAAGATTGTGTGCGTTATCAGTGGCAAAACTTGAAAGTTTTTCATGAGAGGGGCTTACAAATTTTCATAGTTCTTAAGGTGTCTTATTTCACGAACCACCATATATCGTGAAAACGGGTTTTGCTTCTCATTAGTTATTCTAGACGTGTGCGGCATGCCCAATCATAATCACTCTTATGACTTCGATATCGGGATTTTTCAACTATTTTGTTTGGGTTAAGTGGAACCAGGCCATTGCAACACCAAAGTGTGGCTTTAATGTCGGGATCTATATGGCTAAAATGTTGCTCTCTAACTCAAAATGGTGGTGTCATTTTGAGTTACACAATCTTTCGTTCACTATAAGCTAGAAGTTAAGCTCTTGAAAGTCTAAAATTCTCTCAACTTTTGTTTCATGTTTTTTGCTTTGTATTTTTAGATTATACTCTAATAGGAGTATCCGAACTTGAAAAAATGAGAAGCGGGTTCATCTTTTATGTGAAGCCTTTGAAGATATAGGCAAGTAGCTAATGTTTGCGTCAACACGACTTGGCCATGTAATGGTATAGTCACTTGGTGCGGGAACGTTAAGATGGAATTAGCTTCATCGCCATTCTCTAGCCTATGCAAAGCAAGCAATTTGAATTTTGTGCAAGTTAGCATAGTTTCTTATTGAAGTTTGAGTATTTGTTTATGCTTTTAATCTCATATAATAGTATCTAATCGAGAGTAAATTTTGTTTATAACTATAAGCATGTAGCAAATAATCTCTTCTTTATTAATTAAATTCATTCATAATCATTTCATTAGTGACAATCATCACTTCTTTGTCACCATCACATTGTTCAACCAAATTAACCATCTACCAAGAACCTAAATATAGAACTGATGCAATATAATTCAATTAAGTTGTGGGTTCAAATATCAATATGTGAAAAAACGACGTATCTAACTTGATGACTAGCTATTATTCTGTTTTATTAATTACGTATGATGATTGGTGATTAAAACGTGTAATATTTTGTTTTTCTTAATAACAAAGTTGATTAAAATATGTAAATAATTTGCTTCTCTTACTGTAATAAAAAAGTTAAGAATATAACAAAGTTGATTAAAATGTGTAAATAATGTGTTTCTCTTCTGATAGTAAAAAAGTTAACAAAGTTGATTAAAATGTGTAAATAATGTGTTTCAATTCCAATAGTAAAAAAGTTAACAAAGTTGATTAAAACGTGTAAATAATTTGTTTCTCTTACAATAAGGAAAAGGTTAAGAATATAAGGCTAAACACAGTAATGAGGGTCAATCTCACCATTTTATCCGTCACGTCAGCTTTCTCTCTTTGACAACCATCATGCGATTGGTTGCCACAGTAAAAGCGACCTTCATCTATTTATTTATTTTTTCAACTGACAAATTTTAATTTCATTACATGTTTTTTTTTCTTTTCTTTTCCTCCTTTTATAAAATACTTTACAAATAATATACAAAAAAAAAATTACAAAAATAAAATAAAAAAAGAAAAAAATTACACGTTTGGTCCCTATGGTTTGGCCAAAATAACAACTTTAGTCCCTAAGTCGTTTTTATTACACCAGCAGTATCTAATTTTGAAACTATGCACGCTTTTGGTCCCTATTTTGGATGGGCGTTAGTTAAGTCCGTTAAGTATTTTGCGCTGTTAGTCATTCGTTAATAATGTTTGCACCGTTAGTCCTTATTTTTAAAATATAGTTTTCCCCAGTTAGTCCCTCCGTTAATAATAGTTATCGCCCGTTTTTACGTTGTCCGTTTTATCCGTTTTCGTTCGTTTTATCCGTTTTCCTCCGTTTTTATCCCGTTTTTACGTTTTTATCCCTTTTCGTCTGTTTTATATGTTTTCGTCCATTTTTTTTACGTTTTTGTCTGTTTTTATCCAGTTTTGTCAGTTTTTTATCCGTTTTCGATTGTTTTTTTACGTTTCAATCCGTTTTCGTCCGCTTTTTTTACGTTTTCGCACATTTTTAGTTTTTGTTTTTATCATTGTTCGTTGTTCATTCGTTTTAGCCAGTTTTTTTCACAAAAAATTTCCAAAAAAAAAATTGGAATTTTTTCACAAATTTGGAAAAAAAAATTACAAAAAAATTTTGAAAAAATAAATTGGGAAAAAAATATTTTCGAAAAAAAATAAAAAAATTTGAATAAAAAATTAAAAAAAAATTTTTCAATAAAAAATATTGAAAAAAAAAACGGATATACTTTTTTTTAAAGATTTAAAAAAAAAAAGATTTGAAATTTTTTTTTTTAAAATTTTTTTTTTGAAACTTTTATTCAAATTTTTTTGAAATTTGATTTTTTAATTTTTTCAATTTTTTTTTCGGAAATATTTTTTTTCCAAATTTATTTTTTTGGAAATTTTTTTCTTTTTGGAAAAAATTTTCAATGTGTTGAAGTAGTACAAAAACGAAAGAAAAATGGACAAAATGTAAAAAAAAATGGTCAAAAACGGATGAAAACGTAAAAGAACTGGCGAAAAAGATTAAAAAACGAACGAAAACGGATGAAAACAGACAAAAACGCAAAAAACGGGCGAAAACGGAAAAAAAAAAGGGACAAAAACGTAAAAACACTGGCGAAAACGAATAAACAACGAACGAAAACGGATAAAAACAGACAAAAACGTAAAAAAATGGGCGAAAACGTAAAAAAAGGGACGAAAACGGATTAAGACGTAAAACAGTGGAAAACGGATAAAAAACTGACAAAAGCAGATAAAAACAGACAAAAACGTAAAAAACGGACGAAAACATATAAAAATAGACGAAAAGGGATAAAAACGTAAAAACGAAAACTAAAAACGGGGGAAAACGGATAAAAACGAACGAAAACGGATAAAAACGGACAAAAACTTAAAAAAACGGGCGATAACTATTATTAACGGAGGGACTAACGGGGGAAAACTATATTTTAAAAAATAAGGACTAACGGTGCAAAAATTATTAACGAAGGACTAACAGCGCAAAATACTTAACGGACTTAACTAACGCCCATCCAAAATAGGGACAAAAAGCGTGCATAGTTTCAAAATTAGATACTGCTGGTGTAATAAAAACGACTTAAGGACTAAAGTTGTTATTTTGAGCAAACCATAGGGACCAAACGTGTAATTTTTTCTAAAAAAAAAAAAAAAAAAGACCACCCTTATCACATGCCCAAGGCCTACGAAGGTCGTCTACACGACCCTTGAGCCAAAAAAAAGTGATGCGATTGTGATTTAAAGCCACAAAAGTGGCAATCGATAGCGACCTTCAAGTTGATCGATCGTTTGATCTCTACTGTGTTTAGCCAAACAAAGTTGATTACAACATGTAAATAATAGTATAACAAAGTTGATTACAACGTGTGTAAGAAAAAAGCTATGAATAGATATTAATTGGTAGTTAATACCAGGTGATAAATCTCATACCTAATCCAACTACCAACATAATATCATATTTCAGCTTGTCAAAACTTTACATGCCACAAAATATAACTAAATGAAAAATATTACCTTAACTCGATGTGGGAACAATAGATTGATAAAAGTAAGCTGTATCAAAATCAATCATGTATCAAATCATCTAGCATTCATTAAATAAACATTCACTTGTAATCATCGCATCGGCCTTATTCCATCACCACCATTATATCACCAATCCTATCACCGTCACTATCACCGTCATTTCACTTAGATTCATTAAATTAAATAACTAAACATATTCACCACTCCCTAATTCTAATCACACTTTCGGTTCAATTGCAAACTTTCTAATCTACTGTGGGTCTTGAAACAAGTACACATGTGTAGCGTCAACAATTATATAAGTAACTTTAGCATAAAATTAAATAACTATATTAGAGTCTATCACTCTATATGACTCCTAGTGGCTCGCTCAATGAGAGGGCAAAAATGAACATGAAATTTATACTTTTTTAACACCTCGGCAAAGCTTTTTATATATAATAAATCATTTATGTACGTACAAAGGTTATGAAATAGTCTCCATATAAAACAAGAAACAATTACACAACTACTGGCTCGACAAACCATGACATGCCATGATCATAATAACCAAAACACAAAGACTGACACACTATAAATAAAAAACACAATACAACGACATTTCAAACAACCATAGACTTGCTCGATATCTTGCACTTGCCTTTAAGCTCCATAGTTGAAACATTTTTTCACCTCATGTGCTCTTTTACGCACAAAAATTGAAATTCAAAAATCTATATAATAGAGAAAATAAGAATCAACCGCACAACATTCAAAGAATGACAAGTTAGTTACGTTTTAGAGTAATTACCTAAACTTTTCTAAAAAGAGAAAAAGTAATTTTATGAGTGTATACGTTGTGAATAAATAAAATAAAAGATAGTAATTATACCTTAAATTTTCTTGAAAGAAAAAAAATAATTTTAAAAGCTCTAAGTGTAGTGTGGTATCATAGAAAAAATAGTGCCATTTTAGCATTTTTTGGTATCATAGAAAAAATAGTGCCATTTAAGCATTTTTTTCACATGGGACGAGTTTTGCGTCTACTTTTTTCTGGCATAACACCAGCTTTCTGTTTCCATGGTGCACAATTTTTTTTTCTATTTATTTAACTAAAACAATATATTTAACTAAAATTAAATTTTATTAATAAAAAAATACATTACCGAAAATAAAAGTTAGACGTAAAAATAATATTAAACTAGTTTTGGAGATATTATAAGGCCCGGATTCTTTTTTGAAGCTTATATGTGGCACCTTCACTCCACCGTAGTTATTGCGCGGAAGCGATTTAACTTTAGACACCTACTTGTGAGCTTAATTTAAGTTTAGTATTCACTCGATCATGATATGATGTATATATTGAAAGTTTAGGTAGCTTAGCTATACTGCCTAATGTTAGGTTAGCTTGCGACATCGTTAGTTGTGATCTTAGTCGCGAGTTTAAGTTAGGACCACGACCGGACCTATGGGTTCAAGGGAACACATGAATATTAATTGCGTAGTGTTAATTTTGTAAAAAAAATTGATTTTCTCGAAATGATCCCGTCCACGAACTTTGTGACATTAAATACATATGTCACGTTTAACCTTTTTACTAGTTTAATAAAATTATATGTCTTAGTTCATTTTATTTCCTTTATATTCGTAAAAAGAAATTTGTGCACCTAATCACTTCAAAAATTTGGGTCCGCCATTGGACTTAGGGGCGAGCGGGGGAAGTTGTTGGGGGAACGGTTAAGGTTACAGCTAGGAATGTTACCTTCGCGGAAGGTGTGGTTGTAAATGTGAGTAGATTTTCCCCCGGAGTACACGAGTGGGGATGCCGAATGGTTCGAATAGCTTATTCATGAGGACAAGATTTATATCATAAAAGATATTATAAACCACTCACGTGCATGACCAATCACCAAACTACAAACGATGTTTGGTTACCACATGACATTACCCTCTATAATACATGAACTTAATAATGTTGTTATTATTTATAAAAGGGCTAATGGCACAAAAATGTATCATAATTGTCACATATTTTTTCTATATGAATTGAATAATTTTTTTTTTTTTGCTATTATGTGTACTAAAACTTATTTTTTGTACTTTATGACCATTTTGCCCCTCTTGGGTTAATAAAATGAGGGGCAAAATGGTCATAAAGTACACAAAAAAGCCCACAAAATCAAGTTTGGTACGCTGAAAAGCAAAAAAAATTGTTCGATACATATAAAAGAAAATCATGACAACTATAATACATTTTGATGCCATTAGCCGTTTATAAAAACATTGTACAAATGCAATAAACTTGTACATTAATACTGTAGTTAATATATGAATGAAATTGTGTATAAATGATTAGTTATAGTGTTGACGATTGTCCATTCACTTGTGTTGGTTATCCTTTGGTGCGAAGGAGTGGTGACTAGTGAAGTTTTTAGCCTGTGGTTTTGGCTAAGTGAAATACGGCCAATTCAAAACCGAAGTGTGTGCTCGTTATTAGTGTTAATAAAGCAAAAACATTGCTCTCAAAAGCAAAATAATGTGGCATCGTTAATAGGACAATCTTTCGTTCAATCGTCATTCATTTGGGTTAAAACCTGAACCGTTTTTACTCATGAAATGCGATGATGGATAATATTAGTTTGAGGCTTAGCTTTGGGATACTTACAACCCTCTCGGCTTGTGAACATCTCACATTGGTAAATTATCTGTTAATCTATTCTTTCATTTTATTTCTTTTCTGTTGATGAACTCCAAGAATAGAATAAGTGCCTTTAAAATAGATAATCCGTGTTGCGGAAATTCCTTTTGTTTCTTTCCTGCATTTTTTTTAAGGATTTTTCTACTTTGTTAAAAATTTTAATGAAGCTTTCTTACAATGTCTTACAACGCATTGTTTCAATTATTTTGTTTGGGTTTAAGTTGAATTAGGCTATTGCAACACCAAAGTGTGGCTTCGATATCGGGATCTAAATGGCTAGAATGTTGTTCTCCAACTCAAAATGGTGGTGTCATTTTGAGTTACACAATCTTTCGTTCACTCTAAGCTAGAAGTTAAGCTCTTGAAAGTCTAAGGGTTCGTTTGGCTTGTAGATACTGTTGGATTTGGATTTGGATTTGATATGGTTTGAAAGAAAATACGATAGAAAATGTATTTGATTGATTTAAAAAGTATTTACTTACTGATTAAAGTTTAAGTTTAAAAATTAATTTGATAAATAGAATAATAAAAAAGACAAAAAAAAATTGTATCTATGTGAGAGAGAGAGAAAGAGACATACACAAATGTGTGTGTCAAGGTATCCAACAAAACCAGACAAACTCATACACTATCATTTTTGTGGGCCACCATAACTATTTAGTACCTAAACCACCAACCAAACATTGATTATTACCCTAAATCCAATCCAAATAGTGTGACACCCCCAATCAAACGCACCCTAAATTCCTCTCAACTTGTGAATGTGACAATCTCGTATTACAAAAGCAATAAAAATAAATGATCAATCTTTCTTAATTAGCATTCATTCATAATTGTCACGCCTTATTCTGCAACTAGTGGTTTAGAAATAAGTGATGTTATTAGTTCTAACACAATACAAAAAGATGCTAGTAAATTTTAGTTGAGTAGTGTGTGGCATATAATACAAAATAATCGTTGAATGTGGGAAAAAAAATCAAAAATTGCATTTAAATTGACCGGTATATACCTTATAGAGAGGTTATATATGTATAAACTTTGATAAGACATAAACCAATCAACATAAGACTTAAACCAATTTACAAGTTATTTATCACCGCAATATATAAATAACAATAATTTTATTCTCTTATAGATGTGGGATTGAAAACCAAACAACTATTTAAAAAATGTACACTATCTTCAATTTAGTTACACGATTATACCTTATTCATTTTTCTTGATCATCAAACCTTATACCGTCACTTGTCATCACACTATCCACATTCAGTTAAATAACAAATGGTGCTGTTTTTGCGGGTGGTGGTGGATATATACAGTTAGTGTAATTGGGGTTGTTTATCCGGATCGTGGTGTTGAGTGTGGGAGAGGATCTCGTGGGAGTATCTGTGTTAAAGCGCGAAAATGTGACGGTCTCTTTCTTTGTTTGATTTCGTATTCATGATTAGGATATAGGGTATGTTGTTGCGGTTTTTTTACGTATTGAATTCTCAATACTGAGTTCATGTAGTTGAATATATAAGACGTCATAGAAGATTGTGTGCGTTATAACAGTTGCTTGTTGTAAATTATACCATCATAATTAGGGGCACTGTTCAGAATATATATGAATGAATGTGATATGGATTTGATGGTGGAAGAATATCTGTGAATGTATTTAGTAGACGAGAAGACCGATCATTCTTTGTTCATGGTACGTTCATATTAGCATTGCTTTCAATCATATTTAAATTACTTATAGAAATCATTTATATGGTCATATTCATGTTAAAATTGATGTATCTAAATGCTACTATATTTGTGAATTACTGACGCCAAAAACAGTGTTTATGATGATTAGTGTTTTGCTTATATGGCTTTCCCCAGGAGACCTGGTTCGACTCCCTGCAGTGGTGAGTGCTGACTAGTTAAAATATTAGCCATATGGCTTGATTATTACAATTAAGCTTTAAACAAACACACTCCATGTCTTAGTTTAATTCCACAGTCATTCATAATCATCACACCTAATTCTGCCACTAATTGCGATTCTAATAAAATATTGAGAACTTATATGATATAATTAGCTAGTAAGTAATTGCTATTCATCGTACTAAAGGAGTTTCGATATATGCCTAAGTTAGTAAATATTTGTGTATATTTATGTTATGATTCGTGCGTACCTGGGTTTAGTATAAAAGTTAATTTAATTTAGACTAAAATACATGGTTGGTCCCTAAACTTGGAAAAACGCTTCGCGATGGGACAAAACTCGGCCTTTTCATCGTCAGAGGTCCAAACCTTGGCCTTTAAATGCCAAAATGTTGTTGTCAACGTTATGTAGGTGAGGGCAAAACCTTCTTTCACTGTAGCGTACTAAATAAAAACCGTTGTACAGTGTTTGTAGTTAGTATATGTGTGTGTAACACGGTTTGGTCGACATTTATCATCTATCCCTAAACTATCCTACAAAACCGGTCTTCTACAAAACGATAATCATTTCAAGATGGTACGTTGCTGGTGTAATAAGCAAGGTATTATTCGCACTTCGTAAACCTCTGCCAACCCAAGGCGTCGATTCTTTGGTTGTCCTGTTGAAGTAAGTGCGTCTTAATATTTATTGTGTTAGTTTGTTTTCGGAAGCAGCAAATTACATTGTAACAATGGTGGTTGTTTAATGACTTGTCATAATCATGAATAGGGGTCTTCTTGTCGGTGGATAAGATGATATGATCCTGAAATCCGTGCTCGTTCAAGAATGATCATACCTGGCCTTTGGAGGGGGAGAAATGAGCTTGAGGCAAGATTAGCAGCTGCTCAAGGTGATGTGTGGAAGTGAAAGATTTACCTGGTGCTAAGTTGGATGTTGTTCTTAATTGTTTATGCATTGGGATAACTTTTTTTAGCTTTTATGTAATGAGGCGAGATGGTTAATGTTCAGTATCTTGAATTGTAGTAACGTTGTTATGAAGTATTCAGTATGGTTTGTTTCTGATTTTCAATGCCTTATGGGTATGCAGATGGTTAGCAATTTGTTTAGGGTTGACTTTTAAATGTCAACATTCTTATGAGGTTCTATTTAGCTTTGGTTACTTTTGATGGAAATTATTCACACATCAAGCTTAGTCAATCTAAAAAAATACATAATAATGACATGGTTCCCTAGTTAATGCAAATGGATATAATTCCAAATGCATAAAATTGCATACTTTTCAAAGCATGAGAACTACAGTTAGACACACACACATATATGTTTTTAGAGTACATAACTTGTCCATAGTAAATAAACTAGATGAAACATCGTCTAGATAATTAGCATAACAGAATTGACCTATGGTGATGCCATCATTCTTTCCAGTGCAGCCTGCTGCCTAGTCATTATTCGTGTAGCAGGCTGGGTTGAAGCAGAAACTGCTTGAACATCACTTGACTGGGATTCACACTGGGCTTGGTCATGCATGCTGGGATCGGCAGTTGCTTCATCTTGATGTTGCTGGGATTGTGACTGGGATGCATAATGTATGATGGGATCTTCAATTCTTTGGATCTTGATTTTCAGATTGAACACCACTTCCTTGAACTGCACTAACTTGACTTTGAACAACACCTGTACCTTCAGCTTCTTTATCTGCTGCTACCTTTTTACTTTTAGGATGTGTCTTTTTTGCTGCAGCTTTAGTAGGCACCTGTTTGACATTTCCCTTATTGGCAGTTCCACTACTTGCAGCTCCACCATACCCTAGGTATGTTACCCGGTTGTGTCCAGCAATGCCACAAATACTACACTTAACACTCTTTCAAGCCCTTGACAGCTTACCATCCTTCACAATCTCTTCACTTTCAGGAGCTATCCTAACTCTTTTTCTACCTCTTGCGGTAGGCGGGTTTGTTTCGGATTTCGGTGGAACAATTGTTGTTCGCACAGTTGATTTTTCCCAATGTACACTGCTAGTTATAGGCTGGACATGGTGTTTGTAGGTTGCCTCCTAAGTGAGAAGATAGTAACAAGGATGAGCCCATGTTTCTACAGCTCCTACTTGTTGCCCATTTAAAGCCATATTCCAATTGGTAGCAACAGCATGTTTACATGGTAAACTTGTTATCTCCCATCTTCTGCAAGTACAAGACTTGTGTACAACATTAACTACACATTGGTCACCCCATGGTCCACTAACCTGAAACTTAGTTCCCCCATTCCATAAAAACATTATACTTAATGACCTCTTTCTTATTACCCTCTAGCATGTGTTGTGCAGTTGGTGTTAGTGGCCCATCACTCTTCTCAATCACCATAAGAACATGCAATATCCTCTTCATACAGATTCCCGATGTATTCTAAGGCTGTAATAATTGGTCTGCTTAAACCCTCAGTTATTTTGTCATGAAACACTTGACACATGTTATTAAGTAACACATCAGAAGTAGCTCTCCCTAAATATAAACAGTAATAAACATGTATTAATTATAACTATTTATACTGCATTAACAAATACAAAGTAATTGAAACAGATAGATCACTTACATGAAAAATGTGACCTTGACCAATGGATCGGTGGTATCTTACTTAACCAATCATGGGCTGGTTGACTAAGTTTCTTGAGATCAGCCATAGCTTTCCAAAACTGTACAACAGTTGAGGCTGTTGCACATTTCCCTAGATGCTCTTTGTAGGCTCTACCTTTACATTGCAGTTTCATTTTCTCATGAATGCTTCTAATACGAATTTGTGTTCGCATCTGGAAAAACTTCTCCTAAAGCTCTACTTATATCCCTGATAAAATCAAATATGTTTTATTCTGTTTCAAAACAGAGAGACTTAAATTCATGAACAGAGTAAGAGAGTACCTTATCCATGTCAGTAATAAAAGTGATGTTTGAAATTGGCCCAAGTGCTATATCATCGGATAAACAATGAAGAAACCAAGACCATGAACCTATGTTTTCTGAATCAACAAAAGCATAAGCGAAAGGGTATATACCATTGTTGCTATCAATTCCCACAGCAGTCATCAGTTGACCATTCAAAGGACCACGAATTGGAAAAGCAGCCAGCCCCAACAACGATCTCCCACACTCTTTGAATCCTTGCTTCAGTGCACCTAAACAAACATACACTCTCTTGAATTCTCTGGTTGGAAGAGCCTCATCTGGAGGTCGTTCCACATTCATCACCACTGTTGTATTAGGGTTTGTCTTCTGCAATTCTTGAACATAATCTCTCAACATGGTAAATTGTAGCTTGAATTGACCCATGATGGCTGTTATTGCTAGGTTTTTGGCCCTTAAAACCTTCTGCAGGGACACTTGAAGGTTGTATTGGTTGGTAAGTTGATTATGCACAGACTTGACAAGAAGCTGTGGATTTGTTTCAACTTGTGCTGTAATTTTCTGTGAGATATAGCGAAGGTTAAAAGCTCTGACTTCCCTTGATTGCAAACAAGTGTGTTGCTCATTATATGTTCTGACTGACTAGATACCTGTCTCACCATTCCTGCCGACAAACAATAGCCATGGGCAGAGTATTTATGAAGGGTCTTTTTTGCCAGAAAACAATGCATTTATACCCCTTCTGCTTAATGGACTTCTAGATGGGCCTATATCCAGTCCAGGACCTTCACTTGGGCCTCAAAGTGGAACACAACCCCTGCACTTGACCCTTATTCTTGTTTTGTCATTCTTCACAAAAAACAACTCCCTCCTAGTTTCTATTAATGCTCTCTTACTAGGTTTTTTACTTCCCCTGCAGTAGCAAACTCCTGACCAGCATAGAAAAAAGTGGTATAGACTCCAGTTGCAAAGTCTGCCTATTGGAAACTAACATAGTCACTGCAAAATACATCATCAACCATCACAGGTAACTCATTTACCAACTGCATGTCATCACTTATATTACTGGTTGTTCCTGCTTCACCTAACTCATTACTCTGACCTACTTGTACCATACCAAGTTGTGCATCATTCTCCTGACAAGTGTTCTCTTCATTTGGTTCAATTGAATCATCAACTACATTGCCTAAGTCACTAGTGTCACTCGCTTGTAACAAAGTAACATCAACAACAGGATCCTGTTCCATATTATTGTCATAAACAGAAGCGCATCCTACAAGATGATTATCCTGAGTCAATTGAAACAGACTTACATCCACATCAGGCTCCTCAAACCTGTTATTGACATCAACTAGTGGTCTTCCTGCTTTGTCTAAGTGCTTCTCCTGAGTCAATTGAAACAGATTAACCTCAAAAATTTTCAGGCTCCTCAAAGCTGTTATTGACTTAAACTAGTGCTCTTCCAACTTTGTCTAAGTGCTTCCCCTGACTCACTCGAAACAGATTAACCTCAACATTATCAGGCTCCGTTATAGCATTATCCTCATCAATAAGTACTAAAGCACGCTCACTGTTATGAACATGTTGGCTAGCAAATGAGCAGTCTAAGGTGGAAAATACTGGCTCAATGTTTGGAAAATTGGTAGATTCACAAATTTCGTTGACGTCCACAGGCACTTGTGTAAGTTGGATAAAAGGATCTAGGGCAGCTTCATTATCTAGATCATCTAACACCAACCGTCTACAACATCTCCCAAAACACAGTCTTAATTGATTGTGGGGACATTTCAGAAAGTTCTAATCTAGTCTTCCCTATTTTCACATAAGCGTCTATCAGCTTATGCTCTATGACAACATCTTTAAACAAGTTAACATTAGCAGGTTCACCAAAGAAAAAAAACCGTCGTCTAATGCACAACCAGGCTTAAGAAAGTAGAAATAATTGGTTTGTCCAGTCTCATAACCGATTTGGGTCATGAGAGCATCCATTTCATCAACGGATACCTCTTTTATTTCCACAAGATCAACAAGGCCTTTCTTGCCTCCTTGATATATCCTACCTGGAAAGTATCTGAATGTACCTTCATAATAGAACATCATGCTAAAGGATCCAGGTTCACCCGCTGTATAAAAAATGTACAAAAACAATGTTAAGCTAAAGTTACCTAAAAAGGGAATAACTTAAACAGTCGTACTAACATATGATTGTAATAGGCTCTAACCAAAAAAGACTTACAATATCTCCTGATTGCAGCTCTTTCCTCTGTTTCATGATCATCATAGAAAGGATATTCTCTTACTCGCCACAGAGTAAATCCAAGGTGGTTGTTTGTTATTTTCTTACTTAGATTATTTGATTTAATGATAGACATTGCAATAGGCTTTTCTGGGTAGGCTTCCAAAACAAGTTTGGGGATGAGCAATGAGTACACACTTTGGTTATATTCTACATAATGGCGGGAAATTGGACAAGACATCTGCTACAGTACATAAAGTGAAATGACTATTGTAGCCTCAACAATAACATGATAACGGGTTTTTCTAGAGTATAACGGAACGTTGACAACGCCGTTATTGGTCAAGGGACGATTTTGGCATTTAAAGGCCAAGGTTTGGACCTCTGGCGATGAAAAGGCTGAGTTTTGTCCCATCGCGAAGTGTTTTGCCAAGTTTAGGGACCAACCGTGTATTTTAGTCTTTAATTTATCTCAATAAATTGTGCTTTCACAAGTATTAAACTTATAAATAGAACTAGCGTGGATCGTTATTGAACGTGAATAGTAAAATAATAAAAAATAAAAAATGGGCATCTTTACTTATTCTCGAGGAATTACTTGAGTCGTTCGAATGTGTAGAATTTCCAGTATTTATTTACGTGAATCGTAACTCGTGCTTTCATTTTTTAGGGTAAAGGTTTTATTCACGGTGAAATACATTAAAAAATATATGAGATTCGTTCAGAGAAGAGTGATGATGAGCTACTCGTAAGAAGAAAACAACCCACGTGTTTGAACAAGCTCAAACACGACAACCAAAATTCATAACTAGAGAAACACAAATAAAAGTAGTAATCAAACTACATTTCCTCTAGCTAATACCCCTCCATTACTCGTGCCATGGCAGCTTCCATATCCTCTTCATATTGTCCACGCGCATCTTTTTCTTGAAACTAATTGATGCTAGTTTAGACCTGATCACATCGACAATGATGTTCGTTATATCCTTTTGCTTCCTTCCGTTCTTACCATGAACCCCATGGTTACGTTCTTGCCATACATAGTAAGACGTTGCAACAACAATTAAATGACCAACTATGCAAGTAACATTGTTAGTTTTCGCCAAAGGAACAATCCATGCCATGATATCGGTCCAAATAAGAGGGATATATGGGAATTCAGCCACTTAATTAAGAACACTTTTCCACACATTAGAAGAGTAAAAGCGTTCGAAAAATAAATTCAGCCACTTAATTAAAAACACTTTTCCACACATTGGTAGTTATAAGTTTGGTCAGTTTTTTTTATAAACAATTCTATTAATATATATTATTATTGGAAAGGGTCACTATATGGTTTAAATGAGACTTATATTTTTTTATATTTTACATTAATTTTTTAATTTTCTTTTTATGGTAATGTTTTTTTTACTAAAATTTTAAGACTTCTACTTCCTTTTATAGGAAGTCTCATGTGCTTTATAATGTAGTATAAATATAGATATGTGGCTTATGAGCTTATTTATTTCTCGACTCATATTTAATGACTCTTTTCTTTGGGCACCACGGTTAACGATGTCGATGTACTGATTTAAGGACTCTTGTCGCTGCAAACGCATATCATCATTAAAAGAAATTTATAAACACCTCAACTCGTCTGTTCAACGCATCTTGACTCAGTGACCCTTCTTTCTTTAGCTTGCCACTTGTTGCTGGTGACAAATTACTCGAGGACGGAGGTGATCAATATAAGAAAGTAAAGTAACTTCAAATACCATTTTTTACGAGTTATGGTTTCAATACCGTCTTCCACGATACACGGGGAAAGTTGAGATGTAGACAGTCTTATCCATATCTATGGTAGAGAGGCTGCTTCCGGTTCTATGAAAGGTAGAAAAGGACTTCCGGTCTTGCTAAGGTAAAGGTGTTAACCACTTGATCCAACATTACTCTCGGAGGTGATAAATATTGGTTCTCTTTTTTCGTAGTTTGTTCGGTCTTTGAATATCTCATATTTCTTCACAACCTTTTTATCGAAAAAAAAAAGAAACTAGGATAGTTTGTTCGGTCTTTAAATGTCCCATATATCTTCACAACCTTTTTATTAAAAAAAGAAAGGAAGACAGAAAAGAAAAAAAGAAGAGAAAAAAAGAAGAAAAAATAAGATGCGTTGGGGTATGATTTGGGGCGCCGTGAGGTTGGCAGCCCAAGCCAACAGCCAAACCGTACCCGAGGCTAAGAGTTTAAAAAAATGAACGAAAATGTAAGTTATTAATTGTCAAACGACAAGAATATTACTCCATAGATTTAACATCCTTGTCACATAAACAACCGACAACCCGATGTGGGATGTAAACCTGAAACAAAATTATAACTATTTAATCACTCAATTAAATCAATGTCATATACTCATATAATTAATCAAATGACTAAAAAACAAGTTCACTGCTACTTAATCCTAATCATACTATACACAATCACAAACCCTTGTTTTGTAGTATCTGCATCATCACTTGATTTCACCGGAGACTACTCGCTGCCGTCGGCACCTTCACTCCACCGTAGTTATTGTGCGGAAGCGATTTATGAGGTATCGGTACTTTAGACCAAGGTTG
The DNA here is from genome assembly GCA_910596185.1 of Chrysanthemum makinoi. Taxonomy (NCBI): domain Eukaryota; kingdom Viridiplantae; phylum Streptophyta; class Magnoliopsida; order Asterales; family Asteraceae; genus Chrysanthemum; species Chrysanthemum makinoi. The sequence goes on from OU343221.1 coordinate 329,989,970, forward strand.
TAAAAATCACTAGACGCTAGTGAGTCGGTTCGGTAGGGCCTAGCGATTAATCGGTTAGGCGGGGATTAATCGGATTGAGATTTTTATGCACAAAAATGTAATTTTAAATATTATATTATTTTATATGTATGTGATAAGCGTATTACATCAAAGTTCAAGTATTTCAAGTGTTTACATATAGACAATATACATAATTCTTCAAAGTTCAAAATCAAACATAAATATTACTCGGTTTGTTGACCATTTTTAAGCTACCTTTGACCGATTTTGTCCAATTAATCGATTTGTTGACTGATTTTAAGTGATTTTGTCCGATTTTTAATCGATTTTGTTGACCAATTTTTAAGCGTTTTTGTCCGAGTAATCCGATTAGACCGATTTTGTCCAATTAATCGGTTTGTTTACCGATTTTTAAGCGAACTTTGACCAAACCGATTAAATAAGCCGATTATGATAAATCAAGGCGCTTAGTGAGCGATCAGCGATTATGCGGGATTAATCGGCCGCCTGGGCCGATTTTTACAACAGAGCTTTAGACACCTACTTGTGACTTGTGAGCTTAATTTAAGTTTAGTAATCACTCATGATATGATTAGCTTGCGACATCGTTAATTGTGAACTTAGTCGGGAGTTTAAGTTAGGAGCACGGCCGGACCGATGAGTTCACGGAACTCCTGAAGATTTATTGCATAGTGTTAATTTTGTCAAAAAAATCGATTTTCTCGAAATGATCCCGTCCACGAACTTTTGTGACATAAATACATGTCAAGTTTAACTTTTTTACTAGTTTAATGAAATTATACTCCCTCCGTCCCAAAATTATTGTCCCCTATAATTTTTTTAGTCTTTCTTCTTCAACTTTGTTTGTGTTATATAATACTTGGTGAAAATATATATTAATGTATTGAGTTTTAAATGTATTTTCATTGGTATAATTTTCATAAAGTATTATATAACAAAAATAAATATATTAATGGTTAAAGTTGAACAAAAAAGACTGGTCTAAGTCAAAGTGGACAATTAAAGTGGGACGGAGGGAGTATATCTTAGTTCATCTTATTTTCTTTATATTCGTAAAATTATTGTTTGCACCAAATCACTTCAAAGTTAGGTCCGCCATTGGACATAGGGGCGAGGGGGAAGTTGTTGGGGGACGGTTAGGTTACGGCTAGGAATGTTACCTTTGCGGAAGATGTGGTTGTGAATGTGAGTAGATTTTCCGCCAGAGTACACGAGTGGGATTCCAAAAGGTTTGAATCGCTTATTCATGAGGATAAGATTTATATCATATAAGAGATTAATTCACCACTCACGTGCATGACCAAACTACAAACGATGTTTGGTTACCACATGACATTACCCTCTATAATACATGAACTTAATAATGAAATTGTACGATGTTTGGTTATTCTTTGGTGCAAAGCAGTGGTTACTAGTGAAGTTTTTAGCCTGTGGTTTGGGCTACGTGAAATACGGCCATCTAAACCGAAGTGTGTGCTCGTTATCGGGATTAATAAAGCAAAAATATTGCTCTCAAAGGCAAATGTGGCATCTTTAATAGGACAATCTTTCGTTCAATCGTCATTCATTTGGGTTAAAAACTGAACCGTTTTTACTCATGAAATGCGATGATGGATAATATTAGTTCCAGGCTTAGCTTTGGGATACTTACAACCCTCTCGACTTGTGAACATCTCACATTGGTAAATCAACTCTTAATCTATTATTTTCGTTTTATTTCTATTTCTGTTGATGAACTCCGAGAATAGAATAAATGCCTTTATAATAGATTATCCGTGTTGCGGAACATCCTTTTGTTTCTTTCCTGCATATGAAATATATCTTGACGAAAACACAAGTCTTCTAACACAGATGTACACCTTCAAGATGCGGGAAGGTCTTCATTTACTTGTTTCGGGTATATATGAACATTCAAAAAACATGTGCATATGAGCGTATATTTGAGTTTAAACTTATTCATCATTAGTTTCATACCAATTTGATACATATGGCAAGCCATCATGCATACGTTGATTAATTATGTCCAGCGGTTAGGATATCTGGCTTTCACCCAGAAGACCCGGGTTCGATTCCCGGCAATCGATTTTTTTTTTTTTTAATTTTTTATTTATGCTTTCTTACTTTTTATTTATATTATTTGAATAAAAATTTTCTAATTTACAAATTTTCTATCTTTTCTAGTCAAAGGTAAGTTAATATCTTTCCACAAATTTAAAATTTTCTATCTTTTCTATTTGCTAAAGGGCATAATGATGTTTAGGAATATAAGAATGCAAACATGCTTCGTTCATGACTAGATATTTGTTGTGTTTGGAACATGTAATAAATTGTTATAGAGATATATGTGATTCTCATTATGAGCTTGATATTTATTGTTTTTGTTTATAAAAAGTAAAAACATTGTTCAAAAGCAATTAGCTAACTGACTCTTGCAATCTAAAATTCCATTGGTAGAATCGCTTCTTATAAATAATTTTTTTAAAGTCTTTTAGAAAACGAAAGCGAAAATCATAATGCTAGCCTCAACTCATAACACCACGGTTAACCAATAAGCAGAAATTTTTTATATTTGTATAAAACAAAAAATGTGAAAGTATATATTACTAGTGGCAATATGTGTCACCTGCTAATATATTTTCTTTTATAGTAGCATGCTACACATCATGCCACCAACATAATACTTACTTTCAAATTACGTATACGTTATGCATTACAATATATAACTAGGTGAAAATTTGTTGTTTCTTGCGATATGGGATTGGAAACTTGATAGCAAGTGAAGTGAAACAAAGTGGAATTGAGAAAATATGTGAAGAGAGATTTCAAATTTTGTGAAAAGCAATTGAGTTTAAAATTCTTTGAGTCCTAAGAGCTTGTTTATTGCCTAGGATTAAACTAGTAATTTTCTATCAAGTTATAACAAGATTAGATATTCGTTTTGCACTATTTCTGTTTGGACAACATATTTATGTAAATGTTGTAATTTAATCCAAAAAAACATCTTCTTTTCTATTAAGTAATGCTTCTAACAAATGAGCCTAACCATTTTTTTAATATAAATATATATACTAATTTTTAAAGCTTGATAAAAGCTCGAGCTCGAGCTATTAAAAGCTCGAACTCGGCTCGTTATGTGTTTCGAGCTTGTTTATTAGGTTGGGCTCGGGCTTGAGTTCGATAGAAGCTCGACTCGATCAAGTCAAGCTCGAGCTCGAGTTGTTTGATAAAATCTTGATTTGTTTGCTCCTCTATTCCGGAGGATGTGTGGGGTGGTGATGCCTACGGGTGCTTAGATTTGAGTAGAGGTAAGTGCGTGTTGTGTTGTGGAAGAGGTGAAAGAGTTTTAGTCGTTTCCATTTTTTCACCCTACCACTTGCGTAACCTATGAAGCAAACAATTTAAATTTGGTGCAAGTTAGCACTAGTTTTTTTTTATCGGAGTCTTAGTATTTGTTTATACTTTTAATCTTCCATAATTGTATCGAATAAAAGTAAGTTTTGATTATAACTATAACCAGCTAATAATATTATAAGTTTCGTGTTGTATGCATCTGAAAAAGTTGACAAAGATGATATTAAAACAACCATCTACCAAAACCTTAAATGAACTAGAACTGATACAATGCAATGCAAATAAGTTATGGGTTCAAATATCAATTTGTGAAGATGACTTATCTTACTTGATGACTAGCTCAATTTAATGTGTAAATAATTTGTTTGTCTTAGAAAATAACAGGGTCGTCATAAATTTATGAAATTTTTGAAGGCTCTGGACAAAATTAAATAGTAAGTCTTTCAATAAGGAATGTTATATATAAAGTGTCACCATTTATAAGATATAACGCAATTAATTATCTAAACGTTATAATATATTACTCATTTACTCCCTCCGTCTCAAATTATAAGTCCATTTTGACTTTTACAAAGTCTTTTCTTTCCTACTTTGACTTTAATTATTTTTTTTTGTGTTATATAATACTTGATGAAAAGTATACCAATGAAAAAGAATTTAAAACACAAGTCCATTTATATATTTTGCGTCAAGTATTATATAACACTAAAAAAAGTAATTAAGGTCAAAGTTGATATAAAAAGACTTTGAAAAAGTCAAAGTGGACTTATAATTTGGGACGGAGGGAGTAATATATTTTCTCATCTAAATACTTTTTTCTTCGTGAAAAATATATGTACACATGCATATAATTATTAATGAGACAAATTTAAGGCCCTTAAAAATTTTGAGGCTCTAAACGATAGCTCACCTTTCACACCCTCAAAAACAGCCTTGAAAATAAGTAAAAGTACTTTCTTATTATTTTGTTTTAAAAGCACGTTCTTATTATTTTGTTTTAGTGATTAAAACGTGTAAATAATTTGTTACACTTGTTTCTCTTAGAAAATAAGCAAAAAGTTGACAACTGATATAATTAATGACCATCTGTACGTTCTTATTATTTTGTTTTAGTGATTAAAACGTGTAAATAATTTGTTACACTTGTTTCTCTTAGAAAATAAGCAAAAAGTTGACAACCGATATAATTAATGACCGTCTTAGAAGAACGAAAGTTATCTTATATAACTAACTTTCGTAAACTAAGCCAGCCACCGACATAATATCAAATTTCTACTCATCAATATTTTACACACCACTCTATATAACTAAATGAAAAATCTTTCCTTCACCCGATGTGGGGACTAATTGATACACGTAAACTTTCACAAAAGTTTGCTCCAAATACATATAATAACACCTTAGATTGTATAATGCAAACGTAATCAATCATATGATTGATGTATCAAATCATCTATCATTCATTTTCTGTATATTAACATTCCCTAGTGATCATCGCACCGGCCTTATTCCATCACCACCATCATATCACCAATTCTTCCATCGATATTGCCACCGTCATTTCACTCAAATTCATTAGATTAAATGACTAAACACATTCGCCACTTCCTAAATCTAATTACGCTTTTGGTTCAATCGTAAACTTTCTAATCAACCGTGGGTCTTGAAACAAGTACACATGTGTAGCGTCAATGATTATATAAGTAACTTTAGCAAAAAAATAGAACATAAAATCTATAACTCTAGTGGCTCGCTTAATGACAGGGCGATAGTGAACTTGAAATTTATACTTTTCTAATACCCCTGCAAAGCTTTTTATATATAGTGAATCGTTTATGTACGTACAAAGGTTATGGAATAGTCTCTAAATAACACAAGAAACAAATACAGTACTACTGGCTCGATGAACCATGACATGCCATGATCATAATAACCAAAACACAAAAACCGACTCGCCAAAAATAAAAACACAATACAATGACATTGCGAAACAAGTACGTATAGACTTGATGGATCTCTTTAACTTGCATATAAACCCTGTTGATGAAACATTGTTTCCACCTGATGTGTTCTTTTTAACTTTAAAGACATAATTTTCATTCGGACCACTTCAAAAACCATACTCTTGACTACGAGTCTACGATCCGTGTTGCCGAAAACACAAGTCTTCTAGCAAAGCTCCATACTGAACATTCAAGAAACAAGTGCCTATGAGAGTCGATCTATTTGGGTCTTAAGGAAACTGCACAATGCATCCATTGTCTGCTTCCATGTTCACAGTTTGTCCTGCATTTCATGAAGAGATTCAAGAGTAAGCAATTAGGAAACTGCACAATGCATCTACAGTGGGCTTTTATTTTGAGAATTTAAACTTATTCATCATAGTTTCATGCCATATTAGTATATGACAAACCATCATACATTCATTGAGTAAGCAATTAGGATAGATTACAAAATGAATATACAGAAATCCATTGTCGTCCCGCGGTTAGGATATCAGGCACTGGAACTTTTAAATTTTTTCAGCTTTTTTATTTTTAATTCATTTTGTTCTCAGTGTACATAATACAAAATAATACAAAAATAATGATAGTAAATATCAGTTGAGTAATGTGTGGAATATAATACAAAAATAATCGTTGAACGAGGAAAAAAAATTAGAGTTAGTATTGAAGTGATTGGATCATGCTGCTAGTGGATGTTATAAATAAAACTTACAGTAATGCATCATCCAATCAGCATAAAATATTAACCAATTTACTTATGCCTTAACACCATAGTATATAAATAACAAAAACTCTTTTTTACCTTATCGATGTGGGATCGAAAACCAAAAGCCTATTTGCAGAATGTACACTATCTTCACTTCAATTCCACAATCATATCTCATTCACTTTTCAATTTGTTTTACTTCTCATCACACTATTCACATTTAGTTCAATCGCAAATGGTGCTGTTTGCGGGTGGAGGTGGATATATATAGTTGATGTTAGTGGGGCTGTTTATGCGGATGGTGATGATCGCAGGGTTAAAGGTGGGTTGGGGAAAGGGAGGAGGGGGGGGGGGGGGGGGGGGTCTCGTGGGAGTATCTGCGTTAAAGCGCAAAAAATGTGACAGTCTCTTTCTTTGTTTGATTTGGCATTCATGATTGTATGAGACGTCATTAATTATATACGTAGCTGTTATTATTTATACACCATTTGTACATTGATTGAAATAGATACTAGTACATCATTAGTTATAAGCTAAGTGACATTCGTCCGTTGCAAAACCCGAAGTGTGTATTTATCAGGATTAATAACCCAAAGTGCTCTTATGTGAATTAGCATTCATTTATAATCATCACACACCTTATTCCGCCACTAACAGTTACACTAAAAAAGGTTGAGAACTTATATGAATTAGCAAGTAATTGCTATTATTATCGCTTTAACAATAAATGATGTTAATAATACAAAAAGATGGTAATACGGTATTGTAGTAAATAATTTATTTTTAAAATAAGCAAAATGTGAGAAATTGTATAAATTGCTTATTTGATGAATGGTGAGAATATATTTATTGAAGTGTCAATAAGCTCTCACAACTCAACTAAATGGTCAAAATCATACTTACCAAGAACTTAAGAGCCCCACAACACCACTAAAAAAGGTTGAGAACTTATATGAATTAGCAAGTAATTGCTTTTATTATCGCTTTAACAATAAATGATGTTAATAATACAAAAAGATGGTAATACGGTATTGTAGTAAATAATTTATTTTTAAAATAAGCAAAAATGTGAGAAATTCTATAAATTGCCTATTTGATGAATGGTGAGAATATATTTATTGAAGTGTCAATAAACCTCTCACAACTCAACTAAATGGTCAAAATCATACTTACCAAGAACTTAAGAGCCCCACAACACCACAATATATGAACAAGAATAACATGTATTCATGATTTGATGTGGGATTGAAAATTTGATAGTTCATAGCAATAACTAATAATCCTTTTACAAGATGTACATTTTCTTTACTTCAATTGCACGATCATATCATATCTCATTCGTTTTATTCTTGACCATGACCCCTTATACCGTCACCAGTAGTTACTAGTTATAATCACAAACCCTGTCATTTTTGCGGTGTGAAAGGTAGTGAAGCAGGGGTCTGGTGGAGTATCTACGTGGTGGCACGGAAATTGTAATAGTCTCTTTCTTTGTTAGCGAAGCGGGGACTCAAAGGTCTAAAGAATTGGATTTACGGGTCTCATGTTCCAGTGTGTAACCGTGAAGGTGATCTTCTGCAATAAGAAGGATTTGAGCTTGCTTGAAGTGGTGCTATATGCTATCAAGTTGTGATTTTGGGAATGAACAAAGTCAATATATGTGGGACCGAGATGCTGATGAACTGTCTAATGAATGCTAAAGCAAAATTTTTGTGTCAAATGCTTATGTTGATCTTGTTATATGAATTATGTTGGAAGAAATACTATCATTGCAAACTATGGAAGTTTGATTGATCGATGTCCCATTGCTCTGAAACAAACGAACAAAATCAGCCTTGTAAGCAAGGAAATCAAAGAACTTAAATGGTTTAGGCTTATTCTTGGTTATTTTCTTGATCTTTAACACACCCGGGGAATGATCAGTGATACGATATGGTTGGAAAATCGCATACTAATCCGGGTACTCATTGTTAAACTCGGGTTACACATAACACGATCTACTTTCTTCAAAATACCAATGTTCGCATTCAGTTTTTGATTCCATGTGTAGTGCAATCCAGTGCAGTTGACATCTTCAACTTCAATATTACACACACACTCATTAAAGTCTCTCATAGAAATATTGATATCTTTAGACCCATGATATGTATCCTCAATATACAAAGCAGCGTTGAAATCCCCCATAATAACCCACGGTCTAGAATTCACAAATTGCTTATGTAACCCGAGACTTTGCCACAACTCTCTTCGTGCCACATATGAGTTCGAAGCAAGAACACCATAACGTCTACTACATTGTCATTCCAACCAATAATGATACGAGAGCCTTTCGCACACAAGCTCCCGTTAGAAGTCCATTTCCAATTGACACAAACCTTATTACACATAGCATCCAACTTCCCAATGTCAACATGTGACTCCAAAATAGCACAAACATTCAAATTATTTTCATTTATAACTTGACCAACCTCTATTTGTTTAGGGGTGCGGTTCAACCCCTTATGTTCTAAGAGGCGATGCTATACATTGGACATATTACCAATGGGAGTGCTTGCCCCGTTTTGTTTCTGATTCGAGTTTCGACTGGTTCCACCCTCAACTTTAGTTGTCTCGTCATAGACAGTCTCAACATCATCTTCATCAGAGTCCTCTAGGTCTTCCACAACACCATGTTTTAAACTCCTTATTGTTCGATAATCCTCCTCATTATCCCCACTTTAACTAGCCAAAGCAGAAAAGGGTTTGGATGTAACTGTATTCCCATCATTCTTACGTTCCCACGCTGTCTGTACATTCAATTTAGGGGCTTGCTTAAAAGCAAGATTAGTCTTTTGTTTCACCATAAAGCTTTTTTCATTATGATTCTTGCCTTTATTACGACCTTTAACCATTTGGAATCCCTCACCTTGAACTTCTGCCACTTTCTTTGGTTGCTCTGTAACACGTTGAGGGCATGCATCCGCATCATGACAAAAAGTGTAACAAGTAAGACGGTGTGGTGGCTTCCATTCATATTCAACGCTAACCTTTTCACACGTATACCCATCACCCTCCAGATTGGGCACATCAACTGTAACAGATGCTTGGAATGCACATTCAACACCAATTTCAAGCATAGCGCAGGCATACAAACTTCTTCCCCATGACTTATAAAAACGGATGAAAACGGACGAAAATGTGTAAAACGGACGAAAACATATAAAAACGAATAAAAACGTATAAAAGTGGCAAAAACATATAAAAACGGACGAAAATGTATAAAACGGATGAAAACAAATTAAAACGTATAAAAATTGTCAAAACGTACAAAAATGGACAAAAACGTATAAAACCGAATGTAAACGGACGAAAACGTACAAAAACGGAAGAAACGTAAAAAAATCGACGAAAACGTATGAAAACGAATGAAACCGAATAAAAACGTATAAAGATTGTATAAAAACGTACAAAAATGGACAAAAATGTATAAAAACGGATAAAAATGTATAAAACGGATGAAAACAAATAAAAACGTATAAAAGTGTATAAAAACGAACAAAGACGGACAAAAACGTATAAAAACGGACGAAAACGTAAAAAATTGGACGAAAACGTATAAAAAAGGATGAAGACGAATAAAAATGTATAAAGTTGCAAAAAAACGTATAAAAACTGACAAAAACGTATAAAAACAGATTAAAACGTATAAAAATGGATTAAGACGGACGAAAACGTATAAAAACGGTTGAAAACGAATAAAAGCGCAAAAAAATGGACGAAAATGTAAGAAAACGGTCAAACTAACAGAAATAGTGGTCTAGGGACTAAATCCGTGACGTCCAACTAACCAAAAAGACTGTTTTGTACTAAAAAAAATATGCAATGTCATCATTTTAAAGGTTCAGTAACATGTTTAAACAACTCGTGAAGTTTAGTACCTTAGATGACAGAAATGAAACATTAGTAACTTAGGATAAATTTTTCGTAAAGTTTAGTGACGTGGTTGTATATTAACCCTTTCATGAGGGTGTATCTTTGTTACCTAATAAGATTTATAATAACATTCAACAAATTATTTCACCACTCACCTGACATTACAAACTTCTGATCAACTTATATATCAACGTACCCACGTAACTTTTATATTTTAATAAAATTATGTTATGAATAATATTATGTGGATGTCCATATAACTCATAAGAAGCCCATGGCCCAATTAGCTATTAGGGTTTTTACTCTAATATTTATCTATATATACCTTTTGTATCTCCTACATTATGATTAACAGAAGAATATTTCATTCTCTCAATTCTTATTCACAACACGTTATCAGCACGCTCTAAAAGCTTTTGGTTTTTGTTTTCTCTCGTTTTCCACAGGTATTCCTTCTACGGATGTCCTTGATATATTAGATCACTGGTTAAGGTATGTTTTGGACCCTTATACCTATTCATCGCATTTGTTTATTCTACTGTCATATAGAAATTATGTGTCACTTTTATATGAATGTGAGTAATAATATTATTATTCTATTAAAATCAAAATCGGAGAAACCTTCTGTTAATTCATGAATTGACTGCTAGTGTTAGAAGTATTATGGCGTACTTCGTTGTATGGCTTTTTATTATTTTTATATGCTTTTAACTTGGTTGATGCCTATCGATTTTTTTTCCGAGAATATTCATTATTATTAACTGATTCAAAGTTTCTAAAGTTCACGTTTTGAATTTCAACTATGTTTCGATTCCAATCGGTAAACTTTTGAATCCTACTTGCATATTAAATAACTATATCTTGTTTGTTTGTATTGGTTTGATAATCGTATATTTACCATGCATGAGTATAAGTTATTAAGTAAAAAATAAATAAATAGGTGCCTCTATACTGAGTAATGATGATAGTAATGTATATATTGAGATTACATGGCTTTAATCAATGGAGATTTATTTAGTATCCAACTATTTCCTTAATCAGCATAGGAGAGCCAAGACTATATGATACCGTTATATGTTTTTTTGTTACGTCTCTTTAATCATTGAGAAGCATAATATTTGTCATGGTATAAAAGAAAAAAAACTTTAGGGTTATATTAGAATTGCTATTGTAAAAATAATATATAATGAACGCGGGATTGGTCAATTGATGAAAAAACTTCAGGGTTATGTTTCAATTATATTTAGCAAGAGCAATATTACCAGTGAGTTGATCTGTCGGGAATTTAAATGTTAGCCTGTTGAAAATTGGTACTCATATCATATGCATGATTTGAATTTATTAGTTCAATTATTCCTTAATAGACATGAAAATAAGGTGGACTTAAATGTAATTTGCCATTGTTGTTATATTTAAATATTGTTCTCCTTTTAGTTTAAAGACTATTTGGTGAACTAATTGTTAAAACTAAAAGCCTTAATTGAAGCAAATCTTCGAACGTGTCACGATACTGTAATTTAGATACAACTATATGACTAAGGGCTTGTTTGTTAAAATTTTCTATTAAGTCATAGTTAATTAAGAGATGACTTAATGCACACACCTTCCGTTTTATTACTTAATATTTGCAGTCATCTTTCTCTATTAAGTCACAAACAAACAATTTTCACATGACTTAATAAATTCAGTTTTTCTCATATAGAGTCAATTAAGTCAAATTCAAACACCGCCTAAGCTTTCATCATAGGGACATAACTGAGTATCTATTTATAGGTTGTTTTAATATAATTTTTAAGTCTATTGAGACTTGCATATACCATGGGTGTCGCAATTGTTGAAATTTGCTATTGTAATTTATGTTGCGCTAAAATATCGAGGATGCTTAATTACATCTGTTTAGTCTAGCCAAAAGAATAAAGATTAAATATTGGTTTTTTCCCCATGTGAGTATCCATTAATATGCTTTGATATTCCATTAATATGTTTGGTAGTTGAATTATAATGTATTTGTAACTCATCACATGTTAATATCTGAAAATCTTAACTAGTTATGTGTTTGATGTTTTAACAATGAAAACATGGGATTTATTACTCGGTGTTAATTTGGGTGAATAACAAGAATTGTTGTTTGATTTATTTGATATAAAGCATCATGCCCAACATAATATTCCTTGTTAGCAAAGAGTAATTATTCATATTATTAGACTTATACTTAATTCATATTAATTATACCGGAACACATGTTGTGGATGAGTCTTCATACATCTGATTGCACTAGAACAATAGTATTGCTATAACATCATTGTTAGAAGGTTAAAATGTTATTAATATATTGCTATATAATTCTTTTTAAGTGTCTTGTTAAGGTTGATAAAGAATAATTTAGATATCTGACAAAGCTTGAGTGAGTTATAATGGTTTATGGAAATCTTGATTAACTTCATGTCTTCTTTTATTGCGAACAAATTTTATGCAAATAAGTTAAAAGGGCAAGATAACTGCAAAGTAAATTAGCTTAATCAAATTACGATGTTAGTATCAGAAGTTATATACTTTTATGTGATATACTTGTCATGTAATTTTATTTGCTTGTGAGATATATTTTTTTAATTGATTAATAAAATGGATGCGTTTGGCAAGTAGTATATAACTCGGCTAATATGGGATATGCTTTGTTTGTTGCTAATGCTATGGGATAATTTCATCATTATTTTGAATCACACATAATTCAAAAAAAAAAAAAAAAGAGCTTTTAAAACTTTGATTTGGAGATTGTGATGTTACAATAAGTTCTTGAAGTTATCTTATATTTGCATAAAGTCAAGTGCATTTGAAGCACATGTGGTCATAAAACATGGTTTATGAGCCAAGATTATTTTATTGAGTGGCATGACTGGTTGACCATCCTGGGTCAATGAAGATGCGAAATAGAAGAACAATAAGTTTCTTTCAAAATAGATTTGATTGTTCTCAATGGAAGTTAATTGTTCATATATCACCACCAAATAAGTAAGGACTTTGTCCTATAAATTTTTGGAAAGAATATAAAGGGGATGTATGTAGGCCTATACATCCGCCATATGGATCATTTTGAGTTTTAAAATCGATGCATCGTCAAAATGATCATCAAATACACAACTTAAGGTTAGCGTGCTTAGTGGCTCGAATTATAAAATGCGAGCACGGTTTTCTAAATTATATTATTGAGAATGGTGGTGAATACTTTAATGTATTGGGCGATTATTGGAATAAGTGTTGAGCATAAAAGTAGCCCATGTTCATACACAAATTGCTTTTGTTGAAACGTTTATAAAACGTCTTCAGTTGATTGCAAAGCCAATAATATTGTGAGAACAAAACTCTTAGTTTATGGGGCATGTTAAAAATATGAATTCGCATCTTGCCAACAATGTATACTGAATCCTCCCCATTAGAATGGTTTTGGTCACAAACCATATGTTTCCCATATAAAGTTTTATGTGAATGTGTGTAACCTGTATTGTAAATCCACCACAATGCACACAATTTGGGATGTTGAAATTGATAATTCATTCAGGGGAGAATGAACGAGAAATATGGAATGAATTATGATATAAAAATGTTGATCCTCACACTAATAAAAATGAACTTAAAGTTCAAGGGACAATTTACATTCCATATATAGTAGTTGCCAGACAAGTTTTGTGACTAAAATAAAGTGACTAGATCATACATACGCTGCTAATGCTCCAATTAAAATGTGTGTCCCAACATTAAAACCAATGATTGATAGTAAGTCTATGGTACGTCTGCAACGTGGTAGACTAATCGATTCCAAATAAAAGTCCTCGAATGAAGAACTAAAATGGAGCAATAAAATCAAGATGGTCGAATCGAGGTAATAAAAACCCCATAATAGTCTCTTAAAGAGAAGCTAGACATGAAGGTTATTGAAAACCCCGGCTACATGAAAAACTTTGAGTTCTCAACAAATGATAAAATATAATGTCTAGTAAAGTATGGAATCGAAAAGTAATGAATCGACGTCGATATGGTAATGATTATGTAAATAAATAAGATAGGGTATAATCATGGTGAGGATCATGGAAGCAAACCTGCAGGAAGTGCAGATGTATAAATGAATGGCCAAAAGATATAAAGACGCAAATAACTAATGAAAAGAAGTCTCTTGTGATGAGACATGGTTACTGGGACTTGAAGTCCGTACACATGAATGTCCAAAATTATTGGATATGCATCGGTCTTTGTGTGAAAGCGAAATTGAATTACTGGAATCATGATATTCAAGGCACAACTGATGGCACACATATATTTCACAAAGACTAGAAAATTATCTTGAGGAGACATGTTCTAATGTGGTGGATCCAATAATGTATTTTGTAATTATATAAGTCTGGCAATGTGATAAATAATTGATATGCGTCTAAAAGAAAATTAATAGAGCTCATTTGAAGTTGAGATTCCATGATGGATATAAAATGCATGAAGCATGTCTCATGATTTAAAATGTTGAAAGCCTATAAGAAAATTTTCAAGAATAACACTTGATCAAGTTGAATAAATCACTGTATAAGTGAAAGGAAATATGGTATTGGTTTGAAATGAGCCATTTAAATAATAAAGTTTACCCATGTTAGTTTTAAAGAGATTTGTATTTGAATATGCTATAAGTTACATATGGCATGATTAAGTAAATGTGAATGGAACTCATGAAGAGATTTTCAAGATGGTTGAATACTTTGAAATGAAATACAAAGTTTTGTTTTGTTTTATGAATTGAACATCTTAAAGATGAAATCATTTTTCAAAATGAAAGCTAAAGAAAGATGCTATATGGATAAACGACGCTCATGTTTATGAGGTCAATTGATAAAGAAAGACCCCTTTACTTCTAAAGATGATGATCAAAATATCGATTTATGGGTGTTATATAAACCATTGATTGTTCTCACTAGTGGTCATAAATGATATAATGTATCAATTACTTTGCATTCGTTGATACTATATAACTTGTGAAGTACGAGGAGGTACTCGTATAATGATAAGTATGACATATGTTTAATCCTTCTTGATATGTGAAGGTTGAGTGGAGAGCACTTGTTTATATGAGAATCAAACATATATTCTATCAAGACACTTACTATATTGACATTAAAGAAGTTGGTTTATTATATTGGATTGCAACAACTAAGAGATTTAAGTGATGTGATCATCAGGAGGAGAGAAGATACGTGTTGCACTCTTTTTCCCTTGACCATGGTTTTGTCCCCATCGGGTTTTCCGGCAAGGTTTTTAATAAGGCAACATCCTCGAGCGTATAAAGGAAGTATGCACTTTTTTCCCTTCACTAGATTTTTGTCCCACTGGGTTTTGTCTAGTAAGGTTTTAACTAGGCATAATCCTCAATTGGACATCCAAGGGGGAGTGTTATGGATAATTATAACATGGATGTCCATATCTTATAAGATATTGATTAGAAGTATTTGAGTTATATGAGAAGATTACATATCTTCCAGAATGTCTGACTCTCTCAATGGTCGATCACAAACTGGAGATGTATTTACAAGTGGAGGAACCGCAATTTCATGATGTCTAATTAAGCAGACGATCTCAGCGATATCATCCAACCATGCAATAATTCTAGAGATACATGAAGTAAGCCGAGAATGTGTTTGGCTAAGAAGTGTGATACAACACATACGTAGATCATGTGGTAATTATTCAGAGAAGGTGGCACCAACAGTTTTGCATGAAGATAATGCAGCATGTATTCAAGGGCGAAATGACGAAATATATTTAACCAAAATTCTTCTTCAATCATGACTTACAGAATAATTGTGATATTATTGTTCAACAAGTTCGTTCAAGCGACAATTTGGCGGATCTATTTACCAAGGCATTTCCTACCTCAACATTTAGGAAACGAAGTCACAACATTGAGATGCGTCGACTCAAAGAGCTCAAGTAATATAGTCATCAGAGGGAGACAATACGCGCTGCACTCTTTTTGTCCTTAGTCATGGTTTTGTCCCACTGGGTTTTCCTGACAAGGTTTTTAATGAGGCAGCATTCCTAAAGCGTATTAATAATATGGACATCTAAGAGGGAGTGTTATGAATAATATTATGTGGATGTCCATATAACTCATAAGAAGCCCATGGCCCAATTAGCTATTAGGGTTTTTACTCTAATATTTATCTATATATACCTTTTATATCTCCTACATTATGATTAACAGAAGAATATTTCATTCTCTCAATTCTTATTCACAACAAATTAATCTTTTTTAGTAAACAATTTTTCTATTACCACTCTATAAAACATGAACTTAATCTTATTGTTGTTATTATTTATAAAACCATAGTACAGATGCAATAAACTTGTACATTAATAGTTAACATATGAATAAAATTGTCCATTCACTTATGTTGAACTGTTTGATCATTCCTTGGTGCAAAGCATTGGTGACTAGTGAAGATATTAGCCTGTGATTTGGGCTAAGTGAAATACGGCCATATTAAAACCGAGGTGTGTGCTCGTTAACAAAGCAAATATATTTGCTCTCAAAGGAAAAGAATGTCACATCGTTAATAGGCCAATCTTTAGTTGAATCGTCATTCATTTGCGTTGAAACCTGAAACGATTTTACTCATGAAATGCAATCGTGGATAAATATTAGTTCCAGGCTTAGCTTTTGGAAACTTGCAACCCTCTCAAGTTGTGACTACCTCTCATTGGTAAGTCGGCTCTTAATCTATTCTTTCGTTTTATTTCTATTTATGTTGATGAACTCCAAGAATAGAATAAGTGCCTTTATAATAGATGATCCGTGTTGCGGGAAATCCTTTTGTTTCTTTCCTGCATATGAAATATATAAATCTTGACAAAAACACAAGTCTTTTAACAAAGCTCCATAACGATCTTTCCTTACATCTAAAGACGTACAAGGAAATCAACTACCTCTTGCCACTGATCATGTACACCTTTTAGATGCGAGAAGGTCTTCATTTCCAGCCATACTTGTTTCGGGAAGAACATTTAAACAACAAGTGCCTCTGAGTGTCTATTTGGGTCTTACAAAGCTGCACAATGTGTCAATTATCAGCTCCCAAGTTCGCAGTTTTTTATGCGTTTCATCATGAAGAGATTCAAGTGTTAGTATGCCATAGTGGGCTTTTGTTTCAAGTTTAAACTTATTCATAAGCTTCATCATGATTCTCTAGCCTATGCAAAGCAAGCAATTTGAATTTGATGCAAGTTAGCAATAGTTTCTTATTGGAGTTTGAGTATTTGTTTATGCTTTTAATCTCAAATAATAGTATCTAATCAAGAGTACATTTTGTTTAAAACTATAATCATGTAGCAAATCATCTCTTTACTAATTATATTCATTCATGCTCATTTCATTAGTGACAAGCATCACTTCTTGGTCATCGTCACCTAGTTCAACCATCTACCAAAAAACTAAAAAAACTAGAACTAATACAACATAATGCAAATAAGTTGTGGGTTTAAATATCACTTTGTGTGAAAAGTTGAAAACTTAAATGAGTTTCAGTAGAAAGTAATTGCTATTGTTTCTACTTTTGAAATAGGCGATGTTATTAGCTCTCACATAAATATTAAATTTCAGTTGAGTATATTGTGTAAGAAAATGGTCAATGTTAAAATGTTAAAAGTTGTCAAATGTGAGAGAAATATGAAAAACTAATTAAGGAAACTTAAAAAGTTAGAACTAATTTGAAAAAATTGCACACAAAGCCATGCACTTTGAAAGAATAAATGACTATAACGTATTTCCTTATTTACTTTATGTAATCCCACACCTTTTCCTTTTACGAAAATAAAACATATTTAAACCGCTACAAATTCGGTTGTTGTGGTTTGTAAAAACATCCGTAGCCATTTGCTAAAATTACGGGACAAACATTTATTTAAAAATCTCTAACAAAAAAGAAACTGATATTCTTAAAAAAAAAAAAAACTTTCATCGAAATATTAACACAATAAAATGAGATAAAAAGTAACATTCTTATTTTATTTGCATCCACATTTTTTTCATCAAACCAAATGTTGATTCTTTTACCTTTCTATTGATTTTTCTTTATCCACTCGAAAACCTATTAAAGTTTTTAAATCAATTTACGAACTAATATTCAAATTTTTGTAATGGTGTAATATACTCTACCATACAATGGCAAAATGAAAAATCAATGACAAAAGTAAATGAATGAGTTAATCAAGGAAATTCATTAAAGTTTTCCAACAAATAAGCTTCTCTTATATATTTTAAACCTTTATATAACACTGTCAGTTTTTTCTAGTCTAATAATCCTAATAATTTTCTCTGCATACGACTAATTTTTTCCTATCATTTTTTTTCTTTTGCATATTGATATAGCATTTCGGTCTTCTTTCCCTTTGCATGGCAATATGAAGGTATGTTTTAATTGTTGTTATTATGTTGTGATACATATTGTTTCATTATTGGTATTTTACTTTGCTCATGCACTTATACTTCGTAAATTTATTAGGATGACCATGTGGACGATTGATCACATGAAATCAACAAGAGATGCATTTTTAAGGTTTTTTTTTAAGCTATGTGATGATGCTAAATAATACAATCAATGATCCAAGATTTTTAGGTTCACGATGTGTGATATACTTAAATTCAAAAGTCTAAAGCTTTCAAAGCACTTTGCAACATCATGTTTATTACTTAGCTTTTAATATGTTGCTATTCTTTATAGATTTTCAAAATAAAGTGAAATTTCAATCAATGAAGAAGGATGGCTTTGTTTATAGTTGTTTTGATTCCAAGGGATTGATTTTTGCGTTTGTATCATGATGGTTTGAGATTAATATAATATTTTTTGCTCAGGGTTATAATGCCTAATGGGTCAAAATATATACATAGAGCAATGTAATCGGCGAGTATTTTACAATTTCCAATTTTGGATGTCATGTATACTAATTCGCCTTTTACACTGTTTGAAATGCTTTCTCAAATTGCAAGGTTGGGTTTATCTTTAGTGTTTTTGCAAGAAGTTCAGGTGTCATTTGCTAAATACGATATTTTTTTATTGATCTGCAAATTTTCATGGCTCAAAATTTATTGCCTTTTTATGATCCATGTTACATGTTCAACTTACATGTGAGACAACTCCTACAAGCTTTGATGCAAATAGCGACTGATACTATAAAGATTGCAATTAATGCCGTAATAGACTACTTGTGAAGCAACTATTGTTAATCATGGTTTTAATATTACAAATATCCAATAAGCATGTCAACAAGCATTTATTTATTGTAAACATGGCAAATCAAACAACGATTCATGAATGTTAGAAAAAAAATTGAATTGTTACTTATTATCTCACAATTGATGTAATGTTTTATTTATCGTTTTACTAAATGTTTTTATATTTTATTTGATAAATGCTAAGAATTTTTGCTAGAGTTGAATTATCACATGTTACAAACGTTTGCAATTACATTTTGATTTTTTCACGTTCTATTTTGAACATTATACGAAACACTTACCACTATATTGCATATCGTTAATTGTCTACCGTTAGAAACCGGTACCACTAGATGCGAGTACTCGCCTAGTAACACAAAAAAATCATTGAATGAAGAAAAAATATATATTTTGTATTAAATTGATTAGTGAATGACCAACGGAGGTTATATATGTATGTGTAACCTCTAGCGGCGCATCAACCAACCAACATAAAACATAATTTAATCTAAAAACTCCTTATCACCACAATATATAAATAACAAAAGTTCTTTATCCTTATCGATGTGGGACTGAAAACCAAACAACTATTTACAAAATGTACACTATCTTCAATTCACTTCAATTCAATTACGCGATCATAAGAGCAAGATTAGATCAAGTGGTTAACACCATTCCCTTTGGAGACAGAGGTTAACTGTTTGATCCTCACCCCTTGCAAGGCCGGAGATCCTTTTCTACCTTTAGTATAATCGGAAGCAACCTCTCTACCTTAGGTAGGGGTATGGCTGTCTAAGGCTTAACCTCCCCATACACCGTGAAAGACGGTATTGGGACCCATAACCCGTAGAAGACGGTATTGGGAGTTAATTTACTTTACTTTTTTACACCATCTTCAATTCAATTACACGATCATACCTTATTCATTTTTCTTGATCATCACACTCTTTACATTTAGATCAATAACAAATGGTGCTGTTTTTGCGGGTGGTGGTTGATATTTACAGTTGATGTTAGTGGGACTGTTCATGCGGATAGCGGTAATCACGGTGTCAAATGTGGGAGAGGATCTCGTTGGAGTATGCGTTATAAGTGCAAAAATGTGACATTCTCTTTCTTTGTTTGATTTTTTATTCATAGCTATGTAGGGTATCTTATTGTTGTTTGTCATATATTGAATGCTTACTAAGTTCATGTAGCGGAATACATGAGATATAGAAGGTTGTATGCGTTGTAACAATATGCTATCTTAGGCGTATAAATCGTTGAAGTTTTCTATATATAAAGAAGAACCATAAAAATATGCACAACTATTCTTGTAATTTGCCAACACCGTTATCGTATTTCCTAATTAAAATTGATACAAAATTCATGCTTTGTTAAGCGTTTTTTCTGTAAAATTTCTCTCTACTTAATCAACGTCCCGGCTTTTCCCAAAGCAAATCTTCATAGTTCTTATATGGCAGGTATCTTATTTTATGAACCACTTTATATCTTGGAGAAGAGTTTTCTTTCTCATTAGCTACTCTAAACATCTAGTTGACTTTTAAATCTTTGGACCTAGCGATCGAATCCCACAAGGTAATTGTACAACCTATCACATGTATAAGAAGGAAAACTAATCGGTAGATGGAGTATAGTATTGCATGCATGTGGATGCAATTAAATGTTCATGATATTAGCATGCGTACATATTAACATGCATACATATGGTTTCCTTTCTTGATTGTCGAACAGATAAAACATAATGAGGGTTTTTGTATCGTATGATTATGAGAGCCACGGGGTGTTTATATAGCCTCTAAACTTGTTCTCCAATTAGAGTCAAGAGTGTCCTAGTAAACAAACACCCATGACTTTCGTCTTTCGTACTAATAAGTCCTCGCATATTTGTTAAGTATTTGTTATCTCGTTGAAGGTACCGGATCTATTAGAAAGAGAATAAAAATAAAAAGTTTGCAAAGCCATTCAGCTCATGCCACGTGTCCTCCACCCACTCCCTCCTTTTTTTTCTTATTAAATTTGGTTAGAGGGGTATTTTTGTCATTTAACCCGTTTTTCATATTCCACCCCAAATTTCAAACGCAAATAACTTTCAAATGACAAACTTTTACGAAAAACCGATTTCACCATAATTTTTAAAATTTGATTCTCTTTAATTTGGTATAAATCTTGATAAATATTTTGAACTTTTTTTTTTACATATCAAATGGTTCTTGATTTTCTTGATTTTTTTTTGGCATTTTCGGTCCTATTTTTTACGCTAATAAATGTCGAATCTTGAAAAACTTAAAACATGAAAGTTATAGATATTTGTTCACTCTTTACCCAGAAATTCAAATCACTCAAATTCGATGTCATATGGGTAAGATATCACACGTTAAAGATGGTGTTTTACTCATATTTGTTGCATACAAGGTGTTTGATGAAATGTATAGTTTTGATTTTTAGTGTTAGAGTTGAGCTAAATGCACTAATTTTTGTCCCACAAAGCATCATTAATCATTTTATTAACGTAAGATTCAAAAAGTGACGTTTTTTAATAGTTAATGTTTTTAACTATTAAAACTGATAAACCAAAGTGATGAACTGATGAACCAAATCAATCTGTTAAAAGAAAAACATAAAAGCAAAACTGATGAACCTAACTAATCTGATGAACCAAACCAATAACTGATGAACCAAACCAAAACTGAAACTATGATTGATGAACTAAACCAAACTGATGAACCAAACCAATAACTGATGAACCAAACCAAAACTGAAACTATGATTGATGAATTAAACCAAACTGATGAACCAAACCAATAACTGATGAACCAAACCAAAACTGAAACTATGATTGATGAACTAAACCAAACTGATAAACCAAACCAAAAACTGATGAACCAAAAGCAAAACTGATGAACCAAACCAAAACTGAAACTATCATTCATGAACCAAACCAAACTTATGAACCAAACCAAAAACTTATGAACCAAACTAAAACTGAAACTGTGATTGATGAACCAAAATAAACCGATGAACAAAACAAAACAAGCACCAACATGTTAATTTGAAACTATGATTGATGAACCAAAATAAACCGATGAACTATGTTTGATTTGGTTCATCAGTTTTGGTTTGGTTCATCAGTTCATCATTTTGGTTTGGTTCATCAGTTTTGATTTGATTCATCAGTTCATCAGATTGATGAACCAAGATTAACTGATGAACACAACGTGCATTTTTATTTTAAATTAAGTACTAAAAAAAATCACTTTTGAATCTTACATTAATAAAATGATTAATGATGCGTTGTGGTACAAAATTTAGAGCATTTAACGCAATTTTAACACTAAAAATCTAAGCTAGACATTTTATCAAACACATTGTGTGCAACAAATACGACTAAAACGCCATTTTAGCGTCGCGATATCTCACTTATTTCATATCGGATTTGAGTGATTCAAAAACTTGTGTAAAGAGTGAACTAAAATCTACAACTTTCTTGTTTTAAATTTTGCGTAAATCAATCTTTAAATTAGATAAAAGTAGGGTCGAATATGCCGAAAATTTCAAGAAAATCATAACCCACTTAAAATTAAAAAAAAAAAGTTCCGATTTTTATATCAAAATGCATATCAAATTAAAGAGGATTAAATTTAAAAAATTATGGTGAAATCGGTTTTTCGTAAATGTTTGTCGTTTTAAAGTTATCACAATTTTAAGTTGCGGGTCGAATTAAAAACGAGTTAAAGACAAAAATGCCCCTAGACAAAAATATTACTGTAAAATAAAAAGGAAGGAGGAAGAATTTGTTGGTTGACATGTGTCAAGCTATAACATGCTTTTTAGACTTTTTAAAATTCTTCGCTTTGCAAGCGATCGCATCTCATTAGTTAATATAATTAATACATCTAATATATTAATTATATTAAATAAAATGTTCTCTAAACGTATACATGTGTGCCCCAATAAACTCACATATTTTCGGCCGTACATTTATTTATGGTATGGACATATCCCAACAAATATAGTTGACTTGGAAAAAAGGAATCAAGAGTGTTCTCCCACTTTGTTG
This sequence comes from Chrysanthemum makinoi, assembly GCA_910596185.1. Taxonomy (NCBI): domain Eukaryota; kingdom Viridiplantae; phylum Streptophyta; class Magnoliopsida; order Asterales; family Asteraceae; genus Chrysanthemum; species Chrysanthemum makinoi. The sequence continues at coordinate 330,013,273 of OU343221.1, forward strand.
GATGTCAATTATATATGCTGGCCGTAAAGCTTTAAAAAATGAAATGACAGATCAAAAGCATGTACACTAAAATACTAGACAAAACCTTAAAAGTTAACAAACTTAATTAATACTAGTAACTATCAAAAGAATCACAGAAAATCCAAATGCAAAACCTTAATAGTTTACTTCTTAATAGTTGACAGAACCTTATCGGTAACTTATCAAAAGAATGACGGTAGGCATGAAACAAAAGACCCCCTACTAAAACAAAAGAACGTAAAATAAATATTAGTAAACCCAAACACCCCCTGGTGCTTGTTACATGTTTCGCAAACCTGTCTAAATTAGTAATATAAAGTTTGTGTCATTTTGTTTTAGTTAACATCTTTTTCTTGGAACACTTATCAGACACCAATCAAAATCAAACCACATATAAACAACTAAGAAAAACCTTGTTGCCTTGTTACATGTTTTGAAAACCTGTCTAAACAACTAATGAGAATAGTATACAAATGACTGGGATGAAAACATGTATTATTTTGTTATTCTAACTTCTTGACTAGCTCGAAAAAACTGGCTATTATTTTGTTTTACTAATATGTATGATGATTGGTGATTAAACGTGCAAATAATTAGTTTCTCCTAAAAAAAAGTTGAGAACCCATATAAAGTGATGGGTTTAGTAGTTGCTAGAGTTATCTCATGTTTAACTCATAACCTTAGTAAACCTTGTTGCCTTGTTACATGTTTTGAAAACCTGTCTAAACAACTAATGAGAATAGTATACAAATGACTGGGATGAAAACATGTATTATTTTGTTATTCTAACTTCTTGACTAGCTCGAAAAAACTGGCTATTATTTTGTTTTACTAATATGTATGATGATTGGTGATTAAACGTGCAAATAATTAGTTTCTCCTAAAAAAAAGTTGAGAACCCATATAAAGTGATGGGTTTAGTAGTTGCTAGAGTTATCTCATGTTTAACTCATAACCTTAGTAAACCCACCAACATAATATTAAATTTCGACTTATCAACAATTTACACGCCACAATATATAACTAAGTGAAATATTGCATCTTCATCCGATGTGGGAACATAAACCCGATACAAGTTTTTACAAAGTCAGCTATAAAGACGTATAATAACACTTTAGATTGTATAATGCACACATAATCAATCATGTATCAAATCATCTATCATTCATTTAATGTTAATTAACATTCACTTGTAATCATTATTGCGGCCTTATTCCGTCACCACCATCATATCACCATTTATGTCATTGTTACTCATCATTTCACTCATATTCATTAAATTATACTAGCAGGTACCCTGTAACTAAAATTTCTAACGACTAATATTTTTTGATTATTTGTTTTTCGTGACGAATACGGATAGTATAAGGAGTTAATAGATACTCGGTCATCATTTTTTACGATAACAAATGTAACAAAAGGCATTTGTTAAAAAGAAACATGAAGATAAATATGGCATACATGACGAAAAAGAGAAAAGTATAAATATATGCCCATTACGCTTAAAATGTTAAGGTCATTATACTTTGGTTAAAATAAGTTAAGGCTAAAATTAGAAAAATATATTTGATTTGTATCATGTCAAATAAATGATGATCTTATTTGTTAGTAGCTTTCCAATCTGCAAAAACATTTGAATTGAAGATTTTAAACCATAACATTTTTTAAATTGCTTTTAGTTCTATGTAGTAATGTCAAGAAGAAAGAGACGAAATAAAAGTATAAGACTCATACTTCATTTGCCTTCGTTAAATATTCAAACTTATGAAATGACGGGAAGGGAACGTTAAATTCAAATTCCCTTTGTTTGCGTAATAATGTACCCCAAGTGTTTTGATCTTTTCAATTCGGGTCAAATTAGTGTTAGAGTAATAAAAAACTCAAGTGTAGGGATGTGCCTATAAATCCCTATCATTTTGATGTTACCGTAGGGGATGGTAGAGTAAAAGTGTATGAAAAAAAAAATTAAAAAAAAATAGAAAAAGAGAAAAAGAAAAAAAATAGAGTGTAAAAAAAAAACGGGCTACCATCCTACATCTATCATTTAAATTTATGTTTGTTTATTTCCGTTACCTAGAGTTTTAGAGTGTCGAGTCTTGGCTTAGCAACGCCATTCTTCGTATGCTTGTGACAATAAGATTTTTGACTTGCCACCACTAAATAGCCTATCCCACCAAACCTTTGTTTCCCTACCGTAAGCCTAACATTACAATCCTTTAAAAGACCTCTTTGATAGTCTTTCCTAGGTGCTTACGCCAAAGCGATGAAGGTTTGATCTATTCTCAAGCCTATGGTAATATATGTACTAGGACCGGTTAATGAGTGTTTATCTTCCATTTCCTATTTGTTATATTTCATATATACACCCGAGAGAGATGTGAGTATCCAAACACCCCATGTGAGGTGCTAGTATGTAATTTCCGTGCTTGTTATGACTTTTGCGGGGCTTATATGTGTTGTGGACCGTTTTAAATCAATGCTTCATGACCCTTAACTTATAAATTAATTGGCTAAAAGCACATTTGCTTGAGGACAAGCAAATAACAAGTGTAGGGATATTTGATAAGGTTTTAAAAGGTACCATTTTGAGGGGTCGTTTTAACCCTTATTTGATCACTTTTGTATCCGTTATTGCTTAATATCGTTCCTTTTCATTTTTTAGGTCTCTTGAAGGCAAAATGCTGGAATGACACTTATTTGGACGAAAAGGCGCGAATATAGGAAGAAAATGGCCAAAGTCAGAATCGAGACACTCAAAGCTGCTGAAAACAGAAGGCGACGGCGTCACTGCTTAACTGCGAAGCCGTCGGAGGAATTTGTAACGGCTCAGAAGAGAAAATGGCTTGTTTTGAAGGACGGCGTCGGGCTTTAAAGGAGTAGACCGTCGCAACTCAGACGGCCTAGATGCGACCAGACGACGCGTCGAAGCTGAAGAGGACGGCGTCCACGACATAAGGTGACGCCGTCGCAAGGTTAATGTGGCCAAGACGAAACCCTAATGACGGCGACACGGCGACGTCACAAAACATAAGGTGACGCCGTCGCATATGTAATATTATATATAGAATATGAATTTTTCAGTTTTAGGAGAGTCTTTTTGGAGTAAAAACCTAAAACCGAACCAAGGGTGTCTTGTACAGTATTTTAGGGTTCCAAACCCTATCTTACATCAAGATAAGTATTTACTTCATCAATTCAATTATGTCTTTGATTATTTGTGTGTATGCTTGCATGTTCTCCATGTCCGGCTAATTTATTTGTGTGTTTGCTTAGGGAATATGAAACTTAATTATTAAATATTGATTGGTTGTTTCTTATCTTAGTTGATTAATGATCTAGTAATGCGATAGGTCATTCGTTGTGTACTTAATGCTTGATTCATCTTTGTGAACCTTAGACTATAATTACCTGAGTAGTTGTAAGCTAAACCATCCAAAGAGTGCCTTAGAGTAAGAGTTTATTATCCTAGTGGGTTTTGTAGACGAGACCCTTTGGTAAGTTCAAAGAGTTAGGGAGAAACGCATACCCTGCAACTTTAGACACACAACGCAACTAAGAATAAGGACGTGACAACTCAACCATCAATAGAAGATAATTAAGGAGTAGTAAAACCTAAGTAAACACATCTTTAAACTATCATACGAGCACAAATTAATTAGACATAGACTACCACCACCTTAGTTTAGATAATTAGATAATAGTAGAGTAATCGGTAGAAATACCAACCCCCAAATCCAATACCCGAGATTCGTACCTTTCAATTTCCTAAAAAACATAAAAAGATAAAAAATAATCTTCCTCAACCCCAACCTTAGCGTAGTAACTTCTCACTAGCATTCCTATTCCCAAAAAGAACGATATCAATACCCGTGGCTTACCCTAATACTACATTACAACGATTAGGTTCACTGCCCAGGGTGTTGAAAAACTTGCTCGACGAAAAGGAAGTTCCTTTGACCCCGAACGCGCTGCGTAAGCGTATCAACTGTCATTAAACGATTGTCATTACGCACCTTCCATTATTAGGGGTGTCGTTTCTGTTTCCTTGTTAAAAGATATTGGTTTCATTCATACATTTACTGATTATGGAATTTCTGTTTTTTTAAATGGTGTTTTTTACTTTAATGTTATTCCAGTAAATGGTGTGTTTGAAATTGATTTGCATGATAATGTGATTGATAAAAATAATTCTGTTTTTAGCATCAATAATAAAAGAATCAAAGGTGATTTGGATTCTTCATTTTTTTGGCATTGTAGACTTGCTCATATAGGCAAGAAACGCATGCAACATCTGCAACACGATGGGGTTTTGCAAGACATCAATGATGAATCATTTGATAAATGCGAATCTTGCATATCTGGGAAGATGACCAAGAAACCGTTTACAAATAGTTTAGAAAGGGCTTCTGATCTTCTTGGTGTGATACATATTGATGTATGTGGACCACTAAGACATGTGTCAAGGAAGGGTGCTAGCTACTTCTTAACCTTTACTTGATGATTTCAGTCGTTATGGTTATGTTTATTTACTTAAACATAAACATGAAGTCTTTGAAACATTTAAGATTTTTAAGAGTGAAGTAGAACTGCAACTAGAAAAGAAGATTAAAGCTCTTCGATCCGATAGAGGTGGTGAATATTTAAGCCAAGAGTTTAAAGATTATCTAGCTGAGTGTGGTATCGTCCAGCAACTCACATCTCCATATACTCCACAACAAAATGGTGTATCTGAGAGAAGGACTCGTACATTGCTAGACATGGTGCGATCGATGTTTAATATTACAACTCTTCCCTTATCCTTTTGGGATTATGCTTTAGAAACTGCTGTTCGCATATTAAATATGGTTCCAACTAAGAAGGTTGATAACTCCTTATGAAGTGTGGTATGGGAAACCTCCCAACTTGTCTTACTTAAAGGTCTGGGGTTGTGAGGCGTTTGTTAAACGTGACTCTGCTGATAAGCTGCAACAAAGATCTGTTAAGTGTATCTTCATAGGATGCCCAAAGGAAAATATGGGTTACTATTTTTACTTTCCACCTGAAAACAAAGTAATTGTTGCTAGGTATGGAGACTTTCTTGAAAAGGATCTCATATCTCATTAATTCAGTGGGAGAGTTTATGATCTGGAATATGATCAAGAAGATACAACACAAAACACTAGCCAACCTCAAGTAGAACACGAAAGTCAGGCGTTCCACGAAGTTGAAGTGGTTCCCATTCGTAGATCCGCAAGGCTGGCGTGCACTGAGGGTTTATGTCTCAGCGTTGAAGAGGAAAATATGTTAGGGGATCTTGGTGAACCTGCTAACTATAAAGCTGCGATGATGAGTCCTGAAAAGGAAAATGGCGAGTTGCAATGAATGGGGAAATGCAATCCATGAAAGATAACGAAGTCTGGATAGAGGTTGACTTACCTCCAAATGCTAAGGTAGTTGGAAGTAAGTGGCTCTTTAAGATAAATACTGACATGGATGGCAATGCACACACCTATAAAGCTCGTCTTGTAGCCCAAGGGTATACTCAAACCTATGGGGTAGATTACGAGGAGACATTTTCTTCTGTAGCAGACATTAGAGCTATTAGGATTCTTATAGCCATAGCTGCGTACTATGACTATGAGATATGGCAAATGTATGCAAACTTCAAAGATCCATTTATGGGTTGAAGCAAGCATCAAGGCAATGGAACAAGAAGTTTGATGAATAAATCAAGAAATTTGGTTTCACTCAAAATCTTGATGAGCCATGTGTGTATCACAAAGCTAGTGGGAGTAATGTTATTTTCCTTGTCTTATATGTCGATGACATATTGATCATGGGAAAAGATATTCCAAGTATGCAAGATGTAAAGTCTTATCTTGGAAAGTGCTTTTCTATGAAGGACTTAGGGGAAGCAGCATTTATTATGGGAATCAAGATCTACCGAGATAGATCAAACAATTATACGCATTATGTGTCACAACTCACAAGTTCTATAGTTCATACCATCAACCAAAAACCAAAAACCTAAATGAACCAGAGAACTAATACAAAATAATGCGAATAATTGTTTGACTAGTTACCTAAATGAACTAGAGAACTAATACGTGTAAATAGTTTTTTTTTCCCTAGAAAAAAGTTAAGAACCCATATTAATTCATGGTTTGCCGTCTTTACACGAGTTCGTTCGTGATTAACTCTTATAAAGTAAGCCAACCACAAACATAATATCAGACAACAACTTGCCAATATCTTATACGCCACACTATATAACTAAGTGAAAACTTTTACCTTCACCCGATGTGGGAAAAGAAAATTGACACAAGTAATTACAAAAGTTAGCTCTTAAGACATATTGTAACACCTTAGATTGTATGATTCAAACATGATCAATCATGTATCAATTAATCATCTATCATTCATTTTCTGTTAGTTAACATTCACTCGTAATCATCGCATTGGCCTTTTGAAGTAACTCTAATTTTGTGTTCCAAATCTCCTTTATCCTTATGAAATGCACCTGATGGCCTTTAATCCCAGGTCTGCCACTGTTTGGACTACTTATTGTTTGATTCACACGAGTACACGACAACCAGTGGCTTGCTCAATGAGAGATGATAGTGAACTTGTAATTTATACTTTTTTTAACACCCCGGCAAAGCTTTTTATATATAATGAATCGTTTATATGCATACAAAGGTTATGGAATAGTCTCCATATAACACAAGAAACAAATGCACTACTACCGGCTTGATGAACCATGACATGCCATGATCATAATAACCAAATTAAAACAAACAAAAAACGACACGCCAAAAATAAAAGACACAATACAACAACATTTCAAAATGTGTATAGACCTGCTCGATCTTTTGTACCTATATATAAACCCTATTGTTGGAACATTCTTTCGAGCTGATGTGTTCTTTTAAACTTTAAGATGAAAATAAGCTTCATCACCATTCTTTAGCCTATGCAAAGCAAGCAATTTGAATATGGTACAAGCTACGTATTTCTTTATTAGAGTTTAAGTATTTGTTTTTTCTTTTAATTTCCTATAATCATATTGATTAGAGAGTAAATTTTGATTATAACAAGGTATTTATTGCTCTCGCGTTTTGATGGACTTATATGAATATTCGATAATATATATTGTGAGGCAAACTTTAATTATATAAACGAATTATAAAAAGTAAAATCATGTAAAAGTATAAGGTTAGACTCTTATAGGCACTTGTTTTAAAACTCGGGCTGACTCGGTCAAATGATCAGACGCCGGTATTGAGCAAAAAACTCGGTTGAACCATGACTTGATGGCTCGATCGGGTTAAACTAGAAAAATGGTTTATGAGTGGTATTTGTTTGATAATTGATGTCAATGGAAGATTATAATCGGCTAATATTAATATAGGGAGGTGATTGGGACACTCTTCTTCTTTATTTGTACACTCTGTTGTAAAACCTAAAGAAGCATAATATAAAAAATGTACAACTGGTTGTTACATAAGTTGGAGTATGCAAAATAAATAATAAGGGGCTGTTTGGTTGGCTGATATATGAAGGTTTTTGATGGCTTTGAAATTTAAATCCACTCTTTTAGCATGTTTGGTTCAAAAAGTAAGAGGGTCTTATAATTCAAAATGAATTCTTAACACATCAAAAATGTGTCTTTTAAACTCAGTGGATGGGGAGAGTGTTTAAAAAACGGACATTAAATTCTTCAAAGTGGACAAGATTACCCATCATCATTCTCTCTCCTACTTCTTCCTATCTCATACACAAAATCATACTCCACCTCAAAACTCCATCACTCATATCTTTTATTTTCATCATCAGATTCCTTTTAATCCTTAACTCTTCTCATCTCCATTTCCTTTTAATCCTTAACTCTCTTCATCTCCATTTCCTTATGTTAATTTATAGTTTATTGGTAAGATTCTTTTTTCATCTTCGATGGACTTGTGGGTTTACGAAACATAACTGGGTACTCAACTAAAATCGTTTTCATTTGTTTAGTTTTGGTCTTGAAAAGTTTCGATTTTTTGGCTATTGTTATTAATTGATTAATTTCGCTTTTTAGGGCTTTGTTAAATTTAGGGAAATTTTAACCGGTTGGACAATAGTATTTTTTATTCATAGATTTTGATTGCTTCACTCTTGTTTACTTTGATTTGGTTTAATTTTAAAAAATCAAATCAAAAGTTATTTTTTATGTAAACCACCGAATGTTGTTGTTTTTTATTTTATGTCTTTGATACAATTCATGTCAATTGATGAGTGTGTAAATACTCATCATTTTTAGTCAAATCTGAACTGCAAAACGGTTAAAAATGCTCAGAAATGCATCAAAACACTGAAAATATTCCAAAATTGCACTTTATATGTTTCAGATGCAAAATGTTTAAAATCAGATGAAAATTGAGCAAAGTTTGCATAATTGGCAGTTTCAGTCCCCCGACTTTCAAAAAAATAATTTTTCATTTTTCTTAAGTTTAGATAAATATAAAAAGAGAAAAAAATATTTTTCTAGATTTTTCTTAGTTAAATTTGTATTTCTAAGCCATTTAATTAGTTTTTAATAGTTTAAAATTCCTAGAAAATAGAAAAATAATCATAAAAATACAAAAATAGTTTTGGAAATTCTATTTTGATATTTTAGATTTTTATAAGTCAAAATTTTATTTTTCTAGCTTTGTTTCACATTTTCTTGTATTTTAGGTTAATATTAAATAGTTAAAAATAGTTTTTAATTAGATAATTAGTTATAAAAATAATTTTATTTTTCTAAATATTTTCTTTTATCATTAGGTTTGTAAAAATATCATTTTCATATTTTTAGGGTTAATATTGTGTAAGTTTCACGTTTTTATTTGTACGTCGCGTAGTTTTTAAACTAAGTTTTATAAAAACATAAAAACAAAAACATCATTTTAATTATAGTGATAGCGTTTATTTAATATTTTTTATCTTTTTAATTTCCCTTAATTTGCATTTAAGCCATTGTAATTTGTTTGCTATTTTTGTGGTTATAATAATCATAATCTCAATTCCCTTTTTCGTTCAAATTTCTCGATCACTATTCGTTGATTAATCCATTGCATAGCTCGCTGGGACATAACGACCCGGGGAGACTCTATACTCCTCAGATCTTCATTGCATTCGTGCTTGAGCAGTTTTAAGCTAATTACGGTCTGCCATTCACAAGTGGCAGACTTGAGTGATTTAGCTTGACTGTTTGGCACGCATCAAATTTTTGGCGCCGCTGCCGGGGAGCTGTGCTTATCTATCTTCCGTCTAGCAGATTAGTTGTTTGAATACTCACTCATTTCTTTATATCATCCATCTCTATCTATAAATATATCCATATTTTCTTAAAAAATCCAAAAACCCAAGAACAGCCAAAAACGTATAAAACACAAAAATATTTTTCTTTTGTTTCTATATATGTATCAAATATAAAAATACAAAAAGATTCGTCGTTTTCTTTAATAAATAACAACTTAAAAGATTACCACCGCAAACCAAGGCAGTGCACTACCTAACTGGGGGTGCGACCATAATAAGTTCCCGAACTAAAGATTCAAAACTTGCCTTTGTGTCCTTGTGATTGGTGTACCTTTTTCAAAGAAGCCATTCATATTGTGATTATTGGTTAAGTTCACTGTTGTTTTGCCTCGATTTTGTGTTAATTGATTTTGTTGTGATATCTACGTTTCAGAACCAGAAAACCCATAAAGATTCTTCTCACCCCAATTTTATAAAACGTCTTCATAATTCTCATTCTCATCTGAAAGATTTTCATAATTCCCATTTCTCTCCTTAACTCTGAGTTTCCTTAGAGTTAACTCTAGTGTATGCGCGCTTTTCGCTCTTCTAGATCTGTAAGCCCATTTCGTGAGCTTGTCAAGATTCCAAGAAGGCGTGTTCGTGAACTTTCGCTCCATCAGTCGGATCGAGATCCGGACGCTCACGCTTACTTCCGTTATCATGGCGGAAGAACGCCCTATGTGTGAGCTTCTCCAGGCACCCATCGACGGGTACGGAGATGCTATCGTTGTACCAGCCATTGTGGCTGAAAATTTTGAACTCAAGACCGGGTTACTGAATCTTGTAACCTCAAATCAGTTCTACGGTTTTGAGCGGGATGATCCTCATGCTCATATTCGATGGTTTAACAAGATTACATCTACCATCAAGTATAAGAATGTACCTACGATGCTTTGTTAAGCTTCTGTTCCCATTTTCTCTTGAGGGGCAAGCCCGGATTTGGCTTGAAAAACAACCCCCTCAGTCTATAGAGACATGGGAAGATCTGGTGAAGAAATTTGTGAATGAATTCTATCCACCTTCCAAAACCACGAGTCTTAAAAATGAAATCATCAAGTTCACTCAGAAGTTTGATGAACCCTTCAGTGAATCGTGGGATCGTTTCAAGGAATTGCTTCGCAAATGTCCTCACCATGGTTTCTCCGAGTTGATACAACTCGATACTTTCTACAATGGAGTGAGTCAATCTGATCAAGATTCTCTCAATTCCTCCGCGAGAGGAAATTTCCTAAGCAAAACTGTCAAAGAAGCTTTAGCGATAATCGAAAACAAGTCTAAAGTCCGCACTGCACGAAGCAAGTCTGTTGTTTCCCAAGTCAGTGTTGGTCCTTCTTCTTCTTCATCACCCGTGAGTCAGTCTAGCACCGATGCTAAGATTGACAAACTCACGGAAGCTATCCAAGCTTTGGTTCTCTCCAACCAGAAGAAAGTCTCTTTTCCACAAACTTCACCTCCTGCTGAAGTTAAGAAAGTGGAAGTCTGTGTTACCTGTGGTGGCCCCCATGCTTACTATAATTGTATGGCCACCGATGGTAACCCCTTTGAAGCCAATGCTGTGGGCGGGATGTCTAATCAAGGAGGCAATCAATATCGTGCTCCTGTAGACCCGAACCACCGTCCTAACCACTACCCTGGACCTCCCGGTTTCAATCAAAACCGTAATCAGAATCAAAATAGACCAAACCAAGGTTTCCAAAACCAAAGAAGCTTGGTGCAGGGAGTTTGAGGAGCTGATGAAGGTAGAGTTTCAGATGAGTGCTATGGGGGAGCTTACTTTCTTTTTGGGTCTTCAAGTTCAGCAGAAACCTGATGGTATCTTTATCAGTCAGGACAAATATATGAGGGACATTTTGAAAAAGTTTGGTATGGAGAGTGTTAGGACTGTCACAACACCTTATGAAGCTCCAAAGTCAAAGACAAACAATGAACCAGATCTACCTGTGAATGTTCATTTATACAGATCTATGATTGGTTCATTGATGTATCTAACAGCTTCTAGGCCTGACATCACTTTTGCTGTGAGTGCTTTCTCTAGATATCAAGTCACTCCACTTGCTTCCCATCTGAATGCAGTGAAAAAGATTTTTAAGTATTTGAAAGGTCAACCTCATTTAGGCCTTTGGTACCCAAAAGAAAGTCCTTTTAAGCTGGAAGCATATAGTGATAGTGATTATGCTGGTTCATCCATCTCTATCTATAAATATATCCATATTTTCTTAAAAAATCCAAAAACCCAAGAACAGCCAAAAACGTATAAAACACAAAAATATTTTTCTTTTGTTTCTATATATGTATCAAATATAAAAATACAAAAAGATTCGTCGTTTTCTTTAATAAATAACAACTTAAAAGATTACCACCGCAAACCAAGGCAGTGCACTACCTAACTGGGGGTGCGACCATAATAAGTTCCCGAACTAAAGATTCAAAACTTGCCTTTGTGTCCTTGTGATTGGTGTACCTTTTTCAAAGAAGCCATTCATATTGTGATTATTGGTTAAGTTCACTGTTGTTTTGCCTCGATTTTGTGTTAATTGATTTTGTTGTGATATCTACGTTTCAGAACCAGAAAACCCATAAAGATTCTTCTCACCCCATTTTTATAAAACGTCTTCATAATTCTCATTCTCATCTGAAAGATTTTCATAATTCCCATTTCTCTCCTTAACTCTGAGTTTCCTTAGAGTTAACTCTAGTGTATCTCGCTCTTCTAGATCTGTAAGCCCATTTCGTGAGCTTGTCAAGATTCCAAGAAGGCGTGTTCGTAGACTTTCTGCTCCATCAGTCGGATCTGAGATCCGGACTGCTCACGCTACTTCCGTTATCATGGCGGAAGAACGCCCTATGTGTGAGCTTCTCCAGGCACCCATCGACGGGTACGGAGATGCTATCGTTGTACCAGCCATTGTGGCTGAAAATTTTGAACTCAAGACCGGGTTACTGAATCTTGTAACCTCAAATCAGTTCTACGGTTTTGAGCGGGATGATCCTCATGCTCATATTCGATGGTTTAACAAGATTACATCTACCATCAAGTATAAGAATGTACCTACTGATGCTGTTAAGCTTCTTCTGTTCCCATTTTCTCTTGAGGGGCAAGCCCGGATTTGGCTTGAAAAACAACCCCCTCAGTCTATAGAGACATGGGAAGATCTGGTGAAGAAATTTGTGAATGAATTCTATCCACCTTCCAAAACCACGAGTCTTAAAAATGAAATCATCAAGTTCACTCAGAAGTTTGATGAACCCTTCAGTGAATCGTGGGATCGTTTCAAGGAATTGCTTCGCAAATGTCCTCACCATGGTTTCTCCGAGTTGATACAACTCGATACTTTCTACAATGGAGTGAGTCAATCTGATCAAGATTCTCTCAATTCCTCATGAGAGGAAATTTCCTAAGCAAAACTGTCAAAGAAGCTTTAGCGATAATCGAAAACAAGTCTAAAGTCCGCACTGCACGAAGCAAGTCTGTTGTTTCCCAAGTCAGTGTTGGTCCTTCTTCTTCTTCATCACCCGTGAGTCAGTCTAGCACCGATGCTAAGATTGACAAACTCACGGAAGCTATCCAAGCTTTGGTTCTCTCCAACCAGAAGAAAGTCTCTTTTCCACAAACTTCACCTCCTGCTGAAGTTAAGAAAGTGGAAGTCTGTGTTACCTGTGGTGGCCCCCATGCTTACTATAATTGTATGGCCACCGATGGTAACCCCTTTGAAGCCAATGCTGTGGGCGGGATGTCTAATCAAGGAGGCAATCAATATCGTGCTCCTGTAGACCCGAACCACCGTCCTAACCACTACCCTGGACCTCCCGGTTTCAATCAAAACCGTAATCAGAATCAAAATAGACCAAACCAAGGTTTCCAAAACCAAGGTAATTTCAGTCAAAACAACGGTTTCCAAAATCAGAATCAAAATTTCCAACACCAAGGAAATTTCAATAGAAACCCAGGTCAGGGAAATTTCAACCAAGGGTATTTTCATGCCAATAATCAAGGAAATTTTCAGAATCAAGGCCCTAATCCTAACAATAGAGGCCAGAATTTTCCTGTGCAAAATTAAGCCATTGTTCCAACGGACCATCATCGATGAGTTGTTGAAACAATTCATGAAATCCCAAGAAGAAATGAATCGGTTGTTGGTTAGCCAGATTGCTGACATCAAGAAGTCTTTAAATGATCGACCCTCGGGCTCGGGTACTTTACCTAGCAACACGATCGCTAATCCGAGGCGATGTAAAGCGATCACAACCGAAGTGGTGCTTCTTATCTTTGGACCCGCTATTCCTACTACCTCTTCTTCTTCTCTCCCGAAGGTAGTGGAAAGCGAACCTGAGGCGACAAAGGACAAGGGACTTCCTACTAATAACGGAAGTACCAGCACTGTCCATCCTCAGGTTGTCCCGAAACCCAAGACCAATCCTGGAGTTGTTTCTGAACCTCCAGTTGGTAACCCTAAATCCAAAACTTCTATTCCTTATCCCTCACGTTTACATGAGCAGAAGCTCCGCGAGAAAGCCAGTCATCAGATGGAAAAATTCTTTCAAATTTTCCAAGAGCTTCATTTTGACATAAGCTTCGCGGATGCCATCATGTTGATGCCCAAGTTTGCATCTACTCTGAAACACATGTTGAGCAACAAGGAAAAGCTGTTTGAAATGGCTAAGACTCCTTTGAATGAGAATTGCTCAGCAGTCTTGTTAAAGAAGCTTCCCGAGAAGCTAGGAGATCCCGGAAAATTTATTCTTCCTTGTGTTTTTCCTGGGATGATTGAATGCTTTGCCCTTGCCGATCTTGGTGCAAGCATCAATCTGATGCCGTATTCAGTGTGGAAGAAACTTTCTCTTTCGGAACTTATTCCTACCTGCATGACTCTTGAGCTTGCAGATCGTTCTATCTCGCGTCCTCTTGGCATAGCCGAGGATGTATTTGTGAAAGTAGGAAAGTTCCATTTTCCAGCTGACTTCGTTGTTGTTGATTTCGATGCTGATCCTCGGGTTCCCCTCATTGTTGGGCGGGGATTCTTGAGGACGGTCCGTGCTCTTATCGATGTATTTGAGCAAGAAATCACTTTACGTGTGGGTAATGAAGCTGTTACCTTTAACCTCGATCAAACTTCGAGGTACTCCTCAAATTATGATACTGAATCCGTTAATCGAGTCGATTTAATTGATATTGCTTCAGAGGAGTACTCTCAAGAGTTTCTTGGTTATCTTCATAATTCTGTGGGCGGGGATTCCACCACATCTTCTCAACCTATCATTGCCGACTCTTCCCCCTCTCTCACTCCGTTTGAGGGAGGTGACTTCCTTCTGGATGAGATCGATGAATTTCTTGCTACTGATGAATCAATTCCGCCTGGAATTGATGGTGTTTATGATTCGGAGGGGGATATCCTTTATCTTGAGCAATTTCTTAATGAAGATCCATTATCTTCACTCCCTCCGAAAGAAATCACAATTGAGGAAATTAAATCAGTCCAATCATCTACTGAAAAATTTCCCGAGGTTGAACTTAAGGACCTACCTCCTCATCTCGAGTATGCATTCTTGGAGGGTGATGATAAATTACCCGTCATAATTGCTAAAGACTTAACTGAGGAGGAGAAAACTGCTCTCATAAAGGTCTTGAAGTCACACAAGCAAGTAATTGCTTGGAAACTCTCCGATATTAAGGGTATCAACCCTGAGTTTTGTACTCACAAAATCTTAATGGAGGATGACTTCAAACCAGCAGTCCAACATCAGAGAAGGGTGAATCCTAAGATTCATGAGGTTATCAAACAAGAGGTTCTCAAACTTCTTGATGCCGGTTTGATTTACCCGGTCTCTGATAGTCCTTGGGTTAGCCCAATTCATTGCGTTCCAAAAAAAGGTGGCATTACTGTTGTCACAAATGAAGAAAACGAGTTAATTCCGACTCGATTGGTTACGGGATGGCGTGTGTGTATTGACTATCGAAAGTTAAACGAAGCCACCCGTAAAGACCATTTTACTCTACCCTTCATGGACCAGATGCTTGAGAGATTAGCAGGGAACGAGTACTATTGTTTCCTTGATGGTTTCTCGGGTTACTTTCAGATCCCCATTGATCCGCTGGATCAAGAAAAACCACATTCACCTGCCCATACAGGACATTTGCCTATAGACGTATGCCTTTTGGCTTATGTAATGCTCCTGGCACGTTCCAAAGATGTATGATGGCAATTTTCCACGACATGATCGGGGAAACTATGGAGGTGTTTATGGATGACTTCTCGGTCATTGGGGACTCGTTTCAGACATGTCTCTCCCACTTAGACAAAATGCTTAAACGGTGTGAAGACACCAATCTCTGTCTAAACTGGGAGAAGAGCCACTTTATGGTCAAAGAAGGCATAGTCCTTGGCCATAAGATTTCCAAGAATGGGATTGAGGTAGATAGAGCAAAAGTTGATGTTATTGCTAAACTACCTCATCCTACTACCGTCAAAGGTATTAGGAGTTTTCTAGGTCATGCCGGGTTTTATCGTAGATTCATTCAAGATTTCTCTAAAATCGCTCGGCCCATGACCCATCTTCTCGAAAAAGATGCTCCTTTTATCTTCTCTCCTGAGTGCATCGAAGCTTTTGAAACACTAAAGAAAAAGCTTACGGAAGCACCCATTCTAGTTGCCCCGACTGGGATTTACCCTTCGAGCTCATGTGCGATGCAAGTGATTTTGCAATCGGTGCAGTCTTGGGGCAACGCAAAACCAAGCATTTTCAGCCAATCCACTACGCAAGCAAAACTATGACTGAAGCTCAGACCCATTACACCACTACAGAAAAAGAATTATTAGCTGTGGTGTATGCGTTTGAGAAATTTCGGCCATACCTCATCTTGACCAAATGCGTGGTGTATACGGATCACTCGGCCCTCAAATATCTCTTTGCAAAACAAGATGCAAAGCCGAGATTGCTCCGTTGGGTTCTCCTCCTACAAGAATTTGATATCATTATTCGTGATAAAAAAGGAGCTGAGAACCTGGCTGCTGATCATCTTTCCCGATTAGAGAACCCTCACCAAAATGTGTTCGAGAAAAAGGAAATAAATGAAACATTTCCTCTCGAAACACTCAATGTGGTTTCTTTTCGTGGAGACTCTTCTTCCCCATGGTTTGCTGACTTTGCAAATTACCATGCGGGTAACTTTGTGGTGAAAGGGATGTCGTCCCAACAGAAAAATAAATTCTTCAAAGACGTGAAACATTATTTCTGGGACTACCCCAACTTGTTTAAAATTTGTACGGATCAAGTCACCCGGCGATGTGTGTATGGTCAGGAAGCTATCGACATTCTCAAAGCTTGCCATTCTGGACCTACTGGGGGACATCATAGCCCCAACTACACCGCCAAGAAGGTGTTTGATTCCGGATTCTATTGGCCCACAATCTACAAGGATGCCCATGAATTTGTCAAAACCTGTGACGCTTGTCAACGTCACGGGAATATCTCACAAAGGAATGAAATGCCGCAAAACGCCATTCAAGTGTGTGAGATTTTTGACATATGGGCATTGACTTTATGGGGCCATTTCCTTCTTCCCGTGGTAACAAATACATACTCGTGGCCGTTGACTACTTGTCAAAATGGGTTGAAGCTAAAGCTTTACCCACCAACGATGCCCGAGTTGTGGTGAAATTCTTGAAATCCTTATTTGCTAGGTTTGGAACTCCACGAGCCATAATCAGTGATCGTGGTACGCATTTCTGCAATGACCAATTTCAAAGAGTCATGCAAAAGTATGGTGTAACTCACCGTACCTCTACTGCGTACCACCCCCAAACAAGTGGGCAAGTGGAAGTTTCTAACCGGGGGATTAAAAGAATCTTGGAGAGGATGGTTGGCGAAAACCGTGCCTCTTGGTCGGATAAGCTAGATGACGCACTCTGGGCCTTCCGTACAGCTTACAAAACACCCATCGGGTGCACTCCATACAAGCTTGTATACGGGAAGGCGTGTCATCTACCGGTTGAGCTCGAGCACAAGGCGTACTGGGCCTTGAAGCATGCTAACTTTGATATTCAGACAGCTGGTGATCATCGGAAAGTTCAAATGAATGAATTAAATGAGCTCCGTGATCAAGCTTACGAGAACTCTTTGATCTACAAACAAAAGACAAAGAAGATTCATGACTCAAAAATCAAAAACCGCGTTTTCAACGTTGGTGATCGAGTCCTTCTTTTCAATTCAAGATTGAAGATTTTCTCGGGAAAATTAAAATCCCGCTGGTCTGGTCCATTTACTATCGCTAAGGTTTATCCTTATGGTACCATTGAGTTATCTCAATCCGATGGTCCTAATTTTAAAGTGAATGGTCATCGAGTGAAGCATTACTTTGGAGAGGACATTCCATCCATGGTTGTCCCGGATCTTCAAACTTTCCCCATGAACCAATGAATGCGGGGATCGAGTCAAGCTAGCGACTCGGTAATCAAAAACAGTAGCATGCCATATAGGTTGTCACCCATATTTCTGAGCTGTCTTAAGTTTGTTACGGTTAGCCATTCACAAGTGGCTAGCTTGTGTGACAAAACTTGACAGTTCAGCCTCTTCTTTCTACTTTCTACCACCCTAGTGTGGAGGGGTTGCCCCACATGTTTTGTATATAAGTCTTTCAAAAAAAAAAAAAAAAATCTTCTTTCTAAATAATGGCCGTAGTATTTCCCTTTCACGTTCTTTGTTTCGGCATAACCGCCGGTACTTTGAATATTGAGGGCAATATTCATCTCTATTGTGGGGGATTCTCACGAATTTTATCATGTAATTATACCGCCCAATCCCCCCGTTCTTGGCCAAAATTTTTTTTTTTGGGAGTAAGTGTTCTACACTTACTCAATTGGTTATCAGTCTGCCTTGTCTAATAAACTAAAGGATTGGCTAATCCAGGAGCAAACGGCTCTTGGTAAAGATATCTCAAATCCGTTGACGGCTTGCAATTTGCCCAAAATTGTATGGTATTCAGCTCACCATATCCTAAAAAGTGAAGAGTTGGCTAGCCCGCAAGTTTATGGCTTGTGGTAAAGGTAGTGGAAAAACCATAATTGGTAATCGACTCACCAAAGATAATATTGATAATTTATCTAAGAGTTGGCTAGTCCAGAGCAAACGGCTTCTGGTAAAGACAAATCAAATCCGTTGGAAGCTGGTGGTTTGCTCAAAATCACATGGTTATCGGTGTACCATGGTTCTTACTTGAACTGAAACATTTGGCTACTCCAGAAGTAATGGCTTTTGGTAAAGAGTTTCAAATCCATTATGTTTTCTCAAAAGATTGCTAGGGACTAGCAATAGTTTAGTGTGGGGGATTGATGAGTGTGTAAATACTCATCATTTTTAGTCAAATCTGAACTGCAAAACGGTTAAAAATGCTCAGAAATGCATCAAAACACTGAAAATATTCCAAAATTGCATTTTATATGTTTCAGATGCAAAATGTTTAAAATCAGATGAAAATTGAGCAAAGTTTGCATAATTGGCAGTTTCAGTCCCCCGACTTTCAGAAAATGGCAAAATCAGTCCCTAGGCATTTATTTTAAAAAGAAAAGTCACCAAAGGTCCTTTTGGAATCATAAATTATCACATTTAGTCCTTTGGTGAAAAATCTAAAAGTTTTGAGAAATTACAGTTTTGGTCCCTGGATTTTTAAAATGGTCAAAATTAATCCTTGGAATTTCAAAAATATCAAAACCAACCCTTGGATTACTCTTTATAATTTACAGATTTGGTCCCTCATCTTTCAAAGAATTGCAAAATGGTCCTTGTGTTACCACTTAACCAACCGGACCCTATTATTATACCAAGTCCAAATCCTAAGCCAGGCCCAATCCATTTAATTACCCAACCCGGTCCAATATCCCAACCCGACCAACCCAACACCCAATGTTTAAACAAAACACCCCGCCCCCCTAAAACCTGTCTTCCCCGACAAAAGTGTCTGCAAACCACCCACCTCTAGCCACCAATATCCACCCTACTCCACCCTTTGTCTCCCCCCACCTCACCTAACAACCCATCACAATTAATGCAACCCCTTTCCCTGTCTCTGATATCAAAACAAATTTGGCACCAAAACGAAATAAATGGCCAAGATTGATTCTAGCAATCCAATGGCTTAGATTATTGCTGGGAACTCTTCAGAGAGGAGAGAGAAGCTCAAATTGGTGCATAAAAGAAGGAGAGAAGCTAAGGAGAAGAGTAGTTAGTTTTATTTTAAAATATGTATGTCGCTTTTTAAATTATTAGTCTTAACTGATTTCTTAGTTGTATTTTGAAGTTTCTTTGTATCAAAGCAGCCTAGTTCATTGTATTACAAGTATTTTAAAGTATCAATTTAAGCTTTTGTTCACTTCTCATGTTTATTGTCAACTGTTGAAAATTGCAAGTTCAAACTCTCATGTATAAGCTTCAATTAGCTTATTTGTTAGCTCAAACAAGCTTAAACTAGCTTACTATAGCTCTTTATAAGCTCAAAGTTAAATTTCATGCAATCTTGAAAATTGGTCAACAAAAGTCAAACTTGGAGCAAAATGGGTGCAGAAATGGAAATGGTTGGTTCAGAACTTGAAATGGGTAGAATTGGAAGCAATGGGTTGGATTTGATAGGTTAGTGTTCTTGGTTTCACTGTTGGCAAGCCATTGTGGCTAGGGACACTTGTAAGTGTTTTTCAACATTTTATAGCATAATCTGTTCTAGTGGTTTATCATAAGTTTAATCTGTTCATTAAGCAATATTTAGGTTAGTTAAACTTAGTTGGATTATTAAAAAAGGTTGGTTCAGTGTTTGTACCATTTAAATTTGCAAAACAGTCTTTGTAGGTGTGTTTGGAGTTACTGATCTATCTGTCTTTTAGGTGTATTCAGTGTTAGCTTTTTGTTGGTTCAAGTTTGTTTAGCATAAGTTAACTCATATCTGTCAAGATAATGTGCCTGCAACTCTCATAAGTCAACATTCCATGAAATCTGTCTAAACTCTTAACTGTTGTGGGTTTGGATTTGCAAAAGTCTTGATTTGTGTTTAAGTTTCATAGAAATAGATTACATTAGCTTTATTTGGTCTTAATACATCAATATCGGTCATAAAATGGGATTCAAAGTTCATTTTGGTCAAATCTTCATAACTGTTATCAAAAGTCAAAAGTAAAAAACCTGATTTTTGGCCAACTGCAAGGATTTTTCATGGATTCATCTTTGAGCCAATTTCAGTGAACTTTAGCATTTTAGAAACTTCAATTGGTCTTTTTACTTATCAGCATTTTTGTGGATTTTTTCAAATTTTCTAAAAGTTCCAAAACTGCTTCTCAATAAGCTTCCAACTCCCCTGCTCCACAAACTCAGCTTAAGCTGAGTTTTTCTCAGATATTGCAGGGTTGGCACAGGGCTCATAAGAGCTTGGCAAGGTCTGATTTTTGGTTTAAACATAGTTAGCCAGGTCTACTTTAGGTCCCCATAATTGGTTTCTAGTTTCTAGCTTATTTGAGTGCTTATTCTTGGGCTTAAAGTAGAACCCTCACCACTGTTTTGAGCAAATTAATCAAGTAGTCAAATCTGTTGTAGCTTGTAATTCAGTAGTATAAGATAGTTGTAACTTGTTGTATTCTTGTTGTTTTAGCATATTAGAACCTCTGTAAACTGTTGGTGGCTTGTTTTGTTCATTTGGCTTATCAAAGTGCTTATTTATAAGCACTTTCTATATCAGTTTCAATATCTTGCACATAACCACTTGTTTTTCCAATTTTCCTTGCTTCCTAATATTATTTTAGACTTTTTCTGAAATTTTCAGATTTTTCTTAGCTTGTTTGCTATTTTTCTTAATTTAAATTAGCTTTTAAGAATTTTTAATTAGCTTTTAATACAAAAAATTAAGAAAAGGTTCAAAAAAATAATTTTTCATTTTTCTTAAATTTAGATAAATATAAAAAGAGAAAAAAATATTTTTCTAGATTTTTCTTAGTTAAATTTGTATTTCTAAGCCATTTAATTAGTTTTTAATAGTTTAAAATTCCTAGAAAATAGAAAAATAATCATAAAATTACAAAAATAGTTTTGGAAATTCTATTTTGATATTTTAGATTTTTCTAAGTCAAAATTTTATTTTTCTAGCTTTGTTTCACATTTTCTTGTATTTTAGGTTAATATTAAATAGTTAAAAATAGTTTTTAATTAGATAATTAGTTATAAAAATAATTTTCTTTTTCTAAATATTTTCTTTTATCATTAGGTTTGTAAAAATATCATTTTCATATTTTTAGGGTTAATATTGTGTAAGTTTCACGTTTTTATTTGTACGTCGCGTAGTTTTTAAACTAAGTTTTATAAAAACATAAAAACAAAAACATCATTTTAATTATAGTGATAGCGTTTATTTAATATTTTTTATCTTTTTAATTTCCCTTAATTTGCATTTAAGTCATTGTAATTTGTTTGCTATTTTTGTGGTTATAATAATCATAATCTCAATTCCCTTTTTCGTTCAAATTTCTCGATCACTATTCGTTGATTGATCCATTGCATAGCTCGCTGGGACATAACGACCCGGGGAGACTCTATACTCCTCAGATCTTTATTGCATTCGTGCTTGAGCAGTTTTAAGCTGATTACGGTCTGCCATTCACAAGTGGCAGACTTGAGTGATTTAGCTTGACTGTTTGGCACGCATCAAATTTTTGGCGCCGCTGCCGGGGAGCTGTGCTGATCTATCTTCCGTCTAGCATATTAGTTGTTTGAATACTCACTCATTTGTTTATATCATCCATCTCTATCTATAAATATATCCATATTTTCTTAAAAAATCCAAAAACCCAAGAACAGCCAAAAACGTATAAAACACAAAAATATTTTTCTTTTGTTTCTATATATGTATCAAATATAAAAATAAAAAAAGATTCGTCGTTTTCTTTAATAAATAACAACTTAAAAGATTACCACCGCAAACCAAGGCAGTGCACTACCTAACTGGGGGTGCGACCATAATAAGTTCCCGAACTAAAGATTCAAAACTTGCCTTTGTGTCCTTGTGATTGGTGTACCTTTTTCAAAGAAGCCATTCATATTGTGATTATTGGTTAAGTTCACTGTTGTTTTGCCTCGATTTTGTGTTAATTGATTTTGTTGTGATATCTACGTTTCAGAACCAGAAAACCCATAAAGATTCTTCTCACCCCATTTTTATAAAACGTCTTCATAATTCTCATTCTCATCTGAAAGATTTTCATAATTCCCATTTCTCTCCTTAACTCTGAGTTTCCTTAGAGTTAACTCTAGTGTATGCGCACTCGCTCTTCTAGATCTGTAAGTCCATTTCGTGAGCTTGTCAAGATTCCAAGAAGGCGTGTTCGTAGACTTTCTGCTCCATCAGTCGGATCTGAGATCCGGACTGCTCACGCTACTTCCGTTATCATGGCGGAAGAACGCCCTATGTGTGAGCTTCTCCAGGCACCCATCGACGGGTACGGAGATGCTATCGTTGTACCAGCCATTGTGGCTGAAAATTTTGAACTCAAGACCGGGTTACTGAATCTTGTAACCTCAAATCAGTTCTACGGTTTTGAGCGGGATGATCCTCATGCTCATATTCGATGGTTTAACAAGATTGCATCTACCATCAAGTATAAGAATGTCCCTACTGATGCTGTTAAGCTTCTTCTATTCCCATTTTCTCTTGAGGGGCAAGCCCGGATTTGGCTTGAAAAACAACCCCCTCAGTCTATAGAGACATGGGAAGATCTGGTGAAGAAATTTGTGAATGAATTCTATCCACCTTCCAAAACCACGAGTCTTAAAAATGAAATCATCAAGTTCACTCAGAAGTTTGATGAACCCTTCAGTGAATCGTGGGACCGTTTCAAGGAATTGCTTCGCAAATGTCCTCACCATGGTTTCTCCGAGTTGATGCAACTCGAAAACAAGTCTAAAGTCCGCACTGCACGAAGCAAGCCTGTTGTTTCCCAAGTCAGTGTTGGTCCTTCTTCTTCTTCATCGCCCGTGAGTCAGTCTAGCACCGATGCTAAGATTGACAAACTCACGGAAGCTATCCAAGCTTTGGTTCTCTCCAACCAGAAGAAAGTCTTTTTTCCATAAACATCACCTCCTGCTGAAGTTAAGAAAGTGGAAGTCTGTGTTACCTGTGGTGGCCCCCATGCTTACTATAATTGTATGGCCACCGATGGTAACCCCTTTGAAGCCAATGTTGTGGGCGGGATGTCTAATCAAGGAGGCAATCAATATCGTGCTCTCAGACCCGAACCACCGTCCTAACCACTACCCTGGACCTCCCGGTTTCAATCAAAACCATAATCAGAATCAAAATAGACCAAACCAAGGTTTCCAAAACCAAGGTAATTTCAGTCAAAACAACGGTTTCCAAAATCAGAATCAAAATTTCCAACACCAAGGAAATTTCAATAGAAACCCAGGTCAGAGAAATTTCAACCAAGGGTATTTTCATGCCAATAATCAAGGAAATTTTCAGAATCAAGGCCCTAATCCTAACAATAGAGTCCAGAATTTTCCTGTGCAAACTCAAGCCATTGTTCCAACTGGACCATCATCTGATGAGTTGTTGAAACAATTCATGAAATCCCAAGAAGAAATGAATCGGTTGTTGGTTAGCCAGATTGCTGACATCAAGAAGTCTTTAAATGATCGACCCTCGGGCTCCGGTACTCTACCTAGCAACACGATCGCTAATCCGAGGGGCGATGCAAAGGCGATCACAACCAGAAGTGGTGCTTCTTATGCTGGACCCGCTATTCCTACTACCTCTTCTTCTTCTCTCCCGAAGGTAGTGGAAAGCGAACCTGAGGCGACAAAGGACAAGGGACTTCCTACTAATAACGGAAGTACCAGCACTGTCCATCCTCAGGTTGTCCCGAAACCCAAGACCAATCCTGGAGTTGTTTTTGAACCTCCAGTTGGTAACCCTAAATCCAAAACTTCTATTCCTTATCCCTCACGTTTACATGAGCAGAAGCTCCGCGAGAAAGCCAGTCATCAGATGGAAAAATTCTTTCAAATTTTCCAAGAGCTTCATTTTGACATAAGCTTCGCGGATGCCATCATGTTGATGCCCAAGTTTGCATCTACTCTGAAACACATGTTGAGCAACAAGGAAAAGCTGTTTGAAATGGCTAAGACTCCTTTGAATAAGAATTGCTCAGTAGTCTTGTTAAAGAAGCTTCCCGAGAAGCTAGGAGATCCCGGAAAATTTCTTCTTCCTTGTGTTTTTCCCGGAAAATTTCTTCTTCCCGAGAAGCAACAAGGAAAAGCTGTCTGAAACACATGTTGACCATCACTTCTTCGTCACCATCATCTCTCGTTCAACCGTCTGCTAAACACCAAAATGAACTAGAACTAATACAGTATAAAGCAAATGAGTTGTGGGTTCAAATATCACTTCGTAAAAAAGAAACTTATATAAATTGATGACTAGCTGTTATTTTTGTTTTACTAATTACGTATGATGATTAAAATGTGTAAATAATTTGTGTTTGCCTTAAAAAATAAATTAAGAACCTATATTAATTTGAGATGACACAACGCTCAAGAGTTTTCTGATAACTAACTCTTGTAACCTATGCCAACCACAAACATAACACCCAATCTCAACTCGTAAGTCTTTTATACGCGACACTAGATAACCTAATGAAAAATCTTACCTCCACCTAATGTGGGAACAGAAAATTGGTACAAGTAAACTTTTGCAAAAGTTAGCTCTAAAGACATATAGTAACACCTTAGATTGTATAATGCAAACATAATCAATCATATATCAAATCATCTATCAATCATTTACTGTTGATTAACATTCACTCGTAATCATCGCTCCTGCCTTTTTCCGTCACCACCATCATATCACCAATTCTGCCATCGATACTGCCACCGTCATTTCACTCAAATGTATTTGATTAAATGACTAAACACATTCGCCACCTCCTAAATCTAATCACACTCTCGGTTCAATCGTAAACTTTTTAATCAACCGTGAGTCTTGAAGCAAGTACACATGTGTAGCGTCAATGATTGTATAACAAACTTTTGCATAACATTGAAGAACTTCATTAAAATCTATCTCTAGTGGCTCGCTTAATAAGAGGGTGATAGTAAACTTGAAATTTATACTTTTCTAACACACCGGTGACGCTTTTTATATATAATGAATCGTTTATGGAATAGTCTCCATATATGTAGCACAAGAAACAAACACACTACTACTGGGTCGATGTTACATGACATGCCATGATCATAATAACCAAAACACAAAAACCGACTCGCCAAAATAAAAAACACAATACAATGACATTTCGAAACAAGGACATATAGACCTGCTGGGTATCTTTTACTTGCATATAAACCGTATTGCTGAAATATTCTTTCCACCTGATGAGTTCTTTTAAGCTTTAAAGTCATAATAAGATTCATTCGGACCACTTCAAAAATCTGCATGCATACAAAGCTAATCTTGACTACGAGTCTACAGTTCGTGTTTCCGAAAACACAAGTCTTCTAACAAAGCTCCATACTGATCATGTGCACCTTCAAGATGCGAGAAGGTCTTCATTTTCAGCCATACTTGTTTCGCAGGGTATGAACATTCAGAAAACAAGTGCATATGAGCGTCTATTTGGGACTTACGGAAGCTGCACAATGCATCATTTGTCTGCTCCCATGTTTACAGTTTGTCATGCATTTCATGAAGACATTCCAGTGTTAGTATATATACATACTACAGTGGGCTTTTTGTTTTGAGTTCAAAACTATCTTATTCATCATAATTTCATACAACATTAATACATGACAAGCCATCATACATTCATCAAGCTATTTGTTTCACCCAAACATGTCCTTCTGTTCTAAAAAAAAGTGATCCCCTTGCAGTGCTTATCATAGCAATTGAAGTCGTCCAAAACTATTGATTGTAGCATGGTTTGATCTTCGCGCCATGTTTTTGACAGGCCAAGTATCTCATGGCTTTTGTTGGTAAAAGAGAAAACCCAACAAGCCTTTCAAATGCATCCATTAATTCCATGGTTGCTTTCTTCTAGGTTAACCACCGATTTGGTGTTGTAACCGTTTCTGAATTTTTCTTCGTCAATTGGCATGGCTTCCTTCATTGTAGTTTTGTTTCTTTGAGTGATGATTAAACATAAGTGGATGTTGTTTGATCCCTTAGGCTCTGATACCACTGTTCGCAGGTTTTAAGGGTTTCCAGGATCGATTGAACAAACAACATCATGTATATAAATCATACAGAAACAATAGTAAGAAACAAAAAAGATATGGGTTGAACCCTAAAACTGATATTGATAAATAAAAAAAGGGTTAAAAAAATGTTTACAGATTCCTACTCTATAAATACTGGACGAAACGGTGTGATGGAAGAGTTACACCGTTTCAGTAAAAACCTAAAATTTAAATAACCGTTACTATGTAACTGCCATCTATTGGGTTTATTTGGGGCTTGGCCAAACCAGAAACTACAGGCTTTATTCCTTTGGGTCTTCATGCTGTGTGTCGACTTGCAGCCATAACACAGGAGTAAAAAACCTGTTAATCTTCATACAAAGATTAGTGGGATTATAGTTTTCCAACAATCCTATATAAACATCAACCAACTCAACATCCGAGTCAAACAAAAGTGTTATCCATTACATTTTTTAAACGTCATCATCCCAAAAATATAAACCTTAACTATTGAGGAGCCGTTGTATCTAAAGAATGAACTACAACCCTATAGAACTCGTTCAACGTCATAACTGAGTCGATCTCGAACGGTTTTAAAACGCGTCTGTCATCCCAAAGCTATAAAAACAAATAGAGATAAATATAAGTCATATTTTTTTGCAATAAGACCAACACAATGTAATACAATAAAGAGTAACAAAGAATATTACAAGTAGCCAGTCAATTCAAAGTCTTGAACAAACACTTATATACTAAATGTTTCGGGTCGAAATGGGTCGGATTGAATCGGGTTGGGTTGTCATCTAAAGTTCATTGTTCACCAGCTCATGAGCTCATAATATTGAGGTTATCATCTTTTATATAATTCAATAAGCCATAATCCCACAAGTTAAGCTAACCCAAACACTCCCTCATCAGTGTTTGTAAGACAGCAACCATTTTGAATGACTGTCAGCAAAAGTCATAAGGTAGTAGCAGCAAGAAACACGTAAGAGCAGCCGAATTAGTTTAGATTGCATAAATGTTATTGCTATTCTTTCTACTTTAGAAATAAGTGATGAAATAAGTGATGTTCATTAGCTCAAACATAAATAGTAAATTTCAGTTGAATGAAAAAAAAAAAAAAAATTGTATCAAGTTGATTGCTTGATGACTGAGTTGGAGGTTATATACAATGTTTTGAAACCCGGGCCGACCCGGCCGGGTTAACCGGTTGGAACGGTTCTGGGCAAAAAAAGGGTCAAAATAACCCAGGTTTTTAAAACCGGGTTAACCGGTTAGACCCGCCGGATTTTGAGTGTCCCGGGTCAACCCGGTTCTCGAAACCCGGCCGGGTTTGGTTTTTTTCAATTTTTTTTATAAAAACCGGGTTGACCCTCCAAGTTGAACCGGTTGACCCGGTTATTATTTTTTTTTTATAATGGAAAACCGGGTTGACCCGGCGGTCGAACCGGTGACTCGACCGAGTTGATTATAAACCCGGTTTTCAAAATATTGGTTATATATGTATAACCTCAAGTACCACATCAAACAATCAAATTAATACAAAAATCATTTTACTAACTCTTTAGCACCACAAATATATAAATACTAGTAACAAAAGTTCTTTTCCGTTATCTATGTGGGATTAAAACCAAACAACTATTTACAAAATGTACACTATCTTCAATTCAATTACACGATTATACCTTATTCGTTTTTCTTGATCATCACACTCTTTACATTTAGTTCGATAACAAATGGTGTTATTTTTGCGGGTGGTGGTTGATATTTACAGTTGATTTTAGTGGGACTATTCATGGGGATAGTGGTAATCATGGCGTGAAACGTGGGAGAAGATCTCGTTGGAGTATACGTTAAAGTGCAAAAATATGACGGTCTCTTTCTTTGTTTGATTTCATATTCATAACTATGTAGGGTATGTTATTGTGCTTTGTTATATACCGAATGCTCAATACTAAGTTCGTATAGTGGAATATATTAGACGTCATAAGAAGATTGTGTGCGTTATAACAATTAGCTTTTTGCAAGTTATATTGTCTTAGGCGTACAAATCGTTGACGTTGTCTATAAATATGAAGAACCACAAACTTATGCACAACTATTCTTGTAATTTGCCAACACCGTTATCGTATTTCCTAATTAAAATCGATACAAAATATCATGCTTTGTTATGCGTTTTTCTATAAGAATTCTCTCTACTTAATCAACCTTAGTCCCGGCTTTTTCCAAAGCTAATAATCTTCATAGTTCTTATATGGTAGGCATCTTATTTTATGAACCACTTTATATCGTGGAGAAGAGTTTTCTTTCTCATTAGCTACTCTAAACATCTAGTTGATTTTTATATCTTTGGACCTAGCGATTGAATCCCACAAAGTAATTTTACAACCGATCACATGTATAAGAAGGAAAACTAATCAGTGGATGGAGTATAATATTGCATGCATGTAGGGCTGTAAACGAACTGGACGAACACAAACGGAGCCTTGTCCATGTTCGTTCATTTAATTTTAACTGGACAAATAAACGAACACGAACGCTTAAACAGACGAAATTTCTTGTTCATTTTCATTTATTAAGAAAATGAGTTGTTCATGTTCGTTCATTAAGACACTAAACGAACATAAACGATCGAACATAAATGAACATAGACAAACAATCGTAAACTTTATTAAATTAAGCATCTAATATTGTTTTGTAAATGTCGTCTTTTAAAAAAAACTAATTTAAAGATTATACAATTAAAAGATTTGATATACGAACATAAATAAATAAATGAACGTAAATGAACGTTAACGAACGCATAATCGGACGTTCACGAACATAAATAAACGGACTTGAATTTTGTTCATGTTCGTTCATTTAACTAAACGATCGTAAAATATTGTTCGTGTTCGTTCATTTAATAAATAAACGAACATAAACGAACTTTTTACCGAATCGTTTATGAAATGTTCACTGAACGTTCAGTTCATTTACAGTCATACATGCATGTGGATGCAATTAAATGTTCATGATATTAGCATGCTTACATATGGTTTCCTTTCTTGATTGTCGAACAGAGAAAACATAATGAGGGAGCGTTTGGTTAGGGTAATTTGAAATTCCGAAAATTTAAATTCCAGAAAAATTAAATTCTTGAGAATTTAAAATTCTGGAATTTAAATTACTATCGCATGTATGGTTGATAGAAATTTATAAATATTTTTTTATTCTTTTAATATAATTTCATAAATATTCAATTTAAAAGTCTATAAAAAATAAAAAAATTATAAAAAAAAGTTTATAAAGAATTTATAAAAAATTATAAAATATTTATAAAAAATTTATAAAAAAAGTTAAAAAAAAAAAAGATTATAAATAAAATTTATAAAAATGTTTATAAAAAAAGTTTATAAAAAATTTATAAAAAAATTTTATAAAAAATTTATAAAAAAAGTTTATAAAAAAATATAATAAAAATTATAAAATATTTATAAAAAAATTTCTAAAAAAAGTTTTAAAAAAATAAAAAAAAAAAGTTTATAAATAAAATTTATAAAATTGCTTATAAAAAAAGTTTATAAAAAATTTATAAAAAAAGTTTATAAAAAATTTATAAAAAAAGTTTATAAAAAAATTAAAAAAAAAGTTTATTAAAAATTTATAAAAAAAAGTTTATAAAAAATTAATAAAAAAAAGTTTATAATAAAATTCATAAATATTCTATTTAAAAGTGTATTAAAAAACAATAAGAAAAAAAGTTTATAAAAAAAATTTCAAGTAAATTAAAATTCTTCACTTTTTGGAGGCATTATAATTCTCTCCATTTCGGCAATTCATGGAATTGTAAATTACTTCATTTGAGTTACCAAACACGATATTTGAAGGAAATTAAAATGCAAATGCCCCCAATATACCCCAATATCCCCCAACCAAATGGCCCCTGAGGGTTTTGGTAATAGTTTTTGTATGTGAGAGCTGCGAGGTGTTTATATAGCCTCTAAACTTGTTTTCCAAGTTAGAGTCAAGAGTGTCCTAACTTTCGTCTTTCGTACTAATAAGTCCCTCACATATTTGTTAAGTGTTTGTTAATTAGTTATAACGTCAAACGTTATAATTAACGACCATTTAATTCTTTCGTGCATTATTATTTAATATAAATAACACATCTATACATTAATTACATTAAATAAAGTATTCTTTAAACGTATACGTATGTGCCCTAAATCGGGTATATTTATTTATGATATGGACATATCCTAACAAATATAGTTGACTTGGAAAAAAGGAGTCAAGAGTGTCCTCCACTTAATTAATAGTAACTTATCAGAAGAATCACAAGAAATCCAAATGCAAAACCTTAATAGTTAACAAAACCTTATCAGTAACAAGGGACGGAGCCACGACAAAATATGATCGGGTGCACATAAATTTTTGAACCACAATACTGGAAACACATTTCGAAAGACCGGGTGCATTTAAGATGAATTTAGGAAAAATCAGTGTTTTTTTCAAAAATTAACACTACATCGAAAAAATCCATAAGGTTCTCGGACACCCGCGGGAACCCCTAGCTCCGTCCCTGTCAGTAACTTATCAAAAGAATGACAGTAGGCATGAAACAAAAGACCCCCTACTAAAACAAAAGAACGTAAAATAAATATTAGTACGAGCAGACATGAAACAAGAGATATACAAGTACTACTAAACTGCTATTCACATTTGAAACCCAAACACCCCCTGCTGCCTGTTACATGTTTCGCAAACCTGTCTAAATTAGTACTAGTAATATAAAGTTTGTGTCATTTTGTTTTAGTTAACATATTTGTCTTGGAAAAACCCAATCTAAATCAAACCACGTTAAACAACTAAGAAAAACCCTGCTGCTTGTTACATGTTTTGAAAACCTGTCTAAACAACTAATGAATACTATACAAATGACTGGGATAAAAACATGTATTATTTTTTTATTCTAACCTCATGACTAGCTCGAAAACCGGCTATTATTTTGTTTTACTAATTATGTATGATGATTGGTGATTAAAACGTGTAACAATTTGTTTCTCCTAAAAAAAGTTGAGGTGTAAATAATTAGTTTCTCCTAAAAAAAAGTCAAAAGCCAATATAAAGTGATGTATTGATGATTAAAAAAAGTTGAGAACCCATATAAAATGATGCGTTTTTAATGTTTATGAGAGTTACCTCATGTTTAACTCTCATAACCTAAGTAAACCCACCAACATAATATTAAATTTCAACTTGTCTATATCTCACACGCCACACTATATAACTAAATGAAAAATTGCACCTTCATCCGATGTGGGAACACAAACTCAATATAATTTTTTTACAAAAGTGAGCTCTAAAGACATAATTATAAGGGTACTGGCAACCATGTATCCCCATCCCTCACCATCCCTCACTATCCACCAATAACATTCTTCCAACTCATCTCATCCCCACACCACCCCTCACCATAGATTTTTAGTGGCAACCATGTATCCCTACCCCTCACCACATTTATTTTCTATATTGAGTTGTTGCCTTCCTTACCCGCCCCGGGCTTCTTCCCCGCAGCCTCCTCAACCCGCTCGAGCCCGCATAGCTTGTGGCGGTGTAGCCGCTCGGGCTGGCCAAGCCCGCAACTCAGCCCGTGACCGTTGCGAGTACCCTAACACTTTAGATTTTATAATGCATACATAATCAATCATGTATCAAATCACCTATCATTCATTTATTATTAATTAACATTCACTCGTAATCATCGCTCTGGCTTTATTCCGTCACCACCATCATATCACCAATTATGTCATCGGTACTCATCATTTCACTCATGTTCATTAAATTAAATGACTAAACATATTCACCACTTCCAAAATAATCACGCTCTCAGTTCAGGAACGAATTTCTAATCAATAGTGGGTATTTGGTAAGTGAAACTATTTTTTCTTATTTTAAAAAAGAGCCTGGTTTGAGTCAAACCGATGACCAGTGTTAAGTCGATTAACAACCTGGTATTCAAAACATTGCAAATCATCTCTCATTCATTTATAGTCACTATACTTTAATCTACCACCAATTTTTAATCTAAGAAGGTTGATAACTTATATGAGTTAGTAAGTAATTGTTTATTGCTTTTTCGTAAAACGTAACCAGGCATAACATAAAAAAGATGGTAGCAAATTTTGTTGAGTAATACACCAATACGTGGGATATATTACATAATAATTGGTATGATTCGTGATTGAGGCATGTGAATAACTTGTTTTTGACAAAAGAAATTTGAAAATTTGAATAAATTGAAGTTAAAATTTGTAAAAGAGCGAGTGTTGTCATTATCGTTTTGTATTTTGTTTTGATATTTTTAATTTTTTGAACAGCAAGTCAAAATATGTGAATCGTTGATGATTAAGAGCGAGTGTTTTTGTTATCTTTTATATTTTGTTTTGATATTTAAAATTTTTTTTATTACCACAAGTAAAAATATGTGAATTGTAGCAATTTTTTTATCTTTTATATTTTGTTTTGATATTTTTATTACCGCAAGTAAAAATGTGTGAACAGTATAAGTTAGTGACAGAGGCACTTCAATTTCATTATTTTATATAACGAAAAACAAGCACATAGAGCCAACAACATAGTACACAACACAATTTAACTATTACATAACACCAAAGTATATATACAAACTGAAATGATTTGCCCCACCTGATGTGGGTTTCAAAAGCTGGTACTTATACTCATTACCTTTTACAAAATGTACATCGTTTTCACTTCCATCAATTATGCAATCATATCTCATTCAATTTTTGCTAACTAACACTTGTTCATAGTCATCTTTTCACCGGTGACCAGCACTTTCATCAGTAACCTTATATCGTGGAAACAGGTTTTGCTTTTCATTAGCAATTCTTGATGCATGCGGCGTGCCCAATCACCTTTTACATTATTAGTGGAAATTTTGTTAATTTTGAGTATTGTTTTATCCGTGGTAATTTTTTTCTTGTTAGAATTATATTTTGAGTTGGGTTTTATCCGCTTACTACGTCGATTTTATTTAAGTAAAACAATACGAGGATTGTATAAGTTGAAGTTAAAGTCAGGGACGGAGCCAGAATTTCACGCTAAGGGGGGCCGAATTTTTTCTTTAAAATATAATAGCGATGTATTGTAGTTCGGACCAATATGACAAAACACGCTTTGGTTACAAAGATTAGTAAAACTTCTTTACCGACACTTCCTTCGTTTATATGCTTTCATAATTCCAGTCTTTCAATCCATTCATATAATACCTTTTAAGACTTTGAGATAAATAAAGTTTAGAAAAACACTAAGGAATGAAAAGAAAAATATAATAAGGGAGATAAGAAAAATAAACGTTAAAAACTTAAAACTAGATAGTATTACTCGCCCATTTTATATTTAAAGTACTAGTACTATATTTATACTATTTCATTACTATGTATTTTTTTATTGCTACTAAAATTAAAAAGCTACATTCCCAATAAAACAAAAATCTTCTTCTTATCCATTTATGCTTACCCTTTCTCTTACCTTATGCACCATCTTCACAACACAATCTTCATCACAAACAAACGATTCACACACTAAATACCTTCAGGTCCGACCCGGTGAATCTGCGATATTAGGAGCAGGGCCAGTCCTAACTTTTCTGATGCCCGGGGCGAACCGACAAAAAGATGCCCTTTATATATAAATAACACGTTTGTTTTAGCGGTTTGAAACCAGCCAAGTTATGAATGTATATGATATTTGATTATTGAAGAATTTAGTTAGTGGAAGTTTATAAAAATTTATGTATTACTCGTAACGAAGTATACAATTATTTTGGGATGGAAATAGTATAAAATTTTATTTTAAAGGAAAACTAAATTAACATTAAACCGGCAAGTATGTTTAGCTCAGCTGGATTAATGCATCCGGTTATAGTCTCCATGTGTGGGAGGTCAGGAGTTCGACTCCTGCTATTTCCCAATGTGGGGGATTTTCCCTGAAATGGCAGCCGGGTTCGAATCCCAGTGCGATGCCTTGAAGCCCCTTAATGAGAAACTGAATGGCTAGGCTGGAGGTGGTTATTCTTCGTGAGATGATTCGAACTCGGGTTGAGAGACTTGGTGCCTTGGTGGCACAAAGATACTCCGCTGCACTAAACTGCCTTTCAAAAAAAATTAACATTAAACAGATTGATAAAAAAAACCCGATAACAAGATATATAATTTGTTTGTTTTCTGAAAAAGTTTTAATAATAAAAACTCAAAATAAAAGAACATTTAAAGTAATTAAATATTATTGTTACAAGTTGGATTGAAACAATTTTACTACAGTTTAAAGTAGTTACTTAAAATATTACTATAACCATAATTCAACAAATTTGATGAAAACAATTTAATGTAGTTAAATATTATTTCGAAATCTTATAGTATCTCACAACTTTATTTAGTTAAAAAAACAATTTTACTGACATGTCCAGTTCTCTCTCTCTCTCTTCTAACTGAAAACATCTTCTTCCTCGTAAAAGCTTGACTTCACCATAGATTTTGACCGAAAATTTTCATTTAGTATTTTTAAAACTTAAAAAATAATTGACTCAATCATATGATGCCCCCTCTAATATTGATGCCCTAAGTCGTCGCCCGTCTCGCCCAATATCAGGGCAGGCCTGATTAGGAAGGACCGATTATTGATATTCCTAATACTTTAGGCTTTCGGGGATATATTGTAGTAGGCTTGTTGGAGAAGTTGGGGGAGGCCTAGCACCTGCTAGTCACCCCATCCCCTCCGCCTCTGGTTAAAGTAACACAATATGAGAATTGTATAAGTTGAAGTTTATGTAAAACAATATGAGAATTGTATAAGTTCAAGTTGATTTTTTCTAAGTAAAAAAGAAGAATTGTATAAGAGGAAATAAAAATTTATTGGAATTGTATAAGTAGAAAGTTGTTAAAAGGTTTAAAACTTTATCTTTTATACAAAGTTATAAACCACCAACAACCATCAACATAGTACACTTTACACTATTGTTATACCATAACACCAAAGTATATATACAAACAGAAAATTTTTCCCCACCCGATGTGGGTTTCCAAACCTGATACTCTATACTAATTACCTTTTACAAAATGTACCATGTCTTCACTTAGATATTACAGGGATGGTTTTGAGTTGTTAAGAGTAGATTTATGGTTTTGGGAGCATATGAGATTGTGCCTTAATAGCTTGTTTATTGTTATTTTGGGTTTAACTTTCGTTTATTACTATATAAATTTTGATGGCCGGAAAAGGATATACGGAGTATGATATATGGCCTGCATGTCGCTATGATTTTTCATAGAAAATTGTGTTCCTTAAAATATTATTTTTTTAAACGGCAATTCAATTAAAATACTAGCAAGGCGCTAGGGAACATTACAAAGGGTGGATAGAGCGTTACAAGGATCGTTAAACCACTCTATCCAATTTAAACACGGTTTTTTACATCTACTAGACACGCAAGTGTAAAACAATAGCTTAACGTCACTAAAAATTAGATCTTTTCTTGGCCGTTTCACGGAGAAAGTAGAGTTGTTTCTAAACTTCCAAATGGCCCAGATTGTGGTTCGTACCACGACGTCGAAGAAACTTGAGTGTTTGCCGGCGATCGGGGCATAGTCAGCCAAATGGATCACATTGTATAGATTTGAGTGTTCCTTAAAATATACTAGATACATGGCTCGTTGAACGATATCTTAATGAATTTGTTTAGTTAACAGTGCAATATTTAAATACAATAAAGAACTGAATGTCTACCTTACATGATCATACATAAAATTTATAGTAACTTCAACGATAACATTCGCTAATATATTATTAAGTGATAGACCCTGGAATACAATAGAACAGTTCTGTTGGAAAATATGAAAATGTATTTGTCAAACTTATGAAGCTTCAGGGGTTTTTTGGTAACTTTTATTAGTTATATTTTCTAATAACTAATGTTTGTTCCAGTTTGGTTAGTTCCTTATTGTGCACGGTCTAAAGTTGAAATATTCTGGCTATATAAAGACTGGATATCAGCTAGGGTTTCATAACGCTTTTCTCTCTCAAATATTCACCTAAAAGAGTTGTTACAGTTTCTTTGGTTTCTGGTTTAGATCGTCTTGATCTTGTATTAAGTTTGGTTTGTTGGTTTAGTGAGTGAGTTTGTATTGCTGTTACACCTTGTAGAGGGATAACAGATTTGTGGTTGTATTGTACTTGATAAGCATCCAATTGGGGACTTATCTTCAGTGTTTATTGTTATAATAAAAGTATCACCAATGGGTGGTTGGTTGGGTGATTAGTAATCGTGTGTTTTGGTACCATTTTAACATGGAATCAGAGCCCTAGGTTCTGATCTGTTGTTTCGATTGGTTTCTTGTGATTCTTGACGACTCAATTGGAGATTCTTGGGTTGATTGATTTTTAGGTTTTTTTCTTGAAACCCTAGAATTTGGGGGTTTTTGATTCTGGTTTGTTTCTGAGAAATTAAAGTTGTTTGGAGGGATATTCTAGTGCTAATTTGTGATTCTTGGTTGATTTTTTCTTGAAACCCTAAATTTTTGATTTGGGGATTCTTGGAGATCTTGTGATCTGGGGTGTTCTTGGCTTGGTTCTTGGTTAATTCCGCTGCGTATTCTTATTAGCCCTGTAAGTAAACCTTCTTCTCTTAAGATTAACTGGTTTAGAGTCTAGGGGGTGCAAACAGGTTGGTTAACTTCTTGATCTGCCACCGTGAGTGGTACGGATACCTGCTCTGGCCAACCTTAGTCCTCTGGGCTTTATCCAAGTTAGTCTTGGGTGTGAGTTTATAGTTTTAGGGTTTTTAGTTTTGTTTTTGTTGTGTCTAAGTCGCTAGTGGATAGGATTTGGGCAGTCTTGGAAGTTGAGTTTGTTTGGTTTGATTGTTAGTTGTTATCTGTTGTTTGTTTGGTTTGTTTAGTCTGTTTTTTTGTTGATTGACTGTTTCTTGTTTGGTTCTGGTTATTTCTCTGTATTGTTATTATGGCTATTATGATCAGTAGTTTAGATCAGAGCAACCCTCTGTATCTCCATCCAAATGATTCTAATTGTGCTTCTATTGTTACTCTTAAACTAACTGGAGTTGAAAATTATCGAATTTGGGCTAGTTCTATAAAGTTGGCTATTCATATTAAAAATAAAATGGGTTTTTTGGATGGTTCATGCACTAGGGTTGCTTATGCTGCTAGTCCTCTATTGGAAGCCCAATGGGATAGATGTAATGCTGTGGTGTTAAATTGGTTGTTAACATCTTTGTCTCAAGATGTTTATCTTGGTCATGTTTTTTCTGATAATGCTTCTGTTGTTTGGAAAGATTTAAAAGATACTTATGATAGGATTGATGAGTCGGTTGTGTTTAACTTGCTTCAAAAGATTAATAGCTTTAAGGGGTGGTTTGCCTCAGATCTGAGTATTATCATAAGCTGAATTCTCAATGGAGAGAATTTGATATTCTGACTAAGTTGCCTGATTGTATCTGAGAGGCTAGACAAGAATTAACTGATCATAGCAAGTTGTTGAAGTTAATGCAGTTTCTTATGGGTCTTGATGACATTTATCAGCCTATAAGAAGTAGTCTGTTAACTAGAGAAATTTTACCTGAGGTTAAGGATGCTTTTGTTATTATTTCTAGAGAGGAGTCCCATAGAGGGATTCCTATTACTACTGTGAAATCTGAGAAGGCTCAGGTTTCTGCTTTTGTTTCTAGAACTTTTGATAATAAAAATACTAATTGGAAAAGAAACAGTGGTAATAATAACAGTAGTAATAATAACAGAGGAAATTATGATAATTTGTTGTGCACACACTGTGGGTTAAAAGGGCATACTGTTGAGAGGTGCTTTGAGATCATTGGGTATCCTCCTGGTTTTAAAAAGAATCCTAATCTTAAACCTACAAACAGTTTTAACAAAAACAATGATCTTAAAGGCACTTCTAATGTGAATAATATGGCTAAGTCTGCTGTTGGAAATTTGTCTTTAAGTAATGAACAGGTTATGAAGCTTATGAGTCTTATAAATGAAAAATCTGGAATATCTGCTCAGTCCAACATGGCAGGTAGTGCCTCATGTTCCTTTTTTAATGGAAATTTGTTTTTTAATGATCATTTCTATAAGTTTTTTTGTGCCAACTTAAAAGTTAATGGTGTCAGTTATCATCTGGGTTGGATCATTGATTCTGGATCAAATCAACATTTAACTAATTCTGCTAAAAATATGTTTAATGTGATTGATATTTCTGATTTAAAAATTACTGTTGGTCACCCAAATGGCACCTTAGCTAAAGTTACTCATGTTGGGAATTTGAAATTGAATAACAGTATTGTTTTGTTTGATGTTTTGGTTGTGCCTGAGTATTGTGTTAGTTTGATGTCTGTTAATAAGCTTATTAAAGATAGTAAACTTAGAGTTGGTTTTGATGAAACTAAGTGTTATATTCAGGATTTGAATCAGCAGAATGTGCTGGGGACTGGTAGTGAATATGGTGGTTTATATTTGTTTGATAAGCCTGCTGATGTGTCTTCTCATGTTGTTAATAGTGAGTTTTTGTCTTGTTTTGTTACTAAAGAAGTTTGGCATAATAGGTTGGGTCATCCCTCGCTAGCCAGTTTTGAAATTACTTAAAGGATCTTTGAAATTGTCTAATATTGATCATAATGGTCCTTGTGAGGTTTGTCATAAGGCAAAACAAACAAGCGATCCTTTTCCTATAAGTGAACATAAATCTGTTGTTTTTGGGGAACTCATTCATTTGGATGTTTGGGGTCCTTACAAAGTGGTTAGCAGGGATGGGTATAAGTATTTTTTAACTGTTGTTGATGACTTTACTAGATCTGTTTGGGTGTATATGTTAAAGAGAAAAGATGAAGTGTTTGACATGTTTGTTTCTTTTTATAATATGGTTTTCACTCAGTTTGAAAAAAGAATTAAGGTTGTTAGGTCTGATAATGGCACTGAATTTGTTAATAATAAAATGAATGAGTTTTTTAATAATAAAGGTATTCTTCATCAAACTAGTTGTGCTTATACACCACAACAGAATGGTATTGCTGAAAGGAAACATAGACATCTATTAAATGTTGCTAGAAGTCTTATGTTTCGTGGGGAATTCCTCTTGTGTTTTGGTCTGAGTGTGTTTTAACTGCTACTTATTTGATTAACAGGTTGCCTTCCTCTGTGTTAAATGGGAAATCTCCTTTTTCTCTTGTGTATGGTAGGGAACCTAGTCTGTCTCATCTTAGGAGTTTTGGGTGTCTGTGTTTTGCTTCTATTTTAAAAGAGTCAGATAAGTTTAATGAAAAATCTGAAAAATGTGTTTTAATTGGTTATGCTAGTGGTAAAAAAGTTTATAAACTTTTGAGTCTTGAAAACAGGTCTATTCTTTATTCAAGAGATGTAAAATTTTATGAGACTATTTTTCCTTTTGAGTCGAGTGTGACTTCGAATCTGTTTCTAGATTACACACTTAAACTTTTTGATAGTAATGATCTGAGTCAAACCCAAACTCCTAGTCCTATTCCCAATGATGCAAATTTAGAAAATGTAAATAGAGAGTATGCATCTGTTGGTAGAGAAGGTAGTCCTTCTAGACTTGGTATGGTTGTGAACAATGAAATGAATAGGAGTTCGAATGATATCCAGTCCTGTTAGTTCACAGAACCAAATCGGAAGTGACTAACTCCTTTAGATGATAATATTGAGTCTGAGGGAAACTGTTTCCGAATACGATGAGTCTAGGTCCCAAAATGTTTTTCAAAATTTAAAGAGGAAGGTACCAGAAGGTCTTCTAGAGCCTCTAAGTTACCTGCTAGATTGAATGATTATGTTCTTGATGATAAAGTCAGATATGGTATAGGCAAATATGCTAATCATTGTTTGCTTAGTTATGATAACTCTTGTTTTGTGTCTAATCTGAACAAATCTAGTGAGCCTTCTTCTTATTATGAGGCTTCTAAAGATGTTAATTAGGTACGTGCTATGAATGATGAAATGCATGCTTTATATGAGAATGATACTTTGTCTCTGAAGTTGATCTTCCTGTTGGAAGAACTCCTATTGCTTCTAAATGGGTTTTTAAGATTAAATATAAAGCTGATGGTGAAATTGATAGATATAAAGCTAGGTTAGTAGCTAAAGGTTGTACTCAAAAGGAAGGTCTTGATTATGATGAGACTTTCAGTCCTGTTGTTAAGATGAGACTGTTAGATGTCTTATAAGTCTTGATGTTCAGTATGATTGGAAGTTGTTTCAGTTAGATGTTAACAATGCCTTTCTTTATGGTGATCTGCATGAGGATGTGTATATGCTTCCTCCTCCAGGTTATTATAAAGAAGGTAATACTAAAGTGTGCAAGTTGAAAAAATCTTTATATGGTTTAAAACAAGCTCCTAGACAGTGGAATCATAAACTGTCAGAAGCATTGTTTGAAGATGGTTTTGAACAATCTAAAAATGATCATTCTTTGTTTATAAAGAAAAAGGGATACTAATGTTTCTTCTTGTATATGTTGATGATATGGTCATTTGTGGAAATAGTGAAGTTGAGATTGAAAGGTTTAAGAAGTTTTTAACAATAAATTCAAGATTAAAGATCTTGGTGAGTTAAAATATTTCTTGGGTATTGAAGTTTTAAAACTAAACTGGTTTGTGCTTAAATCAAAGAAAGTAATTTAGAACTTTTACATGAGTATGGGTTACTTGCTTGTAGACCTGTTATGACTCCTCTTCCTGAGAATGCTGTGTTGAATTTTAAGGAGTCGAAGGTGATAAGTTGCTAAAAATATTACCGTTATCGAAACTTGTGGGAAAGCTTATATATCTTACTATGACTAGACCTGATATTGCTTATGTTGTTCATTGCTTGAGTCAGTTTATGCATGCTCCATTACAGTCTCATTTTAATATTGGGTTAAGAGTTTTAAGATATCTTAAGCTTGCTCCAGGTCATGGAATAAGTTTTAAGAAGAGTGACAAGTTTAATATTGTGGCTTTTTCTGATGCTGATTGGGCTAAGTGTCCTGTTACTAGAAAACTGTTCTGGGTATTGTGTTTTTGTTAATGGTAACATTGTTTCATGGAAAAGTAAAAAGCAAAATACTTTGTCTAGATCTTCAGCTGAAGCTGAATACAGATCTATGGCATCTGTTACTTGTGAGATCATGTGGGTGCTTAAGATCTTAAAAGATCTTGAAGTCACAGAAAATTTGTTGCCTGTTATGTTGTGTTGTGATAACAAAGCAGCTATGCAGATTGCTGCAAACCCTGTTATGCATGAAAAAACTAAACATTTTGATATAGATGAGCATCTTATAAGAGAAAAAGTTGCATCTGGTTTGATTCAAACTGTAAAGGTTGATTCTAAAAGTCAAACTGCTGATTTGCTAACCAAAGCTCTTGGAACTGCTCAACATGCAGTAATGGTTAAGAAACTTGGAATGGAAAATTTGTTTGCTTCATCAGTTTGAGGGGGGATGTTGGAAAATATGAAAATGTATTTGTCAAACTTATGAAGCTTCAGGGGTTTTTTGGTAACTTTTATTAGTTATATTTTCTAATAACTAATGTTTGTTCTAGTTTGGTTAGTTCCTTATTGTGCAGGGTCTAAAGTTGAAATATTCTGGCTATATAAAGAGTCGATATCAGCTAGGGTTTCATAACGCTTTTCTCTCTCAAATATTCACCTAAAAGAGTTGTTACAGTTTCTTTGGTTTCTGGTTTAGATTGTCTTGATCTTGTATTAAGTTTGGTTTGTTGGTTTAGTGAGTGAGTTTGTATTGCTGTTACACCTTGTAGAGGGATAATAGATTTGTGGTTGTATTGTACTTGATAAGCATCCAATTGGGGACTTATCTTCAGTGTTTATTGTTATAATAAAAGTATCACCAAGGGGTGGTTGGTTGGGTGATTAGTAATCGTGTGTTTTGGTACCATTTTAACAAGTTCATATGTGTCACATTGCTTCTAAAGACCCTCATAAATAGACCCTTTTCAAAGACAAACACCTTTCGTAAAATGATGCTAACCAAACAGCTAATCAAACTGGAACATACAAAACTATCATTCTTTACATATCAGCACAATACTGAACCATAATTATATCCAAGTGATTGCAGTCCACAATTCAGATACTTCATACACTCTTTTTAATGTTGAAGAGATGGGACCGCCCATTCTTATATTTAAAAGGATTTTTAAATATGTTAAAGCTATAAACACGATTTGATATCTTTTATTTATATAAAATGATTCTGCACAACTTGTTCTAAAAGTTTAAATCAGTTCTAAAAATAAACAAATACAAAATCTGGAAACTTATTAAAATTGGAAACGAAATCTGCAGCAAAAACTTATGAACGCATGCGAGATTTCAGAGCTGCATTCGTATCCGCAGGTGGCGCGGGCTCGCATAAGTTCAGAAGCTTTGAA
Organism: Chrysanthemum makinoi; assembly: GCA_910596185.1. Lineage (NCBI taxonomy): Eukaryota > Viridiplantae > Streptophyta > Magnoliopsida > Asterales > Asteraceae > Chrysanthemum > Chrysanthemum makinoi. The sequence goes on from OU343221.1 coordinate 330,056,261, forward strand.
CTCATTTTGGCCAAACAAATTATTTTAAAGGTCCATATCATGATTTCAGTATAAACACACTCCCACTTCCTTTTCTAGGCGATGTGGGATGTGTTTATTTTTTCAAATTTTGTGTTTCACGTGCCCCACTTTGAGACACGATATCTCATTCATATTAATTCCATTTTGGACATAGTTTAGCTCATTGCGAAGCTCTCGTCGAGGAGAACGCAAAGCTACCAAGAAATATAAATATATATAACATATACATATATTAAATAGTGTCCAAAATTTGCAAAAACTCATTTTGCAAAACGAATTTTCGAGCATTTCTTTGGTCACCGTCACGGTCACTTCAATCAAATTTATTAAATAAAATGAGAAAATATGGAAATTATGTTGCGTTTATAACATCCAGCTTGCTGTGAATCATATTGTCTTAGGTGCACAAATTTTCATAGTTCTTATATGGTAGGCATCTTTAGTCACCGTCTCATCGGTGACCACCACTTTCTAGACACGCACCTAATCACTTTACATTATTAGTGAAAAGTTTGTTAAGTTGTTACAAGTACTAAAAAACGCATTTGGCTAGAATGTTTGTATCACATGCCAAACATAGAAGTTATGTTCATTATCAGCCAATAAGGATCCTTAGCAGTTAGTTCTATACTTTTATGTAGGATTTGAAATGAACGCAGCTTTAGCTAGCAGAAAGAATTTATGATCGATGTTGACAATTGTCCATTCACCTGTGTTTGACATCCTTTGTTACGAAACAGAGGTGACTAGTGAAGATTTTAGCCATATGGTTCGGGCTAAGTGACATTCATCCACTGCAAAACCCGAAGTGTGTACTT
>OU343221.1:330057199-330227810 GCA_910596185.1 Chrysanthemum makinoi
CAAGTTTAGAAATAAGAATGGTTAGATGCATGTAACTTATACGATTGAAAGATGTGGAGCTCTTCCTAATTGCCGTGTATACTAGCTTGTGCGATGATATGTCGCCGGCCAGTTAGTTAATTTATGTTTAACAACGCCGTGTATACTATATGTGTTTAATTCTTCTAAATAGATATATGTACTAAGACTGTATGAGTTGTATATATGTTCGTCGTAGTTGATCGATTTGTTAAGTTTTCGAGTGATGTTTCGAATCAATATAACTATCGCTAGCACACTATTACACGTCAAAGAGTAAGCAAAAATAGTGTTCTAATATCTGATTAGTTATTGGGTTTAATTGTGTCGTTAATCAAAAAGAGAAAAAAACGTGGGTTGCCTTGGACTTGGTAGCTATTCTTTGATTGCTTTGTGCTGATGTTGTTGCTATATAGTCTCTATATATGTTTCATGTTCAAAGACAAAAGAGATTATTTCCATTACATCAACCACACTTGAATAACGATAACAAAATGTGTGTTTATTGAATATATACTGATAGTTTCCCTCTAAGTATTTTAACTGAGTGCACTAAATATTGATTGTTTTATTCTTTAATAAACTTGTAAGTTAAAATACTGACTATGTGTTAAGACGGTTGTGACTATGTGTTCTACCCAAAGTTTTTTTTTTTTTTTTTTTTTTTTTCTTTTATATATAAAAAAACTAAAAAATGCTTATTGTACATTTTCTTCTTTGAGCTTTTTGAGTGTTTAATTGTTAGCATGTTATTAAGGGATTACTTAGCCATTGGAATCATACTTTATAAAATTAGGTACCTCCATTGACAAGATCGATTATTTTGTTTTTGTTGTTTGTACTTTCTTTTTTGTGTCTTTTAGTGTATTTTCATTTTTGAAACCTTCAAAAATTACATCCTTTGATTACTGTTGTGTGTATTAACCATAAAAATTTTACTATGAACATGTTTAGATGGAGCAGATTTCGTGTGGTTTGGTATGTGATCGGTTCCCTCCCTTAACAGCAAAATATCCATGGTTGATTTCCCAGAACCTAGAAGACGACAATCAAGACCAGTATTTCTGCACCATACACGACGAGTTACCTCATTATCAATGTCGAGTCCCCGAGTTGCTTGGGAAACTTATCCAAGGTTGTTTTCATGGATGGGTGGTACTCTCCAACCATCCGCAAAACAATAAATGGTCTCTTTGGAACCAAGTGACTTCTAAGATTATAAGTCTCCCCACCTTGATATTAGAAGACGGAAATTATGAATCTATCGGACAATGTTGTTTGTCATCCCCTCCAGATGATCCGAGTTCAGTTCTTTTACTAGCAAGAACTAATAAATCTACCTTTGTAATTTGTCAGCTAGGTAGTAAAAGAGACAAGTTTAGGTGGACCGAAATGTCATATGCCAAACAACTCAAGAGGTTAAGCTTCAATGGTGAATTACTACATAACCTAACTTGTTGCAATGATAAGGTATATGCATTAAGCACCGATGGTTCTTTTACTAATTTGGTTATACAAGTTGACATTATGGTTAGGCAGAAAGAAGTTGTGATAACACTAATGCTGTTTGGGGCATGCCCTCCTCCTTCGTATTCTTCCTATCGCTGTAGCGGTGGAGACATAAAGTTTTATTTGAAAGGGTCTTGTGCAGAATTGTTCTACATAATATATTATGAAAATAAATCACTGAAAACACCTGCTAGTGTGTGTCTGTTTAAATTGGACATGACTAGTATAAAGTGGGAAGGCCTGAAAGACTGGGACATAAGCGATCTCAATTTTGATGATTGGGTATCGATGATTACAGACTTCCACAAGAGTCATCAAATATGGGAAGAAATAGATGACCTCAAAGACGCTAATTTATTTTTGGATCGTTCTCGTGATCAATCGGTATCTTATAGCCGTTCAGAGTTAGGAGGTTATATACACATTCGTGGCAAAATGGGCAAAACAATATACTCGTACCATGTGAAAGATAAGACCATCTCCCAATTTCCTATACCGTCTCCAATACTGCCGACAAGCCATGTGTCGATTTGGGAATGCAGGTATTGCTATAAATTGATTCTATGTTCATTTAGTTTTTATCATATGTTTATAATGGGTACTTAATAGTTTTTTCCCCCCAAAAACACACTTTTCAACTGTCACATTTCGGTCACTGAAAGATGAGTACTTATAAAACCCGTATCTATTTCATAATATAAATATAACATGTAACACTTATTATATGCTAGTATAATTTTGTATAAAGGTTTATCTTTCTTTTGAAAGACATATCGGTTGCATGGGGTTTTTGCTTAGAAAGTTACTCGATTGGGACACAAAGCCATGCATCTTTTAATGACATGTAGTTATAAAGAAAATTACAATGATTAGAAAAACACATTTTTTTATTGGAAAATTGTTTCTTAATATGTAGGTATTCAGTTGCTTCACCTTGGCTAATGGTGGTGGGCAAAAATCGAGACGTTATCACGTTTAAAGATCCTATGTTGGGTGACAACTACTTGGTGAAAAACTCCCCGATTTCAATTGCTCATGACAAAATATTTTCTTCAAGGTTTGGTTGGTTGTTGCTTAGAAGCAATGACTTGAAGTGCTTAGTATTATATAACCCTTTCACAAATGATCTTCGAAAGCTTCCACAATTGGAATATAGTTTGGATAGCTTAAATTTTTCAGCGCCACCTACTTCCCCTGATTGTATTGTGGTTGGATTTACAACATGGGAGGTTTGGGATGTTCACATCCACTTTGTAAATCGGAAACCAACATGGTATATTTCGTTGGGTCCAGATCCACATACGTACTATTTGTTGTTCAAGTTTTTATGGTCGAGATCTGTATGCATTGTGTGAAGAGGGAGAAGTTATTGTTTTCAATAATCTGGGCAAACGAGGTTACTCTTGGAAGATTGTTGAAACCGAAGCCCCTGAAAGTGCTTGCGGATCTTTGACACAAAAATTCTTAACGAAATGTGATCAACATCTTTTACTGGTTTATGTGAGCGAGTATGGAAAACATGTTGAGGTGTTTAAGTTGAATGAAGTTAAACAAGAATGGGAGAAAATAACTGGTGTTGGAAAGCATATGATTTATATTTGTAAAACAACATGTCTTTGCCTTGAAGCCAAAACACCAGAAATGGAGAACAAGATCTTCTTTCCACAAGTGTCTACCGAGAACAGAAAGATAGTGTTTTATTCACTTGACACATGCATGTATCACACATTTGATGGCAAAAACATTCAACTACCGGATCTCTTTGGAACTACATCTTATTTGTCAAGTCATGCGTGGATTGAACCAAGTTGGTTATAGGTGATTTCATTATTCTTATGTCATTATTATGTTTTAATTATTACAGTATATTATAGGACACATTAAACATGTTGCATCGATTCTATTCATTTATTATAATTGATGTGGTTCAGTATGGTTGATGTATCCAATCTTGAGGTCCATGGTGTTAGAATGGTAAAGGACAAACAGGACTGGTAACTTAAATACATATCATTAGCAAACCGTAGTAACTTGTTGATAAGTTGATTTTAAAACTAATTGCATATTATATAGCATACTTACTTTGATTACCAGTTAAGTCATTGAACTTCGTTAACATTAAAGAGAAGGTTTGCATTGACTGGTTGGCGGTATCTCAACATTGCAGGTCACAGGTAACTCAAAAACCCGAGTTTGATTAATACCATTGCCAAAAAATGAGCCGTCACCGTTAAGGAATTGACACATGCACAGTGGCTGACTGGAGCAAGATGGCGAGCTCTCTGCAACGTCCTTCTGATTGTGTCAACGTGTTACCAGTGAAATAGTCGAGACATGTTAACGTACTGATCAGTTTATTTTTCTATGTATTCGACTTTAATGTTTAGTTTATTTCAGCAGTTGGATGTTTAAATTTACTTGTTTATTTTTTATATATTTGACTTAAAGTTTGTTTCCCCTTAACTAGTTATTTAATCAATATGAGAGTAGAAAATTTTAGTATTTTAGCGTCTTTTTTTTCCCGTTTGACCCGTGCCCGTTAAACTCAAGCCCGTTGGACCCCGTTGCCCGAACCCGCCCGTTTTGCCACCTCTACTCAAAACAGATGTAATCATTTAACCGCAGTTCTAGAATATTTTAGACTAACACTAATCTGAAAATCGATCACATTGCATAAAACATAATTGCATGTATGTTGAATGCATTTTGTTTAAACGATTTTGTCATCATTCACATATGTGCGTAAGATAGTAACTTGTTTTGTTCTGCTCAACCACATTCTTGATTGTGGAGTACTTGAGTTTTAATTGTGTAGCTTGGTTTCATGTTGATTTGTGTTGAATTTTAGGTTCAAACCTTTGTTCTCAAGTTCAGGGGCTGTTTCTGCTCTTGCAGAAACTTATCTAACTCTTTAACTCTCTTTGGTTCTCTTTTGTCTATGTTTTGTATGTGCAGGGGCTAAAGGTGGTCTTCCTCATTGTTGCTTCCTATTTAAAGTCGCTTGCAGCTAGGGTTGCAAGGCAGAGAAAATAAGTTGTCTTCTTATCATATCCTATCTTCCTGGGTTCATTAATCCAATTCTTGTTACCGTTTGACTCATAAACTCTCTTGATCAGGTTGTGTATTATATACTTGTAGTATGATTGTTTACAGTTGTGTACAATCATAGTCTGATTTATGTTGCATTGTATCTGAATCTGTTATGGTTTGAATCAAGGGGTGGTTGGTTGGATTCAATTGTGGTGTTGTCTATTATTTCTACATGGTATCAAGCGTAGTTCTGAGTTTTTGGTAATTGTCAGAAGTTTTTAGATCTAGGGTTTCGTTGGCAATTTGGGGCTTTTAGGTTTAAGCTTTAGATTTTGGTTCTTTGAGGTTGTTGCTACGGTTCTCAGTTGTTTAATTGGTGATTAAGGGTGCTTGTGTTGAGATCTTGTTCAGATCTATTGCTGCTCTGTCTGGGACCTTCTTTGATCACAATATCTCTTAACTAAGCGAATTAAGAGTGTTGTGATTCGTTTCATTGCTGTCATCCTTATTGCCTGTAAGCTTATTATCTCCTTTAAGATTAACTTTTCTTTGGTCGAGAGGGTGCAAAGCGGTGTGACTAACTTCTTGATCGCCTCCTTGAGAGGTGTGAATACCTGTTCTGGTCACACCCAATTCTCTCGGCCGAGTCTTGTTAATCTTGGGCGTGTGTTTAGCATAATCTCTTATTTTTTATTGTTTAGCTATAGTTCTTAGTTTCTGGTGATGAGTAGGTTAAGGGATTGAGAAGTTGGTGTTGGATTATCGGTGGTTATCTGTGTTTGAAGGTGTTTGGATTTCTGTCTATTGTTTGTTGTCTCTACTTATCTGTCTTATTTGCTTGTTGTTTTTTCTTGATATATTTATGGTCCCATGGCTCTCGGTAATAGTAGTGGTAATGAAGACCTTATTAGCAATCTTGATTTGGGTAATCCATTACATCTCCACTCTAATGACATTAGTACTAGTTCTATTGTGTCTGTGAAATTAACTGGTATAGAAACTATAGAGTCTGACTCTTGCCATGAAACGGCTATTAACACCAGAAAAAAGCTGGATTTATTAATGGAACTTGTGTTAAAGAAACTTATGCCTCTAGTAATGTCTTGTCAAATCAGTGGGAAAGATGCAACTCTATTGTGCTTTCATGGATCTTAAATTCTGTGTCTGAAGATCTTTATCTTGGACAAATTATTTACGAAAATTCTTCTAAAGTGTGGTGCAAGGCTGAAAGAAGCCTATGATAAACTTGATGAGTCTATTATCTTGAGTCTTATGCAAAAAATTAATAACTTTAAACAAGGTGAATTATGTATCTGAGTATTATCATAAGCTTAACTCTTTATGGAGAGAATTTGATATTATGACAAAATTGTCTAAGTGTACTTGTGCTGCTAGAGAAAATGTGTTAAAACATAATCAACTCATGAAACTTATGCAATTTATTATGGGCCTAAATGACTTATATCAGCCTATCAGAAGCAGTCTTCTCGCTAGAGAAACTCTTCCTGATGTGAAAGAGGCATTTGTTATTGTTTCCAGGGAAGAGTCTCACAGAGGCATTGCTTCGCCTTCCTTTGGTTCTGAATCAAAACCTCAAATATCTAGTTTTGTTTCTAAAACTAATTGGTCTAATAATGGCAACAAGAGGTTTGATAATAAAAAGTTTTCTGGCTATGACAACAACAAGTTTAATAATACTGGAAGTAGTAATAATAATGGTGGAAACAGAGGCCCTAATCCTAATTTGCACTGCAATAACTATGGTAAAACTGGTCACACTGTTGATAGATGCTTTGACTTGATTGGTTATCCTCCTGGGTACAATAAAAATGTATCTTCTAAACCTAATGGTTTTAAGTCTTCTTTTAATGCTAATTCTAGATCTTCATCCAAAGAAACTGGTACTACTATGTCTTTTACCTATGATCAGATGATGAAACTAATGAACCTTATCAGTGATATGCCTTCAAGCAGTATCTGAGCCAACATGGCAGGTATACCTAGTTTTTAGAATAATAATGTGTTTTTTAATATAAACTTTCATAGATTCTATAACAGTAACTCTGTTTTGTGTAAAATAAGTATAGGATGGATTATAGATTCTGGTGCAAACCAACACATGTTGTTAATACTTTAAATATGTTTGGTATAATTGATATATCGATTTAAATCTTCTGTGGGACATCCTAATGGTACTCTTGCTAAAATCAAATACGTTGGTAACCTAAAACTTTCAGATAAAGTTATTTTATATGATGTGTTGGTTGTTCCTGAGTATTGTGTGAGTCTGTTGTCTGTTCATAAACTAATTAAAGATAGCAGAATGTTTGTTGGTTTTGATGAGACTAAATGTTATATTCAGGATTTGACTCAAAACAAAATCATGGGGACTGGTAGTGAGAATGGTGGTCTCTATTTGTTTGATACTCCCTCTCCTTGCATTTCTAAAAATCAAACAATAGGTAATATGTCTATTACTTGCTATGTGTCTAAGTCTATGTGGCATAACAGGCTTGGTCATCCCTCTGACCAAGCTGTTAATCTTCTTCAATCTGATCTCAAGTTCACTAAGGATTCTCATGTCTCTCCATGTGACATCTGTCCACAGGCTAAGCAGACTAGGGAACCGTTTCCTCTTAGTGAGCATAAGAGTTCTGCTATTGGAGATCTTGTCCATATTGATCTTTGGGGACCTTATAAAGTTACTAGTAGGGATGGTTTTAGGTATTTTTTGACCATTGTTGATGATTATACCAGGGCTGTTTGGGTTTATCTTGTTAAAACTAAAGATGAAGTTTATAACTTGTTTGTTTGTCATATAAATCTTATGTTGAATCAGTTTAAATGTGGTATTAAAACTGTCAGATCTGATAATGGTACTGAGTTTGTAAATTCTAAAATGAGCAATTTTTTTAATAGTCTTGGTATTATTCATCATACCTCTTGTGCTTATACTCCTCAGCAGAATGGGATTGCTGAGAGAAAGCACATGCATTTACTCAATGTTGCTAGAAGTATGTTATTTCAAAGTGGTATTCCCTTAAGTATGTGGCCTGAATGTATTTTGACTGCTGCTTATCTAATTAACAGGTTACCGTCTTCTGTTCTGAGTGGGAAATCTCCATTTGAGCTTGTGTATGGTCAAAAACCAAAACTTGCTCATCTAAGAAGTTTTGGTTGTCTGTGTTTCTCTACTATTCTTAATAATTCTGATAAATTTGCTTCTAGATCTGAAAAATGTGTTCTTATTGGCTTCTCTACTACTAAAAAGGCTTATAAGGTTTACAGTCTTGAATCTAAAATGGTGTTTTATTCTAGAGATGTTCAATTCTATGAAACCATTTTTCCTTTTAAAATGAATTCTAAACTTCAAACTGGTAAAGGTTCAGATACTTCTATAAATGATCTAAACTTTTTTGATGAGCAATACTTTGATCTAAAACCCAATGATGAAAGGAGAGGTACAACTACCCCCTATGATGATGGTGGTGCCTTATCTTGCCCCAGAAGTACATATACTTCTGATGATGGCGGGATTAATGACACTGCAACATCAATGGGTGACAATACTCTTTCTGAGGGAAATGTCCCTTCTAGTTCTAGCTTAGATATTGATCAAATTCCTACTCAGAACACAAGTCAAGAACAGCCTGCTCTTAGAAAGTCTACTAGATATTCTAAAATGCCCGCTAAGTTTAATGATTATGTAGTAGGCAAGTGTTAAATATGGGCAAAAATTTGTTAGTTACTCTAATCTTAGTCCTGTTAACTATTGTTTTTCTACTACTTTAAATAAATCTGTGGAACCCACTAGTTATGCTGAAGCTATTAAAGATAATAACTGGGTTGAGGCTATGAATAATGAAGTGTCTGCTTTAAAAAGAAATAATACATGGACTGAATGTGATCTTCCTAAAGGAAGAAAAGTTGTTGGTAGTAAATGGTTATGGAAAATTAAATATAAGTCCACAGGTGATATTGAAAGATACAAAGCTAGGCTTGTAGCCAAAGGCTGTAGCCAGAGGGAGGGGTTTGACTATCTTGAAACTTTTAGTCCTGTGGTTAAGATGTCTACAGTTAGATGCATGATTAATGTTGCTAGTAGAATTAATTTTATCATTTTATGTTTTGATAGATGCATAGGTAAGTAGAAATAATCTGGTAAAATGTTGAACCATTTTATGGATTTGTTAGCATGTTAGGTGGTATAACTATATCAGATGCATGAAAAGAAAATTAGATGCATCGGTTGATATGTTTAATTTGATTAGATGCATATATAGGGTAGTAAGATCTACATAATATTTAATCAATTAATGGGTTGGGTTGTTAAATAGTTAGATGCAAGAGTTTTACTTAAAAAAATTAGTAGATGCATCATGCATGCTTTGCCTTCAATCTGAAGAAGAAGATGCATCTTTTTCTTAATCACGTGCATGTTTCTGTTTTAGACTTTGTGAAAAAACAAGATTTTTTTACCGAGATCGAATGCACGGTGATATCTTTCTTCCTGTGTGGTTTAAAAAAAGAGAAGAAAAGCAAGTTATAAATCTACCATGTTAATAGGGAATTTTAAGTTAATAACTGCCAATTAATATTTTAGTGGACAAAATTGCCCTCAAACCTCTTTTAAATTGATTGGTCTATATTTCTTCTTATTCTTCTTATTATAAGTTTAATTCTTATTTGATCTATATATATATATATATATATATATATATCTATATATATATATATATATATATATATATATATATATATATATATATATATATATATATATATATATGAAAAGTTTCTTATAATGAAAAGAATGAGAAGGCATGTGGAGGTGACATGTGTCACTTTTGCCACATCACCATGCCATGTGTCACCCCCACCCCCCTTTACTCCACCCACCCCCCCCCCCCCCCCGCAAAAATTTTTTTTTCCGCCAAAAAAAAAAAAAATTTTTTTGGGCAAAAAAAATTTTTTTTTCCCGCCAAAATTTATTACTGCATCACAGTTATAAAAAAACTGCATCACAATTATAATTGTGATGCAGTAATTCTAATAACAATGCACTAAAATCAAAATTATGATGCAGTAAATTTATAACCGTGATGCAGTAACTTATAACCTTAATGCACTAATAAGTTTTGGTGCATCTTTATTATAAGTTACTGCATCATTCTACAAAAGGTGTAGATTGGCGGGAACACCCTGACCCCGTGTGCCTTTTGGCACCAGCCATTGTCCACCCCACAAGGAATAGCTCCGGAAACTCTCCTGGCCTAGTGGGGCACCAACTGGAGTGAGTACGAGCCAAGACTAGGACCCTTAAGCTCTTATTCCACAAAGTCTCTCTAGTGTGCCTACAGGTTTTGCGGAGGTGGGTACCTATATGAAGCAATGCCAAGGATGGGACTTGAACTTGGGTCAATTGACTCAAGCACAAGTGCTCCAACCATTGGACTAATGCTCCATTGGTAAGTTACTGCATCATAGTTAATAGTTCAGTGCATCAACTATGATGCACTAAAATCAAGGTTATAACCTTAAATGCACTAAAATCATGATTGTGATGCAGTAACTTTATAACTGTAATGCAGTAATTTATAACCTTAATGCACTAAAATCATAATTGTGACGCAGTAACTTATAACCTTAATGCACTAATAAGTTTTGGTGCATCTTTTTTATAAGTTACTGCATCATAGTTAGTAGTGCATCAACTATGATGCACTAAAATCAAGGTTATAACATTAATGCACTAAAATTATGATTGTGATCATGTAACTTTATAACTGTGATGCAGTAATTTATAACCTTGATGCACTAAATTTATAATTGTGATGCAGTAAAAAATTTGGCGGGAAATTTTTGGCGGGAAAAAAAAAATTTTTTTGCCCAAAAAAATTTTTTTTTTGGCGGGAAAAAATTTTTTTTCGGGGGGGGGGGGGGGGGGGGGGGGGGGGGGTGGGGTATGGTGATGTGGCAAAGGTGACACATGTCACCTCCACATGCCTTCTCATTCTTTTCATTATAAGAAACTTTTCATAATAACCCAAACCTATATATATATATATATATATATATATATATATATATATATATATATATATATATATATATATATATATATATATATATATATATATATATATATATATATATATATATATATATATATATATATATATATATATATATAGGGAAGGGATCTAGTAAGAAGATTAATTAAAATAAGAAGGGTAAGAAGTAATTCTAGCCACACATTTTAAATAAGGAGGGAAAATTTGAAGGGACATGCATCCACTTTTTTAGGTGCATCTAAAATGTGTGGTTGTGGTTTCTTCTTATCCTTCTTATTTTAATTATTCTTCTTATTTGATCCTAACTATATATATATATATATATATATATATATATATATATATATATATATATATATATATATATATATATATATATCCAACCCGTTAATTTGATGTTTCATTGCACTAGCTAGCAGTTATGGAAATCCAAAAAAAACAATAATAAATCATTTACATGCAGTAGTAGCATTTGATGTTTAATTTTAGCTTGCACATAATCCATAACCAATAAGCCTTTTTTGCTCTTGTAACTTGATTTGATAACCGATAACAGGCATGTTCTTGTCTTATTGTGTTGGGTGATAAGTTACATTCCAACTACTGAAAATCAAGGGATTGAACCCACTCATCCGAGTTGACTCGCACCTTGCGACCTATATGACTATCTACCGCATCTCTAACAATGAGTACATACTAGCATGTGTTGGTGTGTAGGTCCCAGAACATGGTAAGATAATCAATGTCAGCAGAAATGCTCAACTGTCCAGCAGAAACAAGTACCACTAGGTGGTTACCGGATATCACTTGGAATCGTGTGATCACTTTCGACCCTAATGCCTGGGTATCACGAATATCTACTTGGGATAAGGCCAAATGCAGTTAGAGAATTAGGCACAATTCTATAACCCTTTCGCTAATGAGTGTTTATGTTTTCTGTATTGTATTTCCGCCTCCTCATGCATAAAACAGATCTCCTATTTATAGGAGGTTACTATGAGCTATTCCAATGGGATTATGAGTATTAATCGGCCCATTAATAGCCTCATAATTATCCCCATAATAGTCGTTAGTGGTTACATGACCAATTAAACGTGGTCATAATGCAGTTGTAACTGCCACTTGAATAGGTCAAAGCCCGTTACAAGCAGTACTTCTATCGGTACTTTCATAGTGCTATCAGTGGTTACACTGCTTCAGTGGAAACACCACTGTTTCAGTGTAAACACTACTTCAGTGGAAACACCACTTCAGTGGAAACACTGCTTATCCGTGGAAACCACAAGCAGTACTTTCCACTAGCACTACCAATACAGACCACTACAAGAGTCAGGGTGTTCATGGACCTTATGGGTGTACACTCCGTACCTCCTAACCCATTACAATGTGTGAACTAATCCCACAAGTGCACTAAATTTTCCAACAATCCTCCCCAAATTTAGTTCACTTCCTTTGCATGAAAAACAAACATCAAGCAAAACATGTGCATAAATGAAAATGTCCTGAGGATTGAATTTCCATCTTAGTAATTACACGTTCAAATATTCGAGAATCAGGGTGTTCTAAGAATTGAACCCGTCAACCCATTTGAATACCTGAAGATAACTACACACAAGCTTTCAAACACTTATTAGCTTCTGACACTATACAAGCCATGTGTCCATATCCAAATTCATAAATGTTGTAAAAGCTAAAAGTCCAAAAGCTTCCTGAAGCGGTAAAACTTCAACATTTACATAGGTGGTTCCTCTTTAGTCATACTCACTGCTCAAGCACTTTTTCAAAAATAATTAACCATTAAGAAGTAAAGACTTCATCCTCCTTTCAGCAGGTTCTGAGCACAACCTTTGGATGTAAATAAAACATGTGTTCCAGTCCACTGAATGTTCAGCTTTCCACTTTGAACTCAGCTCCCAAGTTTCCTTAGGAGGGAGTTGGGTGTCCTAGCATTCAGTGACTAAGTTGGACTTAAACCTATCCCTTTAGCAGACTTTATAACCAAGTCTCTAGCCAAACCCTTCGTCAAGTGATCAGCTAAATTCTGTTGAGATCTAACAAACTCTATAGATACCACCCCATTCATGATAAGCTCACGAATCATGCTATGTCTGACACCTAAGTGTCTAGACTTACCATTGTACACCTTTTTTTCATTGCCAGGCAAGATGAAGCCCTGAGGTTGGTTCATATAAACCTCCTCTTCCAATTCACCATTCAAGAAAGCTGTCTTCACATCCATCTGATGAATAATCAGATTGTGAATAGATGCCATAGCAATCAGCAGTCTTATGGTACTGATACGAGCCACAGGGGCATAAGTATCAAAATAGTCTATCCCTGAATTTTGTTTAAAGACCTGAATGACTAGTCTAGCCTTGAAAATCCATTTGAAACCCAAAGGTTTGCAACCTGGTGGTAGATCAACCAACACCCAAGTGTTGTTCCTCATGATGGAATCCATCTCATCATTGATTGCTTCTTTCCAGAAAGCAATATCCTGGGACTTCATTGCTTTTTCAAATGTCTTGGGATCATCCTCAACAATGAAGCAATAGGAGTATTGGTCTGAGACCTCATCCCTTGTTCCTTCAACTAAGTATAGTTGAAACTCAGGTCCAAATGATTTTGGGGTCCTGACCCTTTTGCTCTTCCTGAGCACAGGTTCAGGTTGTTGAACCACAACCTCATCAGGGACCACTGATGGTTCATCATCAGTGACCTCTGATACACCAGTGTCATGAGTTCCATTAGGAATCCTCTGACTTGGTCTAGGGACTGATGAGAATCTATTCTCATCAAAGTTTGCATCCCTTGATTCAATTATGGAGTTAATTGAAACATATTCATTAGGTTCAATGACATAGAACCTAAAAGCCTTGGAATGCTCAGCATATCCAACAAAGATGCAATCAATGCCTCTTTCACCCAAAGTTTTCATCTTTGGATCAGGGAGTCTTACAACAGCCCTACAACCCCATACCTTAAGATAGTTCAGGTTGGGTTTCCTTTTAGTCCAGAGTTCATAAGGGGTAACCTTGTTCCTTTTGTTTGGAACCCTATTTAATAAATAGCAAGCTGTTAACATAGCCTCACCCCAGAAACCTTGACTCAGTCCTGAATAGGACAACATGGAATTAACCATCTCCTTCAGCACCCTGTTTTTCCTTTCAGAAATACCATTTTGCTGAGGTATAAGGGCGATCATTTCATGGATAATTCCAATAGACTGAAAATACAGAGTATCCATGTACTCACCTCCCCTATTAGTCCTTAATCTTTTGATCAAAGACCCAAGTTGTAATTCAACTTCAGTTTTAAACACTTTGAATTTATCTAATGCTTCATCCTTGGTATGTAACAGATAGACATAACAAAATCTAGAAGCATCATCAATAAATGTCACAAAGTACTTCTTATTTCCCAAAGAAGGAGTAGCATGCAAATCACACAGGTCACTGTGAATTAGCTCCAAGACCTTAGTCTCACGACTAACACCCTGAAAGGGTTTCTTGGTTATCTTGGTCAACATGCAAGTTTTACACTTTTCAGTGTCCATGTCAAAAGCTGGGATCAACCCATCCTTAGACATATCTTGCATTCTTTTATCGTGTACATGGCCAAGTCTTGCATGCCATAGGGTAGAGTCAGTCAGGTCAGTGGTGGTCACAAAAGCTGAAATAACACTATCAGTGACAATATTAAGCCTGAACATTTGATTACATAAATAACCAAAACCAATAAAAACACCATGTTTAGAAAGCACAAATTTATCAGACTCAATAACTTGTTTATATCCATGATTATTCAATACACTACTTGAAACCAAGTTCTTCCTTATATCAGGAACATGAATAACATTAAACAAAGTTACAATCTTTCCAGAACTAAAATTAAGATCTACACAACCGCGACCATGCACCAAGGCTGTTGACTCATTTCTCATGTGAAGAATAGAACCATCATTCAGTGACTCATAAGTCTTGAACCAGCTTCTATCTTTGCACACATGAACTGTTGCACCAGAGTCAACCCACCACGCAATATCATCATCCTACACATAATGAGATTCAGATACATATGTAACATAATAAATCTGAAAAGACTTATTAACCATATTCTGACCTTTCAGTGAGTTGGAAGAACCACCACTCCCTGAACCATTAGTGCCTGATCCATTGGCTTTACCACCAATTTTAACACCCTTGCAGTCCCTTTTAATGTGACCAGTTTTGCCACAGTTCCAACAAGTAGGTGTTGCCTTCTTGTTTGGATCTGCCCTTGTGTTATCATGATATTTGCGTTTGCCTTTGTTGTCATTGTACCTGGTGGAGTTGTTATGCTCCACCATATTGACAACAAATGCACCAGCAGCATTGCTGCTCTTTGGCTTGTCATTATCCTGCACCTTGAGAGATTCCTCAATGTGCAGATGACCGCCCAACTCAACAAGAGTTAACTCCTCCTTCATATGTTTCAAGGTATGCTTGAAATCTTTCCATGAAGGAGGGAGTTTGTCAATGACACAAGAGACTTTAAATACAAATGGAATCCTGATTATTTTACTCCATGCAATGCACAGGTTTAATTTTAAAGCCTTCATTACAGACCCATCTGCAACAGTCCCGATAACTCTCTTTTGCCCTACAGTAGAAGATGTTACAGGATATTCATGCTCAGAGTTGCTAGCAAACCACAAAACAGAGGACCCGCAGGAAATACCATCACATATTTTTGCAATTGAAGGTAAGAAAAACATTTTCTAGATCCATTTCAACACATCAGGTCGAGCAACATATTTTGTTGTTGATAAAGTTTTCAACAAGAACAAACATAGAAGGAAACAATGAAGATGATAGAAGGAGGCTCAGGTAACAGCATTTAAATCAACTATTTCTATTATTTAAATAAAACACTCCTAACTACAAATATTGAACATTTGGGTGTGAACAATTAGGAACACTGGCGATAACTCTCACGCCAGCAGACCAGCAGCATCTTGACCAAAGTGAAAATGAGGAAAGTGACATCACGGAAACAAAGGATCAAAAAGGTAACTGCTACAAATTTAATATGCCATTTTATTAAATTAAAAATGTCGCAGCCATACCATTTGCAAATTCAAATACTGAATCTTTGTTTATGAATAACTAGGAACACCACCGACACCTCTTACAGTGACAGTCCAACAAGATCTGGAAGAGCAAAAAGATAAACCAGCAGAGTCAAAAAGTGCAAAGAGGGCATTGTTCCCGGATGATCACGCGGATGCATAAAAATAGAAAGGTAAGTCTTAAAAACTTAAAATCCAGTTTTATTGAATGAAATATGTTACAATCATGTCTCATGGCTTTCACACAAATACTACAATAACACTGATGATAGAACTACACACATGCATAATTGCAAACACAACCAACAACAGAAACCACACTTAATTGGCACACACTCAGAAATCCATCAAACCCCTAAGTTTCTGAACAAAGATATCATTGTTGCGAGCATTGAGCTCCAATTCAAGCGCCAGGATGCGCATCTGCATGATCTTTTGGTCATCTCTAGCTTGGATACCCCTTAGATACTCTACTGTTTTCTGAGCATACGTGTTCCCAACACTCTCCAAATCTTGAATGAAACTCAGCCTTGCACGAGTGATGCCAAGTAATTTTCCAGCAAGTGTGGTCATCTCCTGTGCCATCTTAATATCTTCACCTGAAGATTGGTAACAATAAAGCACCAGGATTTCAGACCAATTGTTAGAATTGGCCTCAGCTCTAAGCTGGTCGCATTTAGGATGTCAAGACATCTCCTTCTCTTGCTTCTTTATTTTTATCTTGATTTATCCATAGTTACACTCTTCATTATTTCTTTTATTCATCACAATATCTTACACAGGTGTGTTGCACAAACATAAATACCACTTTGCTAAACACATACACATTATATGACACTGCACATCGACAGTTAGAAATCCATAATTCCCTTAAGCTTCATCATAAACACATCCTTATCATAGGCACTTAAATCCAATGCATTTGTCATTGTTACCATGTGATCAACCTTTTGATCATCTTTTATTTCAACTTCTGTTACGTATTCTGCAGTTTTCTATGCAAAAAAAATTGTCCACACTTTCTACCTCTTCGATGAAACGCCCCCTTTCAGTAATAATGTTAACTAATCTTACAGAAATTTCATTTATTTCTCGAGCCATTTCAATGTCCTCTAAGGTTATCACATTTAGGGTGGCTTACCATTGTTTTTTGTTACTTATTTTGCACAACATAACACTTCCTTTGTGAAAAATTTAGCATCCAGATTACATCTTTTAAACACAGAAAGTAAAGGCAAAATTCTTTTTTCACATGCCTATTTCACAGTTGCAATCAAAATCCTCACAGTTCAACCCTTTAGATAATGCACAGATGCTCCATTATTATTAAATAACAACAAAAGAAAATCACAAGTTCTGCACCATTTATGCACCTACATTTATAATC
Organism: Chrysanthemum makinoi; assembly: GCA_910596185.1. NCBI lineage: Eukaryota > Viridiplantae > Streptophyta > Magnoliopsida > Asterales > Asteraceae > Chrysanthemum > Chrysanthemum makinoi. The sequence continues at coordinate 330,074,328 of OU343221.1, forward strand.
TTTGTCTGAAATCACATGCCATTTATTCAGGCTTTTAAATAATGCATGCATACTCTACTGTGAATTAGTACCAGCATCATAAAATTGCAAATTACCTTACTATTTGTGCAGCCTCTTTAAAATGCAGCCACAAATTGGCATTAAATTTGCTTTTTCTACTTACACATTGTCACAAGAATCACTATTGGTGAGCAGGCATTCCAAACAATAAAAAAAAAAATTAATAATTTTGCATGTCATTTACATTTCTCAGCCTCTGCACACTTATCAAAGTTTAATATAATAATGATTTATGTGCCCACTTTAACTTGCAACCACAAATTGCCATTGAACCATAAAAATGGCATTTTTCTTCAGCCATCCACACATTGTAAACAGTAACACACAAATATTGTTAGGCATATCATTTTGCACAAAACTAAAATAGCAATGCATTCACAAAAGCAAGGCTTTATTCAAAAGAAAAACAACATGCTTCACTAGAGAAAACACATCAAAACACAAAAAACTGAAAAATAAAACAGCCTTGCTACCAACACACTTAGAAACACCAGCCACCAAACCAACCATCACTAATCTTTTAAATTAATCAAACCAACATGACGCTGCTTTTCAATTCTCCCTTCACGAGCTAGATCCAAAACACCAACCAACGTAGCTAAGATATCTCGATCTCTCTGCTGCGTCTCAATCATACACTCAACTGCATCAGGAGCAACATCATCAAATGGACCAAAAGATTGGCCCTCTTCGATTAGTTGATCTGTTCTCTCAATGTTGCTCTCAAGATCAGCACATTTTTTCCCAATGTACATGATAAGACTCTCAATCTCTCTCCATTCTTGCACAAACAAATACTTGAAGCAATGTTGAAGCTTGCTAGAACCACATGACTGTTTTAAATGGTCAATATTTGGTGTTGCACCCATGATGGTTAAATGTAACTTGAGCAACAAATACCACAACAAAGGTATCCTTATATAGCCAAAAAACCAAATAAAAATGTAAAACAGTTAATAAAATAAAAATATACATATATAATAAAATAATAAAAAAAATAAAATAAAAATTAAAATAAAAAAAATTGAAAAACAAAAATAAAACAAATCCATTGTCGATAACCCACAAACCAGATACCAAGTTTTATTCATACACACAGTATCTTACAACAACAGATGCAACGATCACAAGAACATAATATTAAGCAGTAGTGCAGACCTACATGAACTTTTACTGAGAAACCCAGCAACACCTAAAACCACAGAAATCCATGTTAATTATACTGCTCCATAGTCAGTACATGATGGTGCTGCAAGGTACGCGCTTCATGTGCTAGATCAACAAGAACAACCATTACAGCCAACAGTTGATAATCCTTATTTTGTGCTTGCTGCAAACATGAGAGGCAATTAACAGCCACAGGGTCAAACGAGCTAAAACTTTCACCCTCTCTGAGCAATTCCCTTTTTTTTCCAATTCTTGCACGGACATCGTTACATTTTTCATTGAAAACCATAATAAGACCTTCAATATCAGCCTCTTCATGCAAAAACAACAAACAAAAAGCTCGATGCAGCTTATCAGAACGGCGTGCTGCTTTCAGTTCATCAAAATTAGGAGTCGCTGCCATCTTTTTTGCACAGGCTTCTTAACAGAGAGTTAATAAAGTATGACCCATACTCATGCTCACATGGGCACTACTTATATAGACAAGAGATATAAACATGTAACCAAAAACAGTTTAAGAAAGGAACCTGAAACAGTGTCAATCTGAGCTACATTTAGTCCAAACAGTTTCTACCTAACTATTACATGCTAAATTTTTTTGTCACACCAACTTTTTACATGTTTTTGTTCCTAATGTTCTTGCTCTTATTATATTTACGCAGTGGCAATGGAACCTACAGGTGCAGAAAAAAGGAGGACTAGGAACACAGAAAAAAAGAAAGACAACTAGATGTTGACTTGACGATGTAAATGTTTAAACTGCCTTTGTTAAAAAACTGATATGTTTTGCAACATATTTTTTCTTGAACTGCAGGAATATGTAGCAAAACATTGGTCATCTTTTGTGTATGACTTAGACTAAACATATGGTATGCTTGCATGCCAAGGTGCTGCTCTATTGTGACACATTGGCACCTAAACTGCAGAAATATTCTTTTATGTAAATTGCAGCAGCAACTGCTTCCATCAGTTAGGCCTGAAAATACATTGCACCACTAAATGCAGATGAAACTTATGTGCCTTGCTAGCAGTAGTTGATGCAAGCAATGAGTAAGTATCTGTAGAGTAAGTTTGATATGTAAACTTCTTGCATCATTTAGTATGTAAACTACTTGCATCATTTGGTATGTAAATGTAGAAACACCTTAACTGTCTATGTATGTCTACATCCATGTTTCATAGAACACACGACCTTGCGCGGGCACTAAACTACGTTATTATTGTCAAATGAGTTTTGTTTAAAACTTTTGTTTATCTTATCATACATATTTTCGTTTCACCCAAGTTCGGAACAACAAAATCTTACTTTTATCAAGTGTTTACTTTTGTTGGTTGTGAATGGTTATCAAGAATCTTTCTAATGATATATTAAAGTAAGATTTAGATAATCATCAAGTAAAGTACTAATAGGATGACTGAATGAATTTTATTTATAATGCTCCTACATAGGTTTTGATATAAAGCTATAATTTAATCTATAGGTTCTGTTGGTTTTTGGAAGTTGAAAACACGACAAAACGATTAAAGGTGTGTGAGCCGATGGGGGCACACGCGATAAACACGAGTATACGTGTTGAACGTTTATAATACTTGAATATTCATACCCGTTATGCATGCAAGCTTGACCCGATCATAGTTAAGATCCATGGGCTGTATTAGAGTGAACATGTCAAACCAATCGGTATAATCTTATCGAAAATAAGTCTAATATGCAATATGATGAATGAAACTTCACTAATAACTTCATGTTTGGTAAACATTTAGATGTTTATATGAACAAATCATAAAGTCTTACAAATGCAATATATATTCAAGCAAGGTAACGATATATTTTAATTGGAATTTACATGGATGGAGTTGTGTTTTTAACTATTCACATGTATATTTATATTGGATAAGACTAGTTGTTGCTTTTGTGAACAATAGCTGACAACCAATATCAGAGTGTTTAGTGTTTATAATGTTTGAATGATTAGTTTATAAGTACTAGCTAGAGGATATAATACTAGTTGTAGTAGGATTTTATCATTTATGATTAATATGTAACTAGTTATGCTCAACATAGCATGTCATTACACATTAAACTGAGAATACTTACACTTTTGAAACTAGTAAATGACGTCAGATTACTTTTACTATTAGCAAGGTCAACATCTCCATACATAATTTTGCAATAGTATATATGATAAGATCTTATATTCAAATCACTCATCTATAGTGATATTTGTAAGTATTGAAAGTTTACTTCAGATAAATTTAACTAAGGGTTGAGAATGTTGAACATTAGTTCAACTTAAAATGAGTTTCATGCATATCTGTTTTAGTATTTGGATAATTGTTGATAGACAAGTACTTATGAGTAAAGATACTTGGTATTGTTATTCATTCATATAATTGTTATCCTATATTTGCATGTTTAATCCTTGAATATTTATATTCTAAATATGTCATTGTCGGTTACATATGGGAATATTGTATGTAAGGCAAATGTGAGTGTTGGTATATTCTAACGAGAATTGGTTGTTAAACTCATATGTATTCACTAGAGAGCATATGTTTTCAACATTACTTTTGGATCCTGTCATAAGTATGAAAATGGTTGTATCTCATCCTTAGACTTGAGATACAAGCAAGTTCTTATGTGATATCTGTGTATCTCAAACCTATAAGTAGTTTTAAAATATATTTCATGATGTGAGCATCCACAACATGTAGTCAATGGATTTGTTAACTTGATATGCAGAACGATACCATGCCTCTCCATTAATAAGATAATTGTTATTGCAATGATACTTGATTACATTTGGTATATCTAATAAATTCTATAACGAGATTCTAAATGGTTATATTGGAATGATTTGATCCATAATTGGTTCAACGGTATACATTAACAAAGGATTTAGACATTGAATGACCATGCTCTTGAGTTCTTCTCTAGGCACTTTTAGTTAAAAGCGAGTGAGGTTTGTAATTTCCGTCTTAGTTTTGTGTTTCGTCGACTGTTGGTTTGGAAGTTGAAAACATGACAAAGCGATTAAAGGTGTGTGAGCCGATCAATAAACACGAGTATACGTTTGAATTAAATACTTGAATATTCATACCCGTTATGCATGCAAGCTTGGACCGATCCAGTTAAGATCCATGGGCTGTATTAGAGTGAACATGGGTCAAAAGTGAATGTGCCTTGGGCCTTGGTTTCACAGATCGGGCAAAGAAAAGGATTGGGTTTTGCTTGGGTTTAGACTTGTCGACCAAGTCTATGTCTCAGCCATAGTGGGTTTTGGGTATAAAAACAAACCCACCCTTCCTGATATTATGCATCATATTACTCTCAAACATCTCTAAACGATCCGTTTCCCATGTAATCCTCAGTCGATTTGCTCTATAATTCGCTTAGGGTTCTGGTTTTCTTCGACTTCTAAACTTGCATCAATCAACTTGATTCAAGTGTTTGGTGTTGGAGTGTTTAGATATATTGAAGGTCTTTGTTTTGTTTCCTGTACGACGTATAGCATGACAAAGAGGTATCATGGTTTCTGGTCGTAGGTTTTTATCTTGGACAAGAAGCTATGATATATGTATGGTTAAAACAGTTTTCCAACTGTTTGGTCAATGATAATGAAAGCAAGCTTGTTTCTTGTGAGGTTTTTTATTGAATTATTCAAGAGTCAAAGGTTGATAGGTTTATTAATTACGTTCTCGACTAGCCATATATCGAACGTATACGTTATCGGGTTTGTGTGTGATACTCTTGTATCTATTTTAGATACTTAAGGTTTCATATTGGTTTCTTCTTCCGTTAATAAAGATCAATTGCCAAGCAAGGTTAGGGTTTCTTTTATTCCTTTTATTAATTAATTATTGTATTAATTAATTGTTTATTAATTACGTGTTAACCTAATTGCAATTACTAGATCCTTATCCGCTGCGTACTCGTAGAGGTTACTGGTTAACTTGTTCTAAAATCCCAACAGTGGCATCACGAGTCAACTCGTTTTTGTGATTATGGGTTACACGTTTCTTATTAATAAACATGTTTAAAAGGCTGCATGAAACCTAGTTTAGTTATTTTGTTTTATTTTATTTTGACAACTACATGAAATACTTGTCAATTTTTAATAAATAATAACTAGTCACACACAAATTAAAATTATATTGATAATTAAAATTAATTTGTTAATTAGAATTTAATTTACATGTGAATTATAATTACTTTGTTAATTAAAATTAAATTCTTAATTAAGAATTACATGTTAAATTATAATTACTTGCTAATTAGAATTAAAAGTTAATTTGTATTTATTAATTTCTAATTAGAATTATTGTGATAATTAGAATTACATATTGATTAAATACATATATTGCGTAAATTACTTGTTAATTGAGATTGCCATGCTTTTATGTGTTTTTCGGCCACAAGACCCACTCAATTGCTTTTCTAAGTGATGTATGGGGCGATCTAGGTACTGCATCCTAGTAACGGTCTTATGGTTCTCGTTTGGGAAAGACTTCAAGAGGACTCGGAACAATATGTGGTTATTTATATTAATGTTTATGCTTGTATGTTTGTGATTCCTATATGTGCATTATTACTTGCTTTGACACCTAATTGTATGCAATATGGAATAATACATATCGTAACCACAACATTAATATTGGTCTTTATTTACACGCCAAAATACCATGCTCATTGTGACCTGCTATTTGATTCGTGGAAAATTGTTTTGTAAAATAAAGTGACCTAATATATGAAACACGTTTTCAAGAATTTAAAAACTAGACGCTATGGACACTTGGGATGTACGGCTCACCCACTAGAACAAACTCAAAGGGGTTTAAAGAAGTGAGCACAGCCTCACCGAAAGGATGTCTAAGGTTATGCTTAAGTGCTTACCTGGTCCTCTGCCTCCCTGTGCGTTCGATTGGAGCTACCGTGAACCATGATGATCACTACAGTGTCATTACCAAAGTTTTTAAAATCAGTGTTACAAAGTTGTTTTGCATGCTCCTTTGTACACGACTTTTACCACATTTTTATGTGCATACCTATTTGTTAATATTAAGTCTATGCCACCCAACTATGAACACGTGCACTTGGATTGACTTCTCTGGTCAGACCTAAGGGCCTTTCCAACCATGGTAATTATTTCTCCTGGTCAGGACCTCTGGTTATTTTTACACGTTCATACTTGGTCGACTTATATCGAGTTAACCTGGTCAGACTTCGGACCCGAGGCATAAGATGAGAACTAAACATGCTTTTGACATTATTACTTGATACTAATGCCTTAAACATTCTCATAAATCTAAGAGTTGCATTATGCAATTAACGCTCGTCGCTTACCTCTTGTCATATTTTTTACACACTGGTCAGACCTATGGTAATTAAGTGGGGTTGCAAGATGGATCTTAGTCTTAATTAGTAATTAATTGGGTAGTTAATTCTTTTAAGAATGTAATTATCGAAAATACTAGATTTGAACTTTTATGTTCTGATTAATTGTGTTATTGCAACATAATTCGTAAACAAATTTGTTTTTCTTTGAAAGACAAACTTAGTCTCTTTTCATAGTAAAAAGAGTGAGACTTATACCTATCTTTTCTCCTTAGTTGACAAACTAAGATAGGATTCAAAAATTGATAAACTCTTATATGATCTTTCATTACCCTTTTCGTGGTCTAGAGTTAATTGAAAGATAGAATATTTTGTGTAATTGGAAACATTGTGTTTAGAGCTACCAAAATAAATAACATCCTGTACTTGTCACGATGTATGAGTTTAAACCGCAAAGAGTAAAGGAATTACTAGCATATTTGCTAGGTAATCTTCTTGGACTCTTATTATTCCTAAAGTGCTAATTACCCTTGGGGCTATGTAGACGATAAAGGAGGAGTGCATGCTAAAGATTCAAGTTAATTGAATAAAAGAATTGCTAGTCCATTGTCTACATAAGTAAAACTTCATATACTCTGCTCAATACCTAAGTACATGTTACTTGTAGGCAATTGAAGAGAATAGGAAAGTATATAAAACTGATATATGCTTTCTACTGGAAATGTAACACTTATAATGTTGACAAATCCAGTGGGAGCAATTGCATTTTATTATTGAAATATCATTCATGTAATGTTGTCAATTTCAGTGGGATCTACGGGATTTATTTCATGTTAGTCACCCATATCATTTCAAACTAGCTTTGAAATAATCCATTACTTTCGGAATATGAACAACCATTGCTTAAAGGAAAATTGCATTTTATTTTATCAGATAACTCGTTGCTTTCCTGCTGTTGCTTCCTGAACTGTTATCTATAGAATAATAATCCACAATTCCTTATTACAGGTTATGGTTCTAAACTACTTATGGTACATATGACATTAATCATATCGTTTGAACAATCAATCACGTGTTGTTTGTTTTCATAATATGATGTTTTACCTTTCACAAGTGGGAGAAATCTCAAAGTGTGTGCAAGGAACAACAATATTATTGGTATCTCTTGACCGCAAGGTAAAGGAAACTAATAATTCTACTAGGACTTAAACACGTTAGTTGTTTAATGCCCTACTACATGTAAATAAGAATTCTACAAGGACTTAAACACATGAGATGTTTATTGCCTACTACATTCTAATAATGATTCTACTAGGACTTGAACACGCTAGATGTTTGTTGCCCTACTACATTCAAATGTCATGATATAGTGTAAAAATACTTCAACATTTGACTACATGTTTTAGTTAACATAATTATGGTTATATGATAATAATCATAATTCTGAAGTATAAAATTAACTTGAAATTACTATAGAACTCAAGAGTTTGCGTTCATGATTACTTTTGTTAGAATAATTATGCTTACATGTTAAGACATAATTATAAAGTCCTTGAATTTATCAATGATTTATAACATAAAGTATATATATATATAGTAAATGTGTTATGTCTTCTAGTTAACACATAAACATGAGGCTTTGAATTATTCAAAGACTAATAATGTATTATTGAAATGTTACGTTTTCTTGTTAAACACATGAACATATAATCCATGAACAATTCTGTCTTCTTGTGAACACATGAACATAAGTTTCTTGTATTGTTCAATGAATATACATTATTGCATGCACATGGTTCGTAAATACTTTATATGCAATTTGGCTTGACCCAATTGACAAGTATTTGGTCCAAGAGAATTAAGTTATCTATAGAATTCTGATATAGTTTCACAATTCTAATAACTCATAGGATACCACTTCATTATGGTATGTCTAATGTGTTAGATCAAACCTTATTCATATTGTTTGGTTCATGATAGCTTTAATTGCTCTACCTCCAAAACATATCAAGGTTAGAAATTGCGTGTGTCATGGATACACTCAATATAGTTCAAACCTAGAAGGTATTCAAGACAACCCATAACCGAAAACCCTAATTCATTAGGGATTTGAGGTTTTATCACTCAAACCAATTGAATCATAAACCCTTTTGGATTTTTGATTTTTCTACACTTCCTAGCTTGAAGATTGTAGTTTTGGTGTTCTTCCTAGCTTGACGAAATACAAAACTATTGCTAGAATTTTTGGTTAAAGAGTGATACTAAATTAGAGTTTTTCTATAAACCCTAATTTGAGTTGTTGGAAGGAATTCCATTATGTCTTGATTTAAGTTCTGAATTTGTTAAATCTTATGAAGCATTTTATTAACAAATCTTGAGATGATAACTTAAAATGCATTTTGTGGTTCTCCATAAGGAACAATTCATTGTTGCTTAAATACTTAGTATTTAGAGAATTGTCTCTACTTACAAAAGTAAGTGGGAGTATATACAAATCTCAAAGTTATTTGAGAACAAAATACTTAACCTTCTAAAATGCACTTATTAATGTCATACTAAGGTTAAACATGAAAATGTTTACCGAAGTATAATGATTACTCTCATTCATAAATCCGAAAGGATGCTCATCACTTGAGTGATATTTTATATCAATGTTGAGTGAATATAAGTTAGAAGATTCTTGTAAATCAGCTAACTAAAATAAGTTATCACATCTTGAATCTGATAAATGTTTTAGAACTATGAATGATAAGATGCAGTCCTTAAAAGGAAAATCGAGTTTTGAGCTTGATTGTTATTACGCCTAGGTGTTAAACCTATGAAATTGGAATGAGTTTCTTTTGAAGAAAGACTCACAAGGACAAAATTTTATACATATTAATGTTTGACATTTTATAAGAAGTTTTTAATCATACTTAAGCAATTGACTGTGATTAAATTTTCTTATATAATACATGCATTAATTATATAAAGATATTTAATTGTCATACATGTGATTTGTATGTTGAATATGACAATTAGATTTTATAACTCTTTCTTTATGATTACCTTTTGCGAGGACGGTGTGTAATCAAAAGGGTTATAAATCTGTATTATCTTTATGTAGTATACAAAATTTGAGCAATCCATATTTTGGATTGGATCATGCATCTAAGAGCTGAGATCTGGAATTTAATTACAATATGATTCTGATTGAATTAAGATATCTCTTGAGTATATCTGACATTGAATGGGAGCATTGTGTTTTTCCTTAAAATTTACATGTTGAATATATCATTCTATTTAAGCTAGATATTGATCCTTAAGTTTGGAATGAAACTTCACTTGGAATTTAGGGAATAAAATAAACAACCTTGAAATAGATGTTTATCCTGGAAAAACAAATGCGGAAAATTAAGTCTAATACAAATGCAATATATTATTTGAGCAAGTCTTAAAATGGTATATTTCACTTGGAATAATTTACATGGATGGAAACCTTGTGTTTTAAACTAAGGGTTTATCATGTATATATTATATTATGTATATGACTAGTTGTTACTTTTGTACAAGAACAAAATGAGCTGACAACAACAATATCTAATTGAGAGTGTTTAGATTATTGTTAATATTGATGTTTACGAATTATAAAGCATAGTGTTGTATAAGTACAAATGATGCTAGAGGATTATTTATACTAGTTGTAGTAGGAGTTTATCATTTATGATAAATCTGCTAACTAGCTATGCTCAACATAGAGCATTGTTGCATTACACATTAATGAATGAGAATACTTTGCACTTTTAGAAACTGTAAAGATGACTGTCAGTATGTCGTTGACTTCTAATACCTCATGCAAGGTAAGACGACATCTCCATACTATAATTCTTGCAATAGTATGAGCATATGAGATAAAACACTCATCTTATATTTCAAATCACTCACTATATGTGGAATATTTGAAATAAGTATTCGGAAAGTTTACTCAGATGACTATTTAGTTTTTCTTGTAAAAGAAAGGTTGAGAATGTTGGAAACATTAGGCTTCAACTTACTAAATGAGTTTCATGCATATCTGTTTTAGTATTTGGATAATTGGGATTGATAGACAATTTTTACTTTATGATGAATAAAGATACTTGGTATTTGTTATTCATTCATATAATAATTGTTATCCTATATTTGCATGTTTAATCCTTGAATAATTTTATTATTCTAAATATGTCCATTGTCAGTTAATAATATGAGAATATTGTTATGATAAGACAAATGTGAGTGTTGGTTATAATTCTAACGAGAATTCGGATTGTTCCCGCCAAACTCATATGTATTCACTAGAGATGCATATTGGATTCCCCAACTTTCAAGCATTTACTTTTGGATCCTTGTCATAAGTAAAATATTGAAAATGGTTTGTTATCTTCATCCTTAGACTTGAGATACAAGCAAGTTCTGTTATGTGTGGATATCATTTTTTGTAAGTATAAGCAAAACGCTATCTGAACAAGGTAGTTATAAAAGCTATATTTCGGAGTGATGTGAAGCAGCATCCACAACACTTGTAGTCAATAAAGGATTTGTTACTCCACTTGATATGTGCAGAAAGATACCATGGCGCTTCTCCAGATTTAATAAGATAATTGTTCGGCCGAACCCAAAGGGTAATGCAAGATGATACTTGATTACATTTGGTATATCTAATTAAATTCTATAACGAGATTCTAAATGGTTAAACTATATGGAATGATTTGAGATCCATAATCCAAGGTTTAACGGTATCTATAACAAAGGATGATTAGAGCAAGACATTGAATGACCATGCTACTGAGAAACTTTTACGAAACTATTCTCTCAGACACTTTTAGTTAAAAAGCGAGTGAGAGCGTTTGCTAGGCGTTTCCGTCGTTAGTTTTGTGTGCCATTCGACACACCAACTCCCAAGTGGGAGCTGTTGGTTTGTGGGAGTTATAAACACACGTAAACGACTAGAAGTGTGTGAGCCGATGGGGGCACACACGATAAACACGAGTATACGTGTTGAACGTTTATAATACTTGAATATATATTACCCGTTATGCATGTAACTTGACCCGATTGTTAAGATCCCATGACTGTATCTAGAGTGCATGGACTTGGGTCAAAGTAGACGACCATGGGCCTTGATGTCTAGCACTGATCGGTAAGAAAGGAGTTTTGTTTGGGTTTTTGGCTTGTTGACCAAGCAATGATAATAAACAAAGAGTTTTGCTTTGACTATAAAAGCAAATATACCCTTATTCACATGCATGGATTATTCGACTATCCTAAAACCTTAAACTGATCTACAACTGTTATCTAATGTCAGTCAACTTGCTTTGTAAGTTGATTAGGTTTTAAAGTTTATTTGTTTAATCCTAAACTTGCATTAGATTCAAGTGTTTAGGGTTTGTTAGATTGGTGATTCTTGTTGGTTCCTAGTTCTCGAACAAGCGAAAAGGGGTGGCACTTTGTTTCTTGTCTCGGTACACGCAGCAAGAAGATAGAAAGTGGTTTCTGGACGTCGTAGTTGTTATCTTGGACATAAAAGGTTAATACTAGTTATTCGATATCGGGTAATGAAATAAGCTTCTTTGGTTTGTATTCTTTTGGCTATCGGAGAAAAAGGTTTATATTTGGCGTTCTCGAAGCAAGAACGTTGTTTTCACTTGGAGGGTTTTCCGCTTTGTGATATATTCAAGGGTCAAAGATACTTAAAGGTTTCGTAGGGTTTCTTGTTCCGTTACTAGAGTTCAATTGCAAGCAAGGTTAGCTTTTCTTAATCCCTTTTAATTAATTAATATTGTATTAATTATGTGTTTATTAATTACGTGGTAACATAATTGTATTAACTAGATCCAATATCCGCTGCGTACTCGTAGAGGTTACTGGTTAACTAGATCTAAAATCCCAACAGTGGCATCACGAGTCAACTCGTTTTTGCGATTATGGGTTACACGTTTCTGAATTAATAAACATGTTTTAAAAGGGCTGCATGAAACCTAGTTTAGTTATTTTGTTTTATTTTAATTTTGACAAGTACATGCAATACTTGTCAAATTTTAATAAATAATAACTAGTCACACACAAATTAAAATTATATTGATAATTAGAATTAATTTGTTAATTAGAATTTAATTTACATGTGAATTATAATTACCTTGATAATTAAAATTAAATTTTTAATTAAGAATTACATGATAATTACTTGCTAATTAGAATTAAAAGTTAATTTGTATTTATTAATTGTTAATTAGAATTATTGTGATAATTAGAATTACATATTGATTAAATACATATATTGCGTAATTACTTGTTAATTGAGATTGCCATGCTTTTATGTGTTTTTCCGGCCACAAGACCCACTCAATTGCTTTTCTAAGTGATGTATGGGGCGATCTAGGTACTGCATCCTAGTAACGGTCTTATGGTTCTCCGTTTGGGGAAGACTCGCAAGAGGACTCGGAACAATATGTGGTTATTTATATTAATGTTTATGCTTGTATGTTTGTGATTCCTATATGTGCATTATTACTTGCTTTGACACCTAATTGTATGCAATATGGAATAATACATATCGTAACCCTAACATTAATATTGGTCTTTATTTACACGCCAAAATACCATGCTCATTGTGACCTGCTATTTGATTCGTGGAAAATTGTTTTTTGTAAAATAAAGTGACCTAATATATGAAACACGTTTTCAAGAATTTAAAAACTAGACGCTATGGACACTTGGGATGTACGGCTCACCCACTAGAACAAACTAGAAAGGGGGTTTAAAGAAGTGAGCACAGTCTCACTGAAAGGATGTCTAAGGTTATGCTTCTCACTTACCTGGTCCTCTGCTCCGTGCGTTCGATTGGAACTACCGTGAACCATGATGATCACTACAGTGTCATTACCAAAGTTTTTAAAATTAGTGTTACAAAGTTGTTTTGCATGCTTTTTTGTACACGACTTTTACCACATTTATGTTTGCATACCTATTTGTTAATATTAAGTCTATGCCACCCAACTATGAACACGTACACTTGGATTGACTTCTCTGGTCAGACCTAAGGGCCTTTCCAACCCATGGTAATTATTTCTCAACTGGTCGACCTCCGGTTATTTTTACACGTTCATACTTGGTCGACTTATATCGAAGTTAACCTGGTCAGACCTCGGACCCGAGGCATAAGATGAGAACTAAACATGCTTTTGACATTATTACTTGATATTAATGCCTTAAACAAATCTCATAAATCTAAGAGTTGCAATTTGCAATTAACGCCGCGCTTACCTCTTGTCCTATTTTTTTACACACTGGTCAAACCTATGGTAATTAAGTGGGGTTGCAAGATGGATCTTAGTCTTAATTAGTAATTAATTGGGTAGTTAATTCTTTTTAGAATGTAATTATCGAAAATACTAGATTTAAACTTTTTATGTTCTGATTAATTGTGTTATTGCAACATAATTCGTAAACAAATTTGTTTTTCTTTGAAAGACAAACTTAGTCTCTTTTCCTAGTAAAAAGAGTGAGACTTATACCTATCTTTTCTCCTTAGTTGACAAACTAAGATAGGATTCCAAAATTGATAAACTCTTATTTGATCTTTCATTACCCTTTTCGTGGTCTAGAGTTAATTGAAAGATAGAATATTTTGTGTAACTGGAAACATTGTGTTTAGAGCTACCAAAATAAATAACATCCTGCACTTGTCACGATGTATGAGTTTAAACCGCAAAGAGTAAAGGAATTACTAGCATATTTGCTAGGTAATCTTCTTGAACTCTTATTATTCCTAAAGTGCTAATTACCCTTGGGGTTATGTAGACGATAAATGAGGAATTGCATGCTAAAGATTCAAGTTAATTGAATGAAAGAATGGCTAGTCCATTGTGTGCAAAAGTAGAACTTCATATACTCTGTTCAATACCTAAGTACATGCTACTCGTAGGCATTTGAAGAGAATAGAAAAGTATATAAAACTGCTATATGTTTTCTACTGGAAATGTAACACTTACAATGTTGACAAATCCAGTGGGAGCAGTTGCATTTTATAAGTGAAATATCATTCATGTAATGTTGTCAATTTCAGTGGGAGCTGCGGGATTTATTTCCTGTTAGTCACCCATATCATTTCAAACTAGCTTTGAAATAATCCATTACTTTCCGAATATGAACAACCATTGCTTAAAGAAAATTACATTTTATTTTATAAGATAACACGTTGCCTTCCTGCTGTCGCTTCCTGAAACGTTATCTATAGAATAATAATCCACAATTCCTTATTAAAGGTTATGGTTATAAAACTACTTATGATATCTATGACATTATCATATCGTTTGAACAATCAATCACGTGTTGTTTGTTTTCATAATATGATGTTGTACCTTTCACAAGTAGGAGAAATCTCAAAATGTGTGCAAGGAACAACAAGATTATTGGTATCTCTTGACCGCAAGGTAATAAAACTAATAAATCTACTAGGACTTAAACACGTTAGATGTTTAATGCCCTACTACATGTAAATAAGAATTCTACTAGGACTTAAACACATGAGATGTTTATTTCCCTACTACATTCTAATAATGATTCTACTGAGACGTGAACACGCTAAATGTCATAATATAATGTAAAGATACTTCAACATTTGACTACATGTTTTAGTCACATTAATTATGGTTATATGATAATGATCATAATTCTGAAGTATAAAATTAACTTGAAATTACTATAGAACTCAATAGTTTGCGTTCATGATTACTTTTGTTAGTATAATTATGCTTACATGTTAAGACATAATTATGAAGTCCTTGAATTAGTCAATGACTTATAACATAAAGTATATATAGTAAATGTGTTATGTCTTATAGTTAACACATAAACATAAGACCTTTGAATTATTCAAAGACTTATAATGTATTATTGACATGTTCTGTTTTCTTGTAAACACATGGACATATAATACGTGAACAGTTCTGTCTTATTGTGAACACATGAACATAAGGTTCTTGTATTGTTCAATGAATATACATTATTGCATGCACATGGTTCGTAAATACTTTATATGCAATTTGGCTTGACCCAATTGACAAGTATTTGGTCCAAAGAGAATTAAGTTATCTATAGAATTCTGATATAGTTTCACAATTCTAATAACTCATAGGATACCACTTCATTATGGTATGTCTAATGTGTTGGATCAAACCTTATTCATATTGTTTGGTTCATGATAGCTTTAATTGCTCTACCTCCAAAAACATATCAAGGTTAGAAATTGCGTGTGTCATGGATACACTCAATATAGTTCAAACCTAGAAGGTATTCAAGACAACCCATAACTGAAAACCCTAATTCATTAGGGATTTGAGGTTTTACTATTCAAACCAATTGAATCATAAACCCTTTTGGATTTTTGATTTTTCTACATTTCCTAGCTTGAAGATTGTAGTTTTGGTGTTCTTCCTAGCTTGACGAAATACAAAACTATTGCTAGAATTTTTGGTTAAAGAGTGATACTAAATTAGAGTTTTTCTATAAACCCTAATTTGAGTTGTTGGAAGGAATTCCATTATGTCTTGATTTAAGTTCTGAATTTGTTAAATCTTATGAAGCATTTTATTAACAAATCTTGAGATGATAACTTAAAATGTATTTTGTGGTTCTCCGTAAGGAACAATTTATTGTTGCTTAAATACTTAGTATTTAGAGAATTGTCTCTACTTACAAAAGTAAGTGGGAGTATATACAAATCTCAAAGTTATTTGAGAACAAAATACTTAACCTTCTAAAATGCACTTATTAATGTCATACTAAGGTTAAAACATGAAAATGTCGACCGAAGTATAATGATTACTCTCATTCATAAATCCGAAAGGATGCTCATCACTTGAGTGATATTTTATATCAATGCTGAGTGATATAAGTTAGAAGATTCTTGTAAATCAGCTAACTAAAATAAGTTATCACATCTTGAATCTGATAAATGTTTTAGAACTATGAATGATAAGATGCAGTCCTTAAAAGGAAAATCGAGTTTTGAGCTTGATTGTTATTTCGCCTAACAGTTAACCTATGAGGTTGGAATGAGTTTCTTTTGAAGAAAGACTCACAAGGACAAAATTGTATACATATTAATGTTTGACATTTTATAAGAAGTTTTTAATCATACTTAAGCAATTGACTGTGATTAAATTTTCTTATATAATACATGCATTAATTATATAAAGATATTTAATTGTCATACATGTGATTTGTATGTTGAATATGACAATTAGATTTTATAACTCTTTCTTTATGATTACCTTTTGCGAGGACGGTGTGTAATCAAAAGGGTTATAAATCTGTATTATCTTTATGTAGTATACAAAATTTGAGCAATCCATATTTTGGATTGGATCATGCATCTAAGAGCTGAGATCTGGAATTTAATTACAATATGATTCTGATTGAATTAAGATATCTCTTGAGTATATCTGACATTGAATGGGAGCATTGTGTTTTTCCTTAAAATTTACATGTTGAATATATCATTCTATTTAAGCTAGATATTGATCCTTAAGCTTGGAATGAAACTTCACTTGGAATTTAGGGAATAAAATAAACAACCTTGAAATAGATGTTTATCTGGAATAAACAAATGCGAAAAATTAAGTCTGACACAAATGCAATATATCATTTGAGCAAATCTTAAAATGATATATTTCACTTGGAATAATTTACATGGATGGAAACCTTGTGTTTTTAAACTAAGGGTTTATCATGTATATATATTATATTGTGTATAAGACTAGTTGTTACTTTTGTATAAGAACAAAATGAGCTGACAACAACAATATCTAATTGAGAGTGTTTAGATTATTGTTAATATAGATGTTTACGAATTATAAAGCATGGTGTTGTATAAGTACAAATGATGCTAGAGGATTATTTATACTAGTTGTAGTAGGAGTTTATCATTTATGATAAATCTGCTAACTAGCTATGCTCAACATAGAGCATTGTTGCATTACACATTAATGAATGAGAATACTTTGCACTTTTAGAAACTGTAAAGATGACTGTCAGTATGTCGTTGACTTCTAATACCTCATGCAAGGTAAGACGACATCTCCATACTATAATTCTTGCAATAGTATGAGCATATGAGATAAAACACTCATCTTATATTTCAAATCACTCACTATATGTGGAATATTTGAAATAAGTATTCGGAAAGTTTACTCAGATGACTATTTAGTTTTCCTTGTAAAAGAAAGGTTGAGAATGTTGGAAACATTAGGCTTCAACTTACTAAATGAGTTTCATGCATATCTGTTTTAGTATTTGGATAATTGGGATTGATAGACAATTTTTACTTTATGATGAATAAAGATACTTGGTATTTGTTATTCATTCATATAATAATTGTTATCCTATATTTGCATGTTTAATCCTTGAATAATTTTATTATTCTAAATATGTCCATTGTCAGTTAATAATATGAGAATATTGTTATGATAAGACAAATGTGAGTGTTGGTTATAATTCTAACGAGAATTCGGATTGTTCCCGCCAAACTCATATGTATTCACTAGAGATGCATATTGGATTCCCAACTTTCAAACATTTACTTTTGGATCCTTGTCATAAGTAAAATATTGAAAATGGTTTGTTATCTTCATCCTTAGACTTGAGATACAAGCAAGTTCTTTTATGTGTGGATATCATTTTTTGTAAGTATACGCAAAACGCTATCTGAACAAGGTAGTTATAAAAGCTATATTTGGAGTGATGTGAAGCAGCATCCACAACACTTGTAGTCAATAAAGGATTTGTTACTCCACTTGATATGTGCAGAAAGATACCATGGCGCCTCTCCAGATTTAATTAGATAATTGTTCGGCCGAACCCAAAGGGTAATGCAAGATGATACTTGATTACATTTGGTATATCTAATTAAATTCTATAACGAGATTCTAAATGGTTAAACTATATGGAATGATTTGAGATCCATAATCCAAGGTTTAACGGTATCAATAACAAAGGATGATTAGAGCAAGACAATGAATGACCATGCTACTGGGAAACTTTTATGAAACTATTCTCTCAGACACTTTTAGTTAAAAAGCGAGTGAGAGCGTTTGCTAGGCGTTTCCGTCGTTAGTTTTGTGTGACACTCGACACTCCAACTCCCAAGTGGGAGCTGTTGGTTTGTGGGAGTTATAAACACACGTAAACGACTAGAAGTATGTGAGCCGATGGGGGCACACACGATAAACACGAGTATACGTGTCGAACGTAATTCAAACTTGAATATATATTACCCGTTATGCATGTTACTTGACCCGATTGCATTAAACGACCCATGACTATCTTTTGCATGGACTTGGGTCAAAGTAGACAGCCATGGGCCTTGATGTCTAGCACTGATCGGGTAAGGGAGTTTTGTTTGGGTTTTTGGCTTGTTGACCAAGCAATGATAATAAACAAAGAGTTTTGCTTTGACTATAAAAGAAAATATACCCTTATTCACATGCATGGATTATTCGACTATCCTAAAACCTTAAAACTGATCTACAACTTTCTGTTATCTAATTCCCAGTCAACTTCTTTGTAAGTTGATTAGGTTTTAAAGTTTATTTGTTTAATCATAAACTTGCATTAGATTCAAGTGTTTAGGGTTTGTTAGATTGGTGATTCTTGTTGGTTTCTAGTTCTCGAACAAGCAGCAAGGGGTGGCTCTTTGTTTCTTGTCTCCTGGTCGACACAACAGCAGCAAAGAAGATAGAAAGTTTTCTGGACGTGGTTGTTATCTTGGACAGAAAAGGTTCTCGAATACTAGTTATTCGATATCGGGTAAGAAGCAATAAGCTTCTTTGGTTTGTATTCTTTCTCTCGGAGAAAAAGGATATTTGGCAGGAAGCAAGATTGTTTCTTGGAGGGTTTTCTGTTTTGTGATATATTCAAGGGTCAAAGATACTTAAAGGTTTCGTAGGGTTTCTTGTTCCGTTACTAGAGTTCAATCGCAAGCAAGGTTAGCTTTTCTTAATCCCTTTTAATTAATTAATATTGTATTAATTATGTGTTTATTAATTACGTGGTAACATAATTGTATTAACTAGATCCAATATCTGCTGCGTACTCGTAGAGGTTACTGGTTAACTAGATCTAAAATCCCAACAATATTAACTACAGTATTAATGTACAAGTTTATTGCATTTTTACAATGTTTTTATATATAATAACAACAAACCTTATTAAGTTCATGTTTGTATATATAAGAGGGTAATGTCATGTGGTAACCAAACATCGTTTGTAGTTTGGTCATGCAGGTGAGTGGTGAATTAATCTCTTATATGATATAAATCTTGTCCTCGTGAATAAGCGATTCAAACCTTTCGGCATCCCACTCGTGTACTCAGGCGGAAAATCTACTCACATTGACAACCACACCTTCCGCAAAGGTTACATTCCTATCCGTAACCCTAACCGTCCCCCAACCACTTCCCCTCGCCCCTAAGTCCAATGGCGGACCCAAAATTTTGAAGTGATTAGGCGCACAAAATATTTTTACAAGTATAAAAGAAATAAAATGAACTAAGAGGTATAATTTTATTAAACTAGTAAAAAAGTTAAACGTGACATGTGTATTTATGTCCCTAAAGTTTGTGGACAGGATCATTTAATCGAATTTTTTGACAAAATTAACACTACGGAATAAACATTCATGGGGTTCCCATGAACCCCTAGGTTCGGCCGTGCCCCTAACTTAAACTCACGTCTAAGTTCACATCAATCTCACAACTAACGATGTAGCAAGCTAGCCTAACATTAGGTAGCATAACTAAGCTACCTAAACTTTCAATGTATCATGAGTGAATACTAAACTTAAATTAAGCTCACAAGTAGTGTCTAAAGTACCGGAACTTCATAAATCGCTTTTGCACGATAACTATGGAGGATGAGAAGGTGGCGATGGCGGCGGTAGTCTCTGGTGAAATCGAGTGATGATGCAGATACGACAAAACAAGGGTTTGTGATTTTGTATACCGTGATTAGGATTAGGAAGCAGTGAATGTGTTTTTTTAGTCATTTGATTAAGTATATGTGCATATGACATCGATTTGATTGAGTGATTAAATAGTTATAACTAGGGCAAATGATTGAAAAAAGTATAATACTTGTCACCATTTTTTTTGTGGGTAGCGAACAAAACTTTTTGCTTTTGTGGGTACTTTTCTTTCAATTTTATCATTTTTAGGGTATTTTACGAAATTTTTGGACATTTTTGCCCCTCTTAGCTAATAGAATATTTTTTCCCGAAGGGTAAAAATGTCACATAGTACCCTAAAAAGAATGAATTTGAATGAAGAGTACCCACAAAAGCAAAAAAATTTGTTCGCTACCCACAAAATAAAATGGTGGCAAGTATGATACTTTTTTCAATCATTTGTCCTTATAACTGTGAGTGAATATTAATTAACAAAAAATGAATTTTATGTAATTTGGTATTTGATTGTGTAGAAGTAAAGTGAAGACAAAATGGTGTTCATTTAATGGTTTGATTTTGATGCTTTTTGTTTCTAAGTTTTAATCCCACATCGGGTGATTGGAAGAATTTTGAGTTAGTTGTTCATGTGACGGGATGTTAAGTCTATTGAGTAATATCCTGCTACGTAGACAACAAACAACTTACATTCGCTTTTTTTTCATTTTATTTATAAACTTTTAAAGCTCCGGGTACGGTTGGCTGTTGGTTTGGGCTCCGTTCAGCCAACACCACGAGGCCATAAACCATACCAGACCTCGTGCCATTGTCTCTCGGCTAGTAACTAACAGTCCACGCCATCCTATTTTCTTATAAGCTTATATAAGTTTATCATATAATAATAAACTTGTATAGGCTCACAATTCTCAAAGAAAACTTGATGCTTATGAAATATAAGCCCAAAAAAATAAACTCATTAGACACATATAAGCTTAAAAAACGAACACGAGCCTTATAATATCCTCGAAAGTAGTTAACTATTACTTTTACTTCTAACTTTTATTTTGCGTATTTCTTTTATTTAGTGTACTTCTTTTGTTTTATGTAACGTGTTTTTTTTGTTATTGAAATTTAATTTTAGTTAAATATGTCATTTTATTGGTATATTGAAGCACCAACTATAAACATACCAATATCCAACCCACAAACCTACAACATATGAGTTCTATCAGTTATGCAAATCAAATTCGAAAAGCTAGAAAGATAACACTAATAGGGTGTGTTTGACAACAAGGTTTATGGGGTTTATCGAGGCTTGAGCTTTTAAAATAAGTCGGCTTATAAAATAAGTTTGTTTGTCACACGGGCTTATGGAGGCTTATATAAGTCATAAGCCGCCATAAGCCCATACCCATTGAAAAGGGCTTATAGCTAGTTACATGACCTAAATACCCTTAAAAAATTGGATTATCACGCAAAATCTAAAAATATATGAATTTTAATTTGATGTATTTTTTATCCGATTTTGCATTAATAAGCCTCAATTACAATTAACTCACCAAACAGCTAGCCCAGCCTGCCAAACATACCCTAACCAATCATTTTCAACAATACAAAAAGGAGTAGATAAAAATTTCTGTAGAATATTCACAACATAAATCAGAACTTTAAACATACACAAATGATAATCAACTATAATAATCAATTCAACAACACCCAAAAAATTTACACATCATTCTTTCTCTTATTTTCACAGCTTTAATCAGCTCGAAACATAAACACTTTTGAATTTTCGTTCCGTGTCAACTCCGAAAGAAGAATCACAACCTTTTTATCTACAAACACAAACGTGAAGCACGAATCAGGCCCTTTAAAGATGAAGGATAATGTTTGTGTGTGTACTCGTATTTGACTAAGGTGATGGTGGTTTACTTTATGTTTGCAGACGTCCGTACTCCACATTCTAGCTTCATCCTTGGTTTTCAAAGCGAAGAAAACGAAAGGGCGCGCGCTAGCACTTCTGCAAGACTCATATATAGCTATCTTGACTTATTGTGACTTATTGACTTTTGTAATAAGATTCAGTAGGGTATTTTAGTCATTTAAAAGTTCCAATTGCCAATATCCTAACCGCGGGACGACAATGGATTTCTGTTTATTCTTTTTATAATCTATCCTAATGTCTTAAAATAGATATATCCTAATAGCTTATTCAATGAATGTATGATGGCTTGTCATATATTAATGTGGTATGAAACTAATGATGAATAAGTTTAAACTCACGAATTAAAAGCCCACTGTAGTATATAAACACTTGAATCTCTTCACGGAATGCAGGACAAACTGTGAACATGGAAGCAGACAAATGATGCATTGTGCAGCTTCCGTAAGACCCAAATAGATCGACTCGCATAGGCACTTGTTTCTTGAATGTTCATACCTGAGACAAGTATGGCTGATAATGAAGACCTTCTCGCATCTTGAAGGTGCACATGATCAGCATGGAGTTTGCTAGAAGACTTGTGTTTTTGGCAGCATGGATCGTAGACTCGTAGTCATGAGTACCTTTGCATGTATGCAGATTTTTGAAGTGGTCCGAATGAAACTTATTATGTCTTTAAAGTTTAAAAGAGCACATCAGGTGGAAAGAATGTTTCAGCAATAGGGTTTATATGCAAGTAAAAGAGATCCAGGCATCCCACAGGTCTATACGTACTTGTTTCGAAATGTCATTGTATTTTGTTTTTTCTTTTTGGCGAGTCGGTTTTTGTGTTTTGGTTATTATGATCATGGCATGTCATGAAACATCGAGCCAGTTGTAGTGTATCTGTTTCTTGTGTCATCTGTATGGAGACTACTCCATAACCTTTGGACATACATAAACGATTCATTATATATAAAAAGCTTCGCCGGTGTGTTAGAAAAGTATATATTGTAAGTTCGATCACTATCGCCCTCTCATTAAGCGAGCCACTTAAGTTATAGATTTTAATGTAGTTCTTCAATTTTATGCTAATGATCATTGACGTTAAACAAGTGTACTTGTTTCAAGACCCGCAGTTGATTAGAAAGTTTATGATTGAACCGAGAGTGTGATTAGATTTAGGAAGTGGCGAGTTTGTTTAGTCATTTAATCTAGAGAAATTTGAGTGAAATGACAGCGGCAGTATCGATGGCAGAATTGGTGATATGATGGTGGTGACGGATCGAATAAGGCCAGTGCGATGGTCACTAAGGAATGATAATTAGAATGATAGATGGTTTGATAAATGATTGATTATGTTTGCATAATACAATCTAAGGTTATTAATTATATGTATTTAGAGCTATCCGCCGTTCAAAAAAAAAATGTATTTAGAGCTAACTTTTGCAAAAGTTTGCTTGTATCAAGTTTCTGTTCCCACATCGGTGAAGATAAGAACTTTCACTTAATTATTTAGTGTGGCGTGTAAGCTATTGAAAAGTTAAAAATTGATATTATGTTGGTGGTTTCCTTTGGGTACAAGGGTTAAATTTAAGATAATTCTAATAACTTTGTACTCATACGTATCCACCAATTTACATCGGTTCTTAACTTCTTTTTTTTTAAGGAAACAAATTATTTACACGTTTTAATGAGCTATAATCACGTGAGATAAGTGTTTTTTTATTTTTTTTCACAAACTGATATTTGAACCCACAACTTATTTTCTGTAACGGTTATAGTTTATTTAGGTTTTGGGTTGATGGTTGAACTAGATAATGGTGACGAAGAAGTGATAGGTTGTCACTAATGAAATGATTACCAATGAATTTAATTAGTAAAGATTAGAGGAGCATGATTTACTACATGATTATGGAACAATTATATTAATTTAGTAGTGCTTTTAACT
This sequence comes from Chrysanthemum makinoi, assembly GCA_910596185.1. NCBI lineage: Eukaryota > Viridiplantae > Streptophyta > Magnoliopsida > Asterales > Asteraceae > Chrysanthemum > Chrysanthemum makinoi. Next base: position 330,098,719 of record OU343221.1, read on the forward strand.
TTGTCTATCAAAGATTTTGTTTGTTTATTATCATATCTGTCAACTTTTTCTTATACTTAAGAACACAAAACTTATATTTTTATTAGCTGAATTATTGTTTCAATAAAAACTGCTGCTAACTTGCACAAATTTGCATAGGCTAAATAATGGTGATGAAGCTTTATCTTAATGTTGCAACACCAAGTGACTACCAGTACAAGCAAGGCCAAGTCGTGCTGAGGCAAACATTAGCTATATCTTCAAAGCTAGGCATCACATCACAAATGGACTCGCTTCTCATATTGTTTAATGCTCGAATACTCCTACTAGAGCTTATTATATGAATATACAAAGCAAAAAAATGAAATGAAACTCATTTTACCAATATGAGATTGTCACAAATCACAAGTTGAGAGGATTTAAGACTTTCAAGAGCTTGACTTCTAGCTTTAGAGTGAACGAAAGATTGTGTAACTCAAAATGACACCACCATTTTGAGTTGGAGAGCAACTAGCCATATAGATCCCGATATCGTACCAAGGATGACCAACACAAGTGAATGGACAATCGTCTACATTATTACTAATCATGTAATAATTTCACTCATATACTAATCACTTAATGTACACTGATTTATGCATAATAACAGTTACATATATACTAATTTCATGTTTAAAGGAGGATCACATCATGTAGTAACTTTTTCTTCATTACACACGTTGCATGTTTGCTCGAAACGATGCATATTATAGTCGCTTGATAATTATGAACTTCCAATTTTAGCTTCGAAATTAACACACTTTTAAATGATGAGTTTGTCTAACGACCCATGCTACCACAAATCAAACCCGGGTCTCCTGGGTGAAAGCCAGACATCCTAACCCCTGGCATGGACGACAATGATAAGGAGATAAAACTTATTGTTATTTATATATTGCGGTAGTAAATCATTTGTAAGTTGGTTTAAGTCTTATGCTGGTTAGTTCATGTGTTGTAAGAGTTTATACGTATATAACCTCTTAATAACCTATGAGCTAGTCAATGTAATACAAATTTTAATTTTTCCCACATTTAACGATTATTTTGTATTATATACCACACACTACTCAACTTAAATTTACTATTAACTTTTTGTATTATGTTTAGAGCTAATAATATCACTTATATCTAAACCAATAGTGGCCGAATATAGTGTGATGGTTATGAATGAATGCTAATTAAGAAAGAATGATCATTACCAAAGGGACTGTGTCCCTTTGGTAGTCTTATGCTGGTTAGTTCATGTGTAAGTTGGTTTAAGTCTTATGCTGCCACGAATCAAACCCGGGTCTCCTGGGTGAAAGCCAGACATCCTAACCCCTGGCATGGACGACAATGGAATATGTTTAGTTCTTGTGTAGAAATAATATGGTCAACATAAACATTGTTCTTGGCTTTAGTAATTCACAAATATATACGTAGCATTTACTGTCATAACGCACACAATCTTTTATGATGTCTCATATATTCCACTACATGAACACTCAGTATTGAGAATTCAATATGTGAAAAAACCACAACAACATACCTTATAATCATGAATACGAAATCAAACAAAGAGACTGTCATATTTTTCGCACTTTAACGTAGATACTCCCACGAGACCTTCCCCACATTTAACACCACGATCACCACCATCCGGATAAACAACCCCAATAACAGTAATTGTATATATCCACTACTACCCACAAAAACATCACCATTTGTTATTAAACAATGTGGATAGTGTGATGAGAAGTGACAGCATAAGGTGTGATGATCAAGAAAAATGAATAAGGTATAATCGTGTAATTGAATTGAAGATAGTGTATATTTTGTAAATAGTTGTTTGGTTTTGAATCCCACATCGATAAGGAGATAAAACTTATTGTTATTTATATATTGCGGTAGTAAAGCATTTGTAAGTTTGTTTAAGTCTTATGCTGGTTAGTTCATGTGTTGTAAGAGTTTATACGTATATAACCTCTTAATAACCTATGAGCTAGTCAATGTAATACAAATTTTATTTTTTCCCACATTTAACGATTATTTTGTATTATATACCACACACTACTCAACTTAAATTTACTATTAACTTTTTGTATTATGTTTAGAGCTAATGATATCACTTATATCTAAACCAATAGTGGCCTAATATAGTGTGATGATTATGAATGAATGCTAATTAAGAAAGAATGATCATTACAAACGATTATTTTGTATTATATACCACACACTACTCAACTTAAATTTACTATTAACTTTTTGTATTATGTTTAGAGCTAATAATATCACTTATATCTAAACCAATAGTGGCCTAATATAGTGTGATGATTATGAATGTTTAGAGCTAATAATATCACTTATGCTTGTTAGTTCATGTGTAAGTTGGTTTAAGTCTTATGCTGGTTAGTTCATGTGTTGTAAGAGTTTATACGTATATAACCTCTTAATAACCTATGAGCTAGTCAATGTAATACAAATTTTATTTTTTCCCACATTTAACGATTATTTTGTATTATATACCACACACTACTCAACTTAAATTTACTATTAACTTTTTGTATTATGTTTAGAGCTAATAATATCACTTATATCTAAACCAATAGTGGCCTAATATAGTGTGATGATTATGAATGAATGCTAATTAAGAAAGAATGATCATTACAAACGATTATTTTGTATTATATACCACACACTACTCAACTTAAATTTACTATTAACTTTTTGTATTATGTTTAGAGCTAATAATATCACTTATATCTAAACCAATAGTGGCCTAATATAGTGTGATGATTATGAATGTTTAGAGCTAATAATATCACTTATGCTTGTTAGTTCATGTGTAAGTTGGTTTAAGTCTTATGCTGGTTAGTTCATGTGTTGTAAGAGTTTATACGTATATCTATACTACTTATAATACACAAACCACTCTCTCTCATAATTAATTTTCAGACTTTTCAGACTTGAAAGTGTTAAAGCATGATGTAATTAAAGCCCAAAAATTCAGACTTACAACCACATATGCATAATATACAACACATTTATACACATTAAATATAGAAACCGCACATCTTTAAAGTTGAAAAAAAAAATTAAATGTCTTAAATTACGTATATAAACTGAAGACTCGAAAACTATTGTATCTCAAATTTATTTCGTGCTCATAGATAAATCTGACCTTGAAGGTCTTCACACGAAACATCATCACTGACCAATTTGAAAGTCAAAACTTCATTTTTTATCCGAACTAAAAGAAAAAGAATCATAACAAAATTGCTATTCTCTTTTTCTTGGGTTCGTTCTCAAACACAAACACAAAATGGAAAAAAACAAAACAACGTCTAAACCCGAAACCCAAAAGATCTTGATGTCACGTTATGATGTCTTGAGTCGTTGAAGCAGAACACGAAGACTCGGGAAAAAAAATTAAATAAAAAAAAAAACAAGTATAGATCTCAGTCTATCCTCTTTCGTGTCAATCAATGTAACATCAAGACTTTCTTAAAGTCTAGCAAACGAAAGGAGGAAATATCATCATCGATCTATGTTTGAAGTTTCTACTTCAATTGCATATCCGAACCTAAAAGATTAAGGAGATAACAAGGATGTTACTCCATATCTTTGATTCGTTCACATATTACACAAGACAACAATTAACAGAAACCTACCTTTGACCCACAAAAGAATCTTGAAGGTTTCTTTCTTGATTAGTCGTGAGCTGAAATCGTAAATCATCAAGGTATGGTTATGATGTTGGATATGTGATGAGTGAAATAAGACTTGATGATAGGAGATGAGGAGTAATTTTTTATCATATCTGTGTTTCGGTGAGAGAGAGAATATGATGGAGGCGTTTATTTGTGTTTAGGGTTAGGGAGAGACAAATGATATTAAGGGGGCGTTTGGTAGGGGGTTGTGGGCGAAGAGATTAGGCTGAAAGTAAAAAAATGATGTTTGTTTAGTATTGATGGGTTTTAAAATCAGCAACCACACCCCTCTCGAAGGGATTTCAGAATTCCTATAGGGTAGGCCAACTTTACATTATTGCATCATCTTTCTTTTTTTTATTTTGTCTTCATCTAATAAAGTAATACATTTTTTTTGTCTTCATGTGAAAATACAATTAATTTTATACCATATTCTTTATAATATAATAATTTATTTAATTTATAAAATATTTTCTCTATCCTACATCAAATCAAAAATCCAAATTCTAAACCAAATTCAAATCCAAATCTTAATCATAATCCTAAACCCATCTACAAACCAAACGGGCCCTAAGGTTATAATTTGTGTCTTCTTCACATGGTGTCTTATACGAGGGATATTAGGGTGATGTATCATTACCGAATGGGCTTGGATCAGGTACAGATTTATGTTGGGCCCAGGAGTGATTAAAAACGGGCTGCGTGCATTTTCAAACGCAAGGGACAACACAGCAATTTCTTTGCTTCAATTTTAGCACGCATCCAAAATTCATATTAACATTTCATTGGGCTATGTGGCGCTTGGAGATTGGCTGAATTATGTTGTAGTGCTGCATCACGTGGCTTGCTTTTGATTTAATTTGCATCACATGGCTAGCTTGAAGATACTACCTTTGCATAAATTTATTCCCATGGCGTATTATATTTCACACTATCACCTTTATATTGTAGATTTGTAACCGCATCACTCTCATACCCTACTATCTTTATATGAAATAGCTTGTTATTGCTCAAAGTTATTCCAACTTAAAACTATCATCATCCGTAAAGTTATTGTCACGAAATATGTATAATTATAAAACATTGCATGCCAAGAATTTTAGTTTCAGGGTACCCGCCGCCGCAACGCGCGGGTACCCTGCTAGTAACCTCTTAATAACCTACGAGCTAGTCAATGTAATACAAATTTTAATTTTTCCCACATTTAACACCACACACTACTCAACATAAATTTACTACTACCTCCGTCCCATATTAATTGTCCTGTTTTGACTTTTTAAGTCTTTGTTTCTCAACTTTGATCTTAAATAAATTTTTTTTGTGTTATATAATATTTAATAAAAATTATACCAATAAAAAATACATTTAAAACTCAATCTATTCATATATTTTACATCAAATATTATATAATACAATTAAAAATAACTAAGGTCAAAGTTGCAAATGAAAGACCTAGAAAAATTAAAGTGGACAGTTTATATGGGACGGAGGGAGTATTAACTTTTTGTATTATGTTTAGAGCTAATAACATCACTTATATCTAAACCAATAGTGGCCGAATATAGTGTGATGATTATGAATGAATGCTAATTAAGAAAGAATGATCATTACCAAAGGGACTGTGTCCCACTGACACCTCTTGTTGTGTGAGAAACTTTTTAACCAAAATGATTGTGGGTTAATATCGTGCTTAGGATATGTGAGATAGTGTGGTGTGTATTTGTGAGATAGTTTGTTGCAGTTCTAAAAAAATGAATGATCATTTAATTTTATTGCTTTTGTACAATGTCTTTATAAATAATAACATCACTTATATCTAAACCAATAGTGGCCGAATATAGTGTGATGATTATGAATGAATGCTAATTAAGAAAGAATGAGCATTACCAAAGGGACTGTGTCCCACTGACACCTCTTGTTGTGTGAGAAAATTTTTAACCAAAATGATTGTGGGTTCATATCGTGCTTAGGATATGTGAGATAGAGTGGTGTGTATTTGTGAGATAGTTTGTTGCAGTTCTAAAAAATGAATGATCATTTAATTTTATTGCTTTTGTACAATGTCTTTATAAATAATAACAAAAAATAGGAACTTCATGTATTGTATGAGAATCACAATATCTCTTTAGGAATTTGTTAATATATTCTTGACTAAAACATGCTACATGTTGCTCCAAACAATGTTCAGCCTATACGATATTCACTACCGTCTCTTATTACTTATGAGCCTATAAATTTCTATTTAAAAAAGTACAAAAAATTTGTACACTGAGAACAAAATTAATTATAAATTAAAAAGATCAAAAGATTTAAAAGTTCCATTGCCAGATATCCTAACCACGGGACGACAATGGATTTCTGTTTATTCTTTATATAATATATCCTAATATCTTAAAATAGATATATCCTAATAGCTTACTCAATGAATGTATGATGGCTTGTCATATATTAATGTGGTATGAAACTAATGATGAATAAGTTTAAAATCTCGAATCAAAAGCCCGCTGTAGGATATAAACACTTGAATCTCTTCATGAAATGCAGGAAAAACTGTGAACATGGAAGCAGACAAATGATGCATTGTGCAGCTTCCGTAAGACCCAAATAGATCGACTCGCATAGGCACTTGTTTCTTGAACGTTCATACCTGAGACAAGTATGGCAGAAAATGAAGACCTTCTTGCATCTTGAAGGTGCACATGATCAGTATGGAGCTTTGTTAGAAGACTTGTGTTTTCGGCAACACGGATCGTGACTTGAAGTCAAGAGTGGCTTTGCATGCATGCAGATTTTTGAGGTGGTCCGAATGAAAATTATGTCTTTAGAGTTTAAATTAAAAGAACTCATCAAGTGGAAATAATATTTCAGCAATAGGGTTTATATGCAAGTTAAAGAGATCCAGCAGGGCTATACGTACTTGTTTCGAAATGCCATTGTTTTGTGTTTTTTATTTTTGGCGACCGAGTCGGTTTTTGTGTTTTGGTTATTACGATCATTGCATGCCATGGTTCATCGAGCCAGTAGTTCTGTATTTGTTTCTTGTGTTATTTAGAGACTCTTCCATAACCTTTATACGTACATAATCGATTCATTATATATAAAGAGCTTCGCAGGGGTGTTAGAAAATTATAAATTTCAAGCTCACTATTGCCCTCTCATTAAGCTAGCCACTAGAGTTATAGATTTTAATGTAGTTCTTCAATTTTATGCTAAATTTACTTATATAATCATTGATGCTACACAAGTGTACTTGTTTCAAAACCCGCAATATCGATTGAACTGAGAGTGCGATTAGATTTAGGAAGTGGTGAATGTACATGTTTAGTCATTTAATCTAATGAATTTGAGTGAAATGACGGTCGCACTATCGATGGCAGAATTGGTGATATGATGGTGGTGACGGATCAGTGCGATGATCGCTAGGGAATGTTAATTAACAGAAAATGAATGATATATGATTTGTAATATTATGTTTGCATTATACAATCTAAGGTGTTATTATATGTATTTAGAGCTAACTTTTGTAAAAGTTTACTTGTATCAATTTTAAGTTCCCACATCAAGTAAAGATAAGATTTTTCACCTATCTATATAGCGTGGCGTGTAAATTATTGACATGTTAATAATTGATATTATGTTGGTGGTTGGTGTAAGTTATGAGAGTTAAAGTTAAGATAAGTCCATGAGTTACAACAACTATCAGTTTACATCAATTCTTAAACTTTTTACATCGGCAACAAAAGTGGAGCATACGGCAATGCCATTGGTTTTCGTTTTGTGAGAGTCCTATAAGGGTCCGTAGTAATAATGACATTTGTTGATATGTTATGTACACGTTTTAATCACCAATCATCATGCATATGTAATTAGTAAAACAAAATGATAGCTAGCAATTGAGCTAGTCATCAAGTTTGTTAAGTTCTTTCTTTCACAAATTGATATTTGTGTTAGAATATGTATATATTTATAAGACTGTGAATGTCCGGATTCGAATTCGTGACCACAGGATTGCACACATTAAAGAATGAGAATTAAAGTTAATAATTAATGTTAATGATTACGATTAATTATTACATAAAAGTTCGTCTAACGATCGTTAAGTATTTAACGAAAATGACTAACGACCGTTAAATGTAAAAGGAGAGAATATATGGTGAATAACTTAAAAATGGAAAAGATTCAGGATCCCCTTTCTTTCTCTAAGGTGGCCGACTATAAGGGGGTTTCACAAGCCCAAACCCTAACTTTTCCTACAAGATATTCTACCACTATATATACAGGTCTAGGGTTATGGTTTAAGGTTAACTTTTATGCATTGAATTAACCCTAGATCTCTCCCTTTCCTCTCTTGCATAAATTCGGCCGAACCCCCCTCCATAGGGTGTTTTGGTTTTGTTTTTCATAAAACAAAGGCTTGTGTTAGATCTAGCAATTGCTTTGATTCGCGGTTAATTTGTGTGTACAAAACTGTGGTGGTAAGACATTATTATTACACCAATTGGTTTGAGTTGTAAAACGGTAAGGGACAACTCTTTAAACCACTTCATCTTCTTTGTCCAAGAGATCTAACCATTTGCAAGAGGTACGTTACGCATTTATTTTCAGTTAATTAATTGCTGTTATATTCTAAATCTTCTGCTGTGTACTCTGTGATGTCTACATGTTATTGTTTGTACATCATGTTTCTTAACCTCAACAGTGGCATCACGAGCCTTGTATAATGAGTAATTAATTACTGAAACGCATAAAACAAAGAAATTATATTGTGTTATTAATTGTATGCGTAGATCTAGGGTTTGCAAAACCTAAACCCTAATTTTTTTTTTTGGGGGGGGGGGGGGTTTGTGCCCTAATTTGGGTTTTGTAAACTTTTGTTTTTAATTGGATTAGAAAACCCTAGGTTGCATGCAATTTTATGTGTATTAAATGGCGCAACTCTTGTTTGATTGCATTAACTGTTAAGTGTAATTTATGTACATGATAAAAACATGCATGTTTTGCCATGGATCTGCTTTTATTGTATGCTTTACTTGGTTAAGTGAGATACACTAATTTTTTTGATAGATCTAAAATTGGGGAAAAGCTCAATCATTATTATTAAATCAATTATGTGCTACGTGGTATATGTTTCATTTTGACTTACGCAATCGATGAATCGATGAATCGATGCATGTGGCTCACCTTGTACATTGATGAAAACGGGTGAAAGTCATAATTAGACATATACATATTGACAGATCTAGAATTGATTATTAATAGGATTTATCAAAAGGTTTGCATGTGGCTATTTGATATGCATGATTAATTGTTAAGTTATGTATTCATTGTTAATGTGTTTATTTTTTAAATACTTGCTTGTTTGTTTTGTGTAACAAGTGTATTTTTATAAGAAAAATAAACTGATCTAAACAATGGTGAAACATGCGTTTTTTAAGCATAGTAATCGTAATCGTTTAATTGATTGATTTTATGCAAAAAAATAGTTAGAACGGCTCACCCATTATTGAAAAACTGTGTGAGGGGTACAAGGTTGGTAAGCAATAAATTGTGACCTTAAAGATGAGGGTATGTAATATGCTTCGCGCTGACCTAATTCTCCGCTCGTTTGTGCGTTTTAATGGAGCTACCAAGTATTCATATGAATGTGCATAAAATCTTAATGGTGAATTGACCTTAAATTCTACGCGCCACTTTTGTGGTAATTATCCGAATAACTTGGGTCTTATGACTCATGCAGCAGTAGGATATAGTGGTAATTAAAGGTAATTTTTTAATTGGTTTACCAATACCTCGATTAAAGTTTGATGATGAAAAGCTTAAACATTAAAACAAGGATATAAATGTTTTAATAAAACCTATGCTACGAAGATTAATGCATGACATCTTTATACATATTTGATTTGACATCAAAATTATTACCCTTAATTTAAGTTGTATGCCATCCAACGAAACGAAAACACCTGAGATTACCTTTTATTTGCGTGAGAATGTGACTTAGATCGTAATCAAAGGGAAAATATTCACGTGACGTGAGAATGGGCATGGATGATTTTGTAGTTTCTTAAGTTGGACAACTTAATTGAGTTAGGTGGTGAGAACTGGCAACTCAAGGCATAAGATGGGGATAAAACATGTTTACATGGCAATTGAAATTGGCTAATGTAAATCCCATAAATCTAGGAATTGCAATTGAAATTGGCAATTGGGCAAGGGCTCGTACCATTTTGCATAAATTTATTACTAGCAGATCAACTGACGTGATGAGATTATGACAATTTCGATCCTAGTTTTCAATAATAATTAATTGGTTATATGAATATGAACCTTGGGTATTTAATTTTATTGAAAAGGAAAATTATCAAAATACTAATTATGGTTTTTTGAACTTTTTCTGTAGATGGCTCATCAACCTGAAAACACTATGAGCTTAATGAGTGATGCTTTCAAAGATATGATTGGAAGAGACAAGATGACTGGCCTAAATTTCAATGATTGGCATCGTGCACTTAGGATCATCCTTCGTATTGCCAAAAGACTTGAGATTTTGACTACACCTCTGCCTGATGCTCCTATTGATACGGCTACTGATCTTGAAAAAGAGGAGTATCGTGTCGAGTATGAGAAGCACAATGATGTGGCGTTTCTTATGCTTTCGGGGATGTCTGCTCAATTGCAAAAATAATTTGAGCACTATCCGCCTATGAGCATGCTAAATGAACTCAAACGTATGTTTGAGAAGCCACCGGCAGCCGAATTGTATGAGCTATTGGCGATTTACAAATTGTTGTAGTGGGCCGTTGAAAGCTAAATCAAAACAAAATACAAAAGATAATGATAACGCTTGTTCTTAATCATCAACTATTACAATTCTCATGTTTTTTAAAATGCAAATTTAAAATTATACAAATTTTCAAATTTCTTATGTCAAAAAAATTAAAATAAAATAAAAAGTTATTCACATGCCTCAATCACCAATCATACCAATTATTTTGTTATATATCCCACGTATTGATGTGTTACTCAACAAAATTTACTACCACCTTTTTTATGTTATGTTTGGTCACGTTTTAGGAAAAAACAATAAACAATTACTTACTAATTAATATAAGTTCTCAACCTTCTTAGATTAACAATTGGTGGTAGATTAGAGTATTATGACTAAAAATGAATGAGAGTTTGCAATGTTTTGAAAATAAGGTTGTTAATCGACTCAACACTGTCACCGGTCTAACTCAAACCAGGTTTTCTCATAAAATATGGAAAAAAAATAGCTTGGCTTACCAAAGACCCACTGTTGATTAGAAATTTGTTACTGGACTGAGAGTGTGATTAGAATCACGAAGTGGTGAATGTGTTTAGTCATTTAATTTAATGAATATGAGTGAAATGATGCGTAACGATGACATAATTGGTGATATGATGGTGGTGACGGAATAAGGCCGGAGCAATGATTACGAGTGAATGTTAATTAACTCTAAAAGATTGATAAATAATTTGATACATGATTGATTATGTTTGCATTATACAATCTAAAATTTTATGATATGTCTTTAGAGCTGACTTTTGTAAAAACTTGTATCGAGTTTCTATTCCCACATCGGATGAAGGTGCAATTTTTCACTTAGTTATATAGTGTGGCATGTAAAATTTCAACAAGTTGAAGTTTGATATTATGTTGGTGGGTTGGCTATGATCATGAGAGTTAAACGTGATATAACTTCCATGATCAATTTACCCTATCAATTTATATCGGCTCTAAACTTTTTCTTTTTCTTTTTTTTTTTTAAATAAACATATTATTTACACGTTTAATCACCAACATCATACATAATTAGTAAAACAAAATAATAGCTAGTTTTTTCGAGCTAGTCATGAAGTTAGAATAACAAAATAATACATGTTTTCAACCTAGTCATTTGTATAGTATTCTCATTAGTTGTTTAGACAGGTTTTCAAAACATGTAAGCGGGGTTTTTCTTAGTTGTTTATATGTGGTTTGATTTAAATTGGTGTTTGATAAGTGTTCCAAGACAAAGATGTTAACTAAAACAAAATGACACAAACTTTATATTACTAATTTATATAGGTTTGCGAAACATGTAACAATCAGCGGAGGGTGTTTGGGTTTACTTAGGTGTCGTTTTTTTTCCCGATAAGCACTTTTTTCTCTTTTCACTTCTTTTGTCTGCTAGAGGGCAGATGTTTCTCTTTGTTTTTTTACAGACATAAGTGCTTCTTTCCTCTACTAAATTTCAGACATTATCTTTCACTTTTTACCACTTCTTTCACAAACCCTTCATCTCTTTCTCAATATCTTACATCTCTTTATGTTTCGTCTATTTTTTACATTCCGTCCGCTTTTTACGTTTTCGACCGTTTTTTAACGTTTTCGCTCTTTTTTTTACGTTTTCGTCTGTTTTCTTACATTATCGCCCGTTTTTTTACATTTTCGCCCGTTTTCTTAAGTTTTCGTCCGCTTTATTACGTTTATGTTCAGTTTTTTATGTTTTCATATATATTTTTTTTTACATTTTCGTCTGTTTTTTACGTATTCATCCATTTTAAGTTTTTTAATGCGGTTTGATTTAAATGTGAATGGCGATTTAATACATCTCTTGTTTCATGCCTACTCGTACTAATATTTATTTTACATTCTTTTGTTTTAGTAGGGGGTCTTTGGTTTCATGCCTACCGTCATTATGTTGATAAGTTATTGATAAGGTTTTGTTAACTATTAAGAAGTAAACTATTAAGGTTTTGCATTTGTATTTAGTGTGATTCTTCTGATAAGTTACTACGAAGTATTAATTAAGTTTGTTAACTATTCAGGTTTGTCTAGTATTTTAGTGTACATGCTTTTGAAATGTCATTTCATTTTTTAAAGCTTTACAGCCTGCATATATAATTGACATCCAACAAAGTAGAACGACACTCTTGATTCCTTTTTTTTGCAAGTCAACTATATTTGTTTGGACATGTCCATATCCTAAATAAATATACGGTCGAAAATACGTGACCCTATTAGGGACACGCACGTATACGTTTAGAGAACACTTTATTTAATGTAATTAATATATTAGATGTGTCAATTATAATAAATAATAATACACGAAATAATTAAATTGTCGTTAATTATACGTTTGACGTTATAACTAATTAACAAATACTTAACAAATATTCGAGGGGCTTATTAGTACGAAAGACGAAAGTCATGGGTGTTTGTTTTTTAGGCCGGTAGAACCAAAACAAAGGGGAGGGAGGATAGTGTTTGTTTACTAGGACACTCTTGACTCTAATTGGAGAACAAGTTTAGAGGCTATATAAACACCCCGTGGCTCTCATAATCATATGATACAAAAACCCTCATTATGTTTTCTCTGTTCGACAATCAAGAAAGGAAACCATATGTATGCATGTATGCATAAGTACGCATGCTAATATCATGAACATTTAATTGCATCCATATGCATGCAATACTATGCTCCATCCACTGATTAGTTTTTCTTCTCATACATGTGATTGGTTGTAAAATTCCCTTGTGGGATTCGATCGCTAGGTTAAAAGATATAAAAGTCACTAGATGTTTAGAGTAGCTAATGAGAAAGAAAACTCTTCTCCAAGATATAAAGTGGTTCATAAAATAAGATGCCTACCATATAAGAACTATGAAGATTATTTGCTTTGGGAAAAGCCGGGACTAAGGTTGATTAAGTAGAGAGAAATCTTACAGAAAAAAAGGATAACAAAGCATGAATTTTATATCAATTTTTATTAGGAAATACGATAACAGTGTTGGCAAATTACAAGAATAGTTGTGCATATTTTTTTGGTTCTTCTTTATGTATAGAAAACTTCAACGATTTGTACGCCTAAGATAGCATACGCCTAAGATAGCATATTGTTACAACGCATACAACCTTCTATGACGTCTCATGTATTCCACTACACGAACTTAGTATTGAGCATTCAATATATGACAAACAACAATAACACACCCTACATAGCTATGAATATAAAATCAAACAAAGAAAGAGAATGTCACATTTTTGCACTTATAAAGCACACTCCAACGAGATCCTCTCGCACATGTCACACCGCTATCCGCATGAACAGTCCCACTAACATCAACTGTAAATATCAACCACCACCCGCAAAAACAGCACCATTTGTTATTGATCTGAATGTAAAGAGTGTGATGATCAAGAAAAAAGAATAAGGTATGATCGTGTAATTGAATTGAAGATGGTGTAAAAAAGTAAAGTAAATTAACTCCCAATACCATCTTCCACGGGTTATGGGTCCAAATACCGTGTTTCACGGTGTATGGGGGAGGTTAAGACGTAGACAGCCATACCCCTACTTAAGGTAGAGAGGCTGCTTCCGATTCTACCAAAGGTAAAAAAGGACTTTCAACCTTGCAAGGGGTGAGGATCAAACCCTTAACCTCTGTATCCAAAGGGAAAGGTGTTAATCACTTGATCCAATCTTGCTCTTATGATCGTGTAATTGAATTGAAGTGAATTAAAGATAGTGTACATTTTGTAAATAGTTGTTTGGCTTTCTGTCCCACATCGATAAGGATAAAAAAAAATTGTTATTTATATATTGTGGTGCTAAGAAGTTTTTAAATTAAATTATGTTTTATGTTGGTTGGTTGATGCGCCGCCGGAGGTTATATATGGTTATACATACATATATAACTTGCGTTGGTCATTCACTAAACAATTTAATACAAAATATATATTTTTTCTTCGTTCAATGATTTTTTTGTGTTACTAGGTGAGTACTCGCGTCTAGTGGCACCGGTTTCTAACGGTAGATAATTAACGATATGCGATATTGTGCTAAGTGCTTCGTATAATGTTCAAAATAGAATGTGAAAAGATCAAAATGTAATTGCAAACGTTTGTAACATGTGATAATTCAACTCTAGCAAAAATTCTTAACATTTATCAAATAACATATAAAAACATTTAGTAAAACGATAAATAAAACATTACATCAATTGTGAGATAATAAGTAACAATTCAAATTTTTTCTAACATTCATGAATCGTTGTTTGATTTGCCATGTTTGCAACAAATAAATGCTTGTTGACATGCTTATTGGATATTTGTAATATTAAAACCATGATTAAAAATAGTTGCTTCACAAGTAGTCTATTGCGGCATTAATTGCAATCTTTATAGTATCAATCCCTATTTGCATCAAAGCTTGTAGGAGATGTCTCACATGTAAGTTGAACCTGTAACATGGATAATAAAAAGGCAATAAAATTTGAACCATGAAAATTACAGATCAGTAAAAAATATCGTATCTAGCAAAGGACACCTGAACTTCTTGCAAAAACACTAAAGATAAACCCAACCTTGCAATTTGAGAAAGCATTTCAAACAGTGTAAAAGGCGAATTAGTATACATGACATCTAAAGTTGGAAATTGTTGAAATACTCGCAGATTACCTTGCTCCATGTATATATTTTGGCCCATTAGGCATTATAACTCTGAGCAAAAAATATTATATTAATCTCAAACCTTCATGATACAAACGCAAAAATCAATCCCTTGGAATCAAAACAACTATAAACAAAGACATCCTTCTTCGTTGATTGAAATTTCACTTTATTTAGAACATCTATAAAGAATAGCAACATATTAAAAGCTAAGTAATAAACATGATGTTGCAAAGTGCTTCGAAAGCTTTAGACTTTTGAATTTAAGTATATCACACATCGTGAACCTAAAAATCTTGGATCATTGATTGTATTATTTAGCATCAGCACATAGCTTCAACAAAAACCTTAAAAATGCACCTCTTGTTGATTTCATGTGATCAATCATCCACATGGTCATCCTAATAAATATCCTAATAAGTGCATGAGCAAAGTAAAATACCAATAATGAAACAATATGTATCACAACTTAATAACAACAATTAAAACATACCTTCATATTGCCATGCAAAGGGAAAGAAGACCGAAATGCTATATCAATCTGCAAAAGAAAAAAAATGGTATAAAACAATTAGTCGTATGCAGAGAAAAATATTAGGATTATTAGCTTAGAAAAAACTGTCACTGTTATATAAAGCTTTAAA
Source organism: Chrysanthemum makinoi (assembly GCA_910596185.1). Classification (NCBI taxonomy): domain Eukaryota; kingdom Viridiplantae; phylum Streptophyta; class Magnoliopsida; order Asterales; family Asteraceae; genus Chrysanthemum; species Chrysanthemum makinoi. Next base: position 330,114,523 of record OU343221.1, read on the forward strand.
ATATATAAGAGAAGCTTATTTGTTGAAAAACTTTAATGAATTTCCTTGATTAACTCATTAATATATTTTTGTCATTGATTTTCCATTTTGCCATTGTATTGTATGGTAGAATATATTACACCTTTACAAAAATTTGAATATTAGTTCGTAAATTGATTTAAAAACTTTAATCAGTTTTCGAATGGATACAGAAAAATCAATAAAAAGGAAAAAGAATCAACATTTGGTTTGATCAAAAACATGTGGATGCAAATAAAATAAGAATGTTACTTTTTATCTTATTTTATTGTGTTAATATTTCGATGAGAGTTTTTTTTTTTTTTAAGAATATCAGTTTCTTTTTTGTTAGAGATTTTTAAATAAATGTTTGTCCCGTAATTTTAGCAAATGGCTACGGATGTTTTTATAAACCACAGCAACCGAATTTGTAGCGGTTTAAATATGTTTTATTTTCGTAAAAGTAAAAGGTGTGGGATTACATAAAGTAAATAAGGAAATACGTTATAGTCATTTATTCTTTCAAAGTGCATGGCTTTGTGTACAACTTTTTCAAATTAGTTTTAGCTTTTTAAGTTTCCTTAATTAGTTTTTCATATTTCTCTCACATTTGACAACTTTTAACATTTTAACATTGACCATTTTCTGACACAATATACTCAACAGAAATTTAATATTTATGTGAGAGCTAATAACATCACCTATTTCAAAACTAGAAACAATAGCAATTACTTTCTACTGAAACTCATTTAAGTTTTCAACTTTTCACACAAAGTGATATTTAAACCCACAACTTATTTGCATTATGTTGTATTAGTTCTAGTTTTTTTAGTTTTTTGGTAGATGGTTGAACTAGGTGACGATGACCAAGAAGTGATGCTTGTCACTCATGAAATGAGCATGAATGAATTTAATTAGTAAAGAGATGATTTGCTACATGATTATAGTTTAAAAAAAAATTACTCTTGATTAGATACTATTATTTGAGATTAAAAGCATAAACAAATACTCAAACTCCAATAAGAAACTACTGCTAACTTGCATCAAATTCAAATTGCTTGCTTTGCATAGGCTAGAGAATGGTGATGAAGCTTATAAATAAGTTTAAACTTGAAACAAAAGCCCACTATGGCATACTAACACTTGAATCTCTTCATGATGAAACGCATGACAAACTGCGAACTTGGGAGCAGATAATTGACACATTGTGCAACTTTGTAAGACCCAAATAGACACTCAGAGGCACTTGTTGTTAAAATGTTCTTATGCAGGAAAGAAACAAAAGGATTCCCGCAACACAGATCATCTATTATAAAGGCACTTATTCTATTCTTGGAGTTCATCAACATAAATAGAAATAAAACGAAAGAATAGAATAAGAGCCGACTTACCAATGAGAGGTAGTCACAACTTGAGAGGGTTGTAAGTTTCCTAAAGCTAAGCCTGGAACTAATATTTATCCACGATTGCATTTCATGAGTAAAATCGTTTCAGGTTTCAACGCAAATGAATGACGATTCAACAAAAGATTGGCCTATTAACGATGTGACATTCTTTTCCTTTGAGAGCAAATATATTTGCCTTGTTAATTAACGAGCACACACTTCGGTTTTAATATAGCCGTATTTCACTTAGCCCAAATCACAGGCTAATATCTTCACTAGTCACCACTGCTTTGCACTGAGGGATGATAAACAGTTCAACATAAGTGAATGGACAATTTTATTCATATGTTAGCTATTAATGTACAAGTTTAATGCATCTATACTATGTTTTTATAAATAATAACAACAATAATATTAAGTTCATGTTTTATAGAGTGGTATACTCCCAAAGGATAGAACAACTGTTTACTGGAAAAGATTAATTATATTAAAATATAAAAGTTACGCGGGTACGTTGATATATAAGGTGATCAGAAGTTTGTAATGTCAGGTGAGTGGTGAAAAAACGAATCGAACCTTACGGCGTCCCACCAGTGTACTCCGGCCGATGAATTACTCACATTCACAACACAAACCGTCCGCCCAACCACTTCCCTGGCCCTAGCGACTAGTGATGGACATGGAACATTAAGTTAACTGGTGCACAAACTTTTCCGAGTATGAAAGAAGAAAAAACCAAAGTAAAAGGTATGATTTAATTAATTTGTAAAAGAAAAATATACAAAACATGTATTGATGGTATACAAAAGTTTGAGATTTTTGACAAAATTAACACTATGCGGCATATATTCACGGGTTCCCAAGAACCCCTAGGTCCGCCCGTGCCCCTAACCTAAACTCGGGACTAACGTTTACAACAATCTCACAACTAACGATTTCGCAATTTTACCTAACATTAGGTAGTATAGCTAAGCTATGTACCTAGGTCATAAATCGCTTTCACACGATAACGATGGCGGATGCGTAAGCGGTGATGGCGAACTAGGGGAAGGCTGCGTGTAGTCTCCCTTGAAATCGAATGATGATAAAGATACGACAAATTTAGAGTTTGTGATAGTGTATTGTTTGATTATGATTAGGAGGTAGTGAATGTGTATATTAGTCATTTAATTTATGACATTGATTTAATAGAGTGATGAAAAGATATAATTATGGATGAATGTTAATTAACGGAAAATGAATGAGATATGATTTGACATTTGATTGTGTTCATGTAATGCGCTACTTGTAGCAAGTTTCAATACCACATCGGGTGACGGGAAGAATTTTGAGTTACTTATATATTGTCGTGTACGTGACATCCACAAGTTTGAGGTGAGTATATCAGTATAATGTTGTTGGTTGTTTATGACTCGATATTAATTTAAATTAGTTAATACAGATTCTTCTTCAACTACAACTTATACACACTTTCTTTCATTTTATTTATTCAAGAATTACTTTCTTTCTATTACTCAAAAACAAAACTAACTTGACATTCTTTTAATGTTGTGCAGTCAAATTTTATTTTTTCTATTATATAAATTTTTTTGACTTGCAATTTTTATGTGTAAGACAGTAAGAGAACGCATGAGGTGAAAGAATGATTCAATTATAGAGCTTATAGGCAGTCAAATTTTATTTTTTCTATTATATAAATTTTTTTGAATTGCAATTTTTATGTGTAAGACAGTAAGAGAACGCATGAGGTGAAAGAGTGATTCAACTATAGAGCTTATAGGCAGGTAGAAGCAGGGACAGAGCTATCTTAAATGCACCCGGTCCTTCAAAATGTGTTTTCAGTATTACGGCTCAAAAGATTTTGTGCACCCGATCATTTTTTGTCCTGGCTCCGTCCTTGGGTAGAAGTCATCGAGTAAGTCTATGGTTGTTGTTATATTGTTCTTTTTATTTTTGGCGGGTCGATTTTTGTTTGTTTTGGTTATTACATATGGTCATGGCATGTCATGGTTCACAGAGCTAGTAGTATAGTAGTGTATTTGTTTGTGTTTCGGAGACTATTCCATAACCTTTGTAAATTAACAAAATTTATTATATATAAAAAGCTTGGCCGGAGTGTTAGGGTATGTTTGGCACGGAGCGGTGTGAAGCTTTTTGGAGCAATGAGCGGTGAGCAATGAGCATTTTGACTTTTATTAGTCATTTGGCAAAAGTTGTAGTTGAAGAAAGTAATTCGTGTGTGATTCCATATATGTCTTGGGTTTTTATTTTACTTTTTTTAATTTTTTTTTGAACGGCTTGTTAGTAGTCAGTGATTCGAGTCGTGCAATAACGTTTAAGTGGGCGGTATGTCTTTCTCAAACCATCGCCTTTGCAAAAAAACCCAACTCCTTTTTTCCACTCTGCATAAGAGGAAAACCCCATTGACAAGCCTCACACCCGAGACCTAAAAAAAAAACAACTTTCAAAAGTTACCTCTGGTGGCCACTTAATATAGACCAAATGGTTCCATATAGAGGTGTCATTCGGGCAGACCCGACCCGAACCCGACCCGACCCGAACCCGACCCGAGTCAATTCGGGTCGGGTCAATCGGGTTCAAAAATATATTCGGGTCAATCGGGTCAACCCGAATTGACCCGAGTTCTAAACAAGGTCGGGTTCGGGAAAATTTGTTTAGCCACCCGACCCGAACCCGACTAACCCGGTTCAACAATACTTTTACAATGTAAAATACTCGGGTTGACCCCGAACCCGAATTGACCCGACCCGATTGACCCGACCCGAGTTGACCCAAACCTGAATTGACCCGACCCGAGTTGACCCGAGTTTTAAACAAGGTCGGGTTCGGGTAAGTTTTTTATGGCTTGACCCGAGTTGACCCGACCCGAGTTGACCCGAACCCGACCTGGTCAACCCGAATAACACCCCTAGTTCCATATATGTCGTAGTGACAAAATGTCATTTCTTGAGGTTGGAATTTTGGTGATTTTGCACCTCCAAAATGATATTAGCAGCTTTGCATGAGATCACTTGCTTGGGAGAATTTCATATACATCCTTATTTTACTTCAAAATTACATATATATCCAACCTAACTTAAAAATTACATATATATATATTCAATCTGATACTTAAAATTTCATATATATCCAACCTAACTTAAAATTACATATATATCCAATCTAAAAGGCTAAAAGCCATAAAATGACAACGTATTTTCAAATTTTACCGACTTAAAACACTTACTTTTTTATTACCTTAGTTCACCAACGAATTTTCAAAATTCGTTCAGACTTCACCCACATGACCCGTTTATATTAAAATAGTAAATGAAGTGACTATATTACCCTTGTATTCTTTAAAATTTGTTTCGACTTCACCAACGAACTTTTAATATTTGTTCTGACTTCACCCATATGTATAATTAAAACCTTAAAATACATATTAAATATAATTTGATTTTAAAATGACCATTATATCATTATTTTTATTATTATTATAATCACACATAAGGGTGTTAGTCGGGTTGGGGTCGGGTCAATTCAGGTTGAGGCTAAAAAAACATACTCGAACCTAACTCCATTTAGAACTCGGGTTACTAGGGTTCGGGTCTATTCAGGTCGGGTTCGGGTATGTTTTTTTAGCCTCAACCGGAATTGCCCGAACCCGACACGACTAACACCCCTATGTGTGATTATAATGTAAAGAGAAACAATGATATAATGGTCATTTTAAAATCAAATTATATTTAATATGTATTTTAAGGTTTTAATTATATATAATTTGGGTAATTGGGTAATTGGACATATATGATAATTTTTAGTTTTAGGTTGGATATATATGTAATTTTTAAGTTAGCTTGGATATATATATGAAATTTTAAGTTTAAGATTGGATATATATGTAATTTTTTAGCTAGGTTGGATATATATGTAATTATCCCCTTGCTTAAAAGAACCAAAGTAATGCTTGATCCCAATTTTTTTTGCTTTTTTTTAATTTTTATTTATTTATTTCTTTATTTATAAACTCGATATTTCACCAACCATAACCGTATAAAAGTTACTTCAAATTTAGAATCTACATACATAGTCATATAGACTATTGCAGTTATTCAACTTTATGCTATAGTTACTTATATAATCATCAACGCAACACATGTGTACTTGTTTCAAGACGCAAAGTTTTTTTTGATAAATGGATTATACCCGGTGAATAAATTAAAAAATGATAAGTGTTTACATACATGGAAGAGTGGTCATGATCCACCCTTCGGTATAGAAACTATGTGTATTGGACAAGTTCAAAAACACAACACCCATTGAGACCAAGCTAGAGAACAAGGTACAAAAAAACAAACACAATAAACTACACCAGCCCTGTGTTGGAAAATTTAGTGAACTTGTGGGATTAGTTCATACCTGGTTTTGGGTTAAGAGGTACGGAGTGTACAACCATGAGGTCCCTGAACACCCTGACTCTTTAGTGGTTAGTACTACTAGTGTTAGTTACTACTGCTAGTGTAGTGACTGATGGTTCCTGCTGCTAGTGTATTAGTTCCTACTGCTAGTGATGGTTACTACTGCTAGTGTAGTGACTGATGGTTCCTACTGCTAGTGTATTGGTTCCTGCTCCTAGTGTATTGGTTCCTACTGGTAGTGTTGCAGTGATTAACTTGTAACAGCTTTGACCCATTCAAGTGACTGTTATGACTGCTTTATGACCACGTTTAATTGGTCATGTAACCACTATTCTTATGATAATGAAGGCTTATTATGGGTGATTAATTGGCCGTTAATCACTCATAAAGTCCATTGACTAGGGTTGAGTGTTCTCTACTATATATAAAGATCGTCATCATCAGCATGAGATATAGAGAAAAACCAGGAGAAACAAACAGAAAAAAAAAACACTTATATGCGCAAGGGTTATTGATTTGTGCCTAATTCAATAACTAACATTTGGTCTTATCCCAAGTAGGTATTCGTGTAACCCAGGCATAGGGTTGAATAGTTTACTTTGGAAAGTGATCACACGATTCCAAGTGATATCCGGTAACCTGATTTGGTATTGTATTACTACTGATTATCTTACCATGCTGGGCTCGTAACCACCGACACCCTCTAGCTCACCAAATGCAAATAGTCAGCTTGCATTCCTTACAATGCTTGAAATCCGCCGCATCTTATCTACCTGAGCCTTCTTCTTAAATTGAATAGAGGCAAGCTTTAATCTAACCATTTCAACAATAACCTGGGACAGAAGCTCGGGATTCCTCTAGTCTTTTCCATGCACACGATAGTTCCTCTATTTCCATAAAAAATACGAAGTCGCAGCCAAGATAAGACAAGCCACAATAGTGTCAATATTATTTCAATTAGAAATGGGTAATAACTGGTCCATAATATCACTCCATTTCTCTAAAGCAAACTGAATTTCAAGACCCAAAGTTAATTAGAAAGTTTGTGATTGAGCTAAGAGTGTGATTAGAATTAGGAAGTGGTGAATATTTTTAAGATTTTTAATAACTTAATTCAATGAATTTGAGTGAAATCACGGGTGACATTAATGATGACTAAATAAGGTTGGTGCAATGATTACGAGTGAATGTTAATTAACTAATAATGATTGATAGATGATTGATTATATTTGCATTATATAATGTAAGGTGTTACTATATGTCTTTAGAGCTAAGTTTTGTAAAAGTTTACTTGTATCAATTTTCCGTTCCCCATCGGATGGAGGTAAGATTTTTCTTTAGGTTATATAGTGTCACGTATAAAAGATTGACGAGTTGAGAATTGAGATTTTGTTTGTGGTTGGCATAGGTTACAAGAGTAAGAAAACTCTTGATCATTATGTCAATCGCAAATTAATATAGGTTCTTAACTTGTTTTTTAAGGGAAACAAAAACAAATTATTTACACATTTTAATCATCATACGTAATAAGTAAAACTAAAATAACAGCTAGTCATCAATTTATATAAGTTTCTTTTTTACAAAGTGATATTTGAACCCAGAGCTCATTTGCATTATATTGTATTAGTTCTAGTTCATTTATGTGTTTAGGAGACGGTTGAACGAGAGATGATGGTGATGAAGAAGTGATGGTTGTCACCAATGAAATGATTATGAAGGATTTAATTAGTAAAGAGGAGATGATTTGCTACGTGATTATGGAACTGAAGTGATGACACAACAATATCCACTTAGTGGTGGTTTTAACTTTATTAATAAAGATCTTGTTTGTTTTAGTATCATTTCTGTCAATTCTTTCATATACATAAGAACACAAAACTTATATTAATGAGAGGTGATTTTCGCACACTCTTATTATTTATTTTGGATACTCCAACTTATGCAACAACCAGTTGTACATTTTTTATATTATGCTTCTTCAGGTTCTACAACAGAGTGTACAACTAAAGAAGAAGAGGTCCCCAATCACCTCCCTATATTAATATTAGCCGATTATAATCTTCCATTGTTATCAATTATCAAACAAATACTACTCATAAACCATTTTTCTAGTTTAACCCAATCGAGCCACCAAGTCACGGTTCAACTGAGTTTTTTGCTCAAAACCGGCATCTGATCATTCGACCGAGTCAGCCCGAGTTTTAAAACAAGTGCCTATAAGAGTCTAACCTTATACTTTTACATGATTTTACTTTTAATAATTTGTTTATATAATTAAAGTTTACCTCACAATATATATTATCGAATATTTATATAACTCCGTCACAATGCGAGAGCAATAAATACCTTGTTATAATCAAAATTTACTCTCTAATCGATACGATTATAGGAAATTAAAAGAATAAACAAATACTCAAACTCTAATAAAAAAATACGTAGCTTGTACCATATTTAAATTGCTTGCTTTGCATAGGCTAAAGAATGGTGATGAAGCTTATTTCCATCTTAAAGTTTAAAAGAACACATCAGCTGGAAAGAATGTTCCAACAATATGTAGGTACAAAAGATCGAGCAGGTCTATACATGTTTCGAAATGTTGTTGTATTGTGTTTTTTATTTTTGGCGTGTCGGTTTTTGTGTTTTAATTTGGTTATTATGATCATGGAATGTCATGGTTCATCGAGCTAGTAGTAGTGCATTTGTTTCTTGTGTTATTTGGAGACTATTCCATAACCTTTTTACGCATATAAACGATTCATTATATATAAAAAACATTGCCGGTGTGTTAAAAAAAAGTATAAATTACAAGTTCACTATTGTCTCTCATTGAGCGAGCCACTGGTTGTCGTGTACTCGTGTGTACTCCATCTATGATATATCTCGTACTCATCGCACTTTCATTGTATCAAACAATAAGTGACCCAAACATTGGCAGACGAAGGATTAAAGGTCACCAGGTGAATTTTATAAGGTAAGGAGAATCGAAACACAAATGTAGCTCTTCAATTATATGCTAAAATAACTTATATAATCATTGACGCTGCACATGTGTACTTGTTTCAACACTTTTAGCTGATTCGAAAGTTTGTGATTGAGCTGAAAGTATGATTAGAATTATGAAGTGGTGAATGTGTTTAGTCTTTTAGTTTAGTGAATTTGAGTGAAATGACGGTGACACTAACGATGACAAAATCTGTGATATGATGGTGGTGATGGAATAAGGTCGGTGTGATGATTATGAGTGAATGTTTGCGCTGTACATTCTACGAGTGAATAAGGCCTTATTAATCGGTTTGGTCAAAAATCGGTCAGCATACCGATTAATCGGATGAAAATCGGCCAAATCGGACTAAAATCGGGTAAATCGGCTAACGCATGTACGGAGGATAGAAGTCGTCCAAATCAGGCATAAAACGGCCAAATCGGAAAAAAAAAATCGGCTAGATAGGCCAAATCGGCATATATAGTTTCAAAATTTTATAATTTTATATATAAAAAATCAAATTCGATTAATCCCCGCTTACTCGATTAATCGTTAGGCGGTATTCGTCCACCCAACTACCGTCTAGCGATTTAAGCAACCTTGGTTTGTAAAAACTTGTATCAAGTTTTTGTTCCCACATAGAATGAAGGTAAGATTTTTCACTTAGTTATATAGTGTGGCTTGTTTAATATTAATGAGTTGAGATTTAATATTATGTTGGTGGTTGGCTTAGGTAATAAAAGTCAAATATGCGATCGCTTTTAGAACATTAGTCAATCATTAACTTGCATTGGTTTTTAACTTTTTTAGGAAGACATTATTTTTTTAAGAATAACAATTATTTACACATTCTTTTAAAGAAACAAATTAATTGCCAATCATTATGCATACGAAATTAGTAAAACAAAATAATAGCTAGTAATTGAACTAATCGTCAAGCTACATAACTTTTTCTCACAAATTTATATTTGAACCCATAACTTATTCGCATCATGTTGTATTAGTTCTAGTTCGTTTAAGTTTTTGGTAGATGGTTGATTTGGTTGAACGAGGTGATGGTGAAAAAGAAGAGATGGTTGTCACTAATGAAATGATTATGAATGAATTTAATTACTACCTACGTTCTAAAATTATAGTCATCTATTTACTTTTTTGGTTTTTCTTTTCAACTTTGACCTTAAATATTGTATTTGTGTTATACAATAATTGATGAAAGATATACCAATGAAAATACATTAAAAACCCAATCCATTCATATATTTTTCATCAAGTATTATATAGCACAAATAAAAATATTTATGGTCAAAGTTGTAGAAGAAAGACCGAAAAAGTCACTAGGGGACAATAATTTTAGGACGGAGGGAGTAGTAAAGAAGAGATGATTTGCTACATGATTATAGCTATAAACAAAATTTACTCTCGATTAGATACCATTATATAAGATTAAAACCATGAATAAATAGTCAAACTTTAATAAGAAACTACTTGTAACTTGCATCAAATTCAAATTGCTTGCTTTGCATAGGCTAGAGAATGGTGATGAAGCTTATTTTCATCTTAATGGTGCTACACCGAATGACTACCTTACAAGGCCAAGTCGTGTGACGCAAACATTAGCTATATGCCTATATCTTCAAAGGCTTCACATAAAAATAAACCCGCTTCTCATTTTTTTCATGTTTCGGATACTCCTACCGGAGCACCTATAATCTGAAAATACTAAGCAACAAATGAAACAATAACGGTATAAGAGATTGAGCATGTCTATACTTGTTTCCAAATGTTGTTGTATTATGTTTTTATTTTTGGCGTGTCGGTTTTTGTGTCTTGGTTATTATGATCATGGCATGCATGTCATGGTTCTGTTAAAGTGTTAAGTATTTGATGTATATTATTTGATAAACCGGAACAAAATGAAGGAATACATGGACTATTCTAGAAGTTGGCTTGAGCCCAAGTACAATAAACCATATACAAATACACGACTAACAGAATCAACTAAAGAAGGGTGATGAATCTAATTTAGAGTGGTGTCACACTAAGCGACTATCATTTAGAGTTGAGTTGTGTCGACTTATCTACTTTTTTTATTTGCACCGCAAAAAAAACTCTGTCTCGAATCTATTATAAGGTACTTAATTATACTCTTTTTGGAGCTTATAACCGGAAGAAATAATAATAATAATGATAACAATAATAATAATAATAATAATAATAATAAGAGCCAATTTTACAAGTGCGAGATTCTGGGTGTGTTGACAAAAGTAGCTGTGAACAGTAGTAGTGAGCAGTAGCTGTACAGCTCACCGCTCACAGCTTATTAAAGAAACATTAGAAAATTGAGCATTCCTAAAAAATAGGAAAGCTCACCGCTCCTTTGCCAAACGACTACTAAAAATCAAAATGCTCATTGCTCACCGCTCATCGCTCCAAAAAGCTTCACACCGCTCCGTGCCAAACATACTCTCTAACTAGTTGAGAGGGTTATAAGTTTCCAAAAGTTAAGCTTGGAATAAATATTACCCATCAGCATTTCAAGTAAAATCAATTCATCTTTCGACCCAAATGAATGAGTCAACGAAAAATTATCCAATTATAGATGCCTCATTATTTGTCTGGGAGAGCAAGATTTTCGCTTTATTAATCCCAATAACAGGTACACACTTCGGGTTTTGCAATGGCCGTATTTCACTTAGCCCAAGCCATGTGGCTAAGTAGCTAATCTCTTCACTACACCACTCACCATTCACCACTGTTTTCGTACCAAAGGATGATCAACACAAGTGAATGGACAATCGTCTACATTATAACTAATCATGTATCGATTTTACTCATATGCTAATCACTTAATGTATAATGATTTATAAATGATAACAGTTACATATATTAATTTCATGTTTAAAAGAGGATCACATCATGCAGTAACTTATTCTTCATTAAACACATGTTGTAGTTACATATATTAATTTTGTGTACGTTCTGTAAATAATTGCATGGTTTTCAATCCCACATCTATAAGGAAAAAAGGGTAATTCTCAAAAGGGGACAAAAAGCTCCATAGAGGTCACTATTGGATACAAAATTAACCTCTCTTCCCAAATTGTTCATGTGCGAATGTGTGATTCTACTAAAATGTTGACACGTGTCCAGACAATAAGTACACTTTCAATAATTGGCAAGTACAATCACTATCAATGCCTTGTTTGACTTTTATATACAAATGTACGAACGGTGAATGTGCGAATGTGCGATTTGAACATAACTTTATTGGGAAAGATCACTTGTAAGGAATAAAATCTTACTTTATGATACAAGATCTTTATTAATTCTTTATAATATTTATTTAAAGAATTAATTTAAATAAATATTTTAAAGAATTAATAAAGAATTAAACAAATCTTTATTAAGACTTTAAAGAATTAATTTAAATAAATATTTTAAAGAATTAATAAAGAATTAAATAAATATTAATTAAGATTTTAAAGAATTAATTTAAATAAATATTTTCAAGAATTATAAAGAATTAAATAAATCTTAATTAAGATTTTAAAGAATTAATTTAAATAAATATTTTAAAGAATTAATAAAGAATTAGATAAATCTTTATTAAGATTTTAAAGAATTAATTTAAATAAATATTTTAAAGAATTAATAAAGAATTAAATAAATCTTTATTAAGATTTTAAATAATTAATTTAAATAATTATTTTAAAGAATTAATAAAGAATTAAATAAATCTTTATTAAAATTTTAAAGAATTAATTTAAATAAATATTTTAAAGAATTAATAAAGAATTAAATAAATCTTTATTAAGATTTTAAAGAATTAATTTAAATAAATATTTTAAAGAATTAAATAATTCTTTATTAAGATTTTAAAGAATTAATTTAAATAAATATTTTAAAGAATTAATAAATAATTAAATAAATTTTTATTAAAATTATAAAGAATTAATTTGAATAATGTTTTAAAGAATTAATAAAGAATTAAATAAATCTTTATTAAGATTTTAAAGAATTAATTTAAATAAATATTTTAAAGAATTAATAAAGATTTTGTACCATAAAGTAAGATTTTATTCCTTACAAGTAGTCTTTCCCAATAAAGTTATGTTCAAATCGCATATTCGCACATTCACCGTTCGCACATTTGTATATAAAAGTCAAACAAGGCATTGATAGTGTTTGCACTTGGCAATTATTAAAAGTGTGCTTATTGTCAGGACACGTGTCAACATTTTAGTGGAATCGCACATTCGCACACTACTTTTATATTATGTATCACACCCTCATTTAACGATTATTTCATATTATATATCACACACTACTTTTATATTATGTATCACACCCTCATTTAACGATTATTTTATATTATATATCACACACTACTCAACTGAAATTTACTACGAGTATCATCTTTTTGTATTATGTTAGAGCGAATAACATCACTTATTTCTAAAGCGGAAACAATAGCAATTACTTATTAATTCATACTAGAGTATAAGTTTTTCAACTTTGTATAGAATAACAACTAGTAGTGGAATAAGGTGTGATGATTATGAATGAATGCTAATCAAGAAAGAATGATGATTTGCTACATGGTTATTAAATTAAACTGAAGACATAGTAGTGTTTATTTTGTATCTGATAAGTTTGTTTTTGTTTATTTTTATAATTTTCGTCAATTCTTCCTAATCATGTATCTACAATTTCATTCATATGCTAATTCGATGTACAATGTCTTTATAAATAATACGGAGTAACTATTAACTTCATGTGTTATATGAGATTACGAGAATCACAATATCTCTAAAGCAATTTGTTAGTTTATTCTTGACTAAAACATGTTACATATTGCTCTATACACTGTTCGGCCAATACGATATTCACTAAGGTCTCTTTATACTTAGGCTCGACCTTAACATATTACGATATTCACTCACGTCTCTTTATACTCATGAGCATATAAATTTGAGGCTCGACATTACAATTTGCACACTGACAAAAAATTTATTACAGTGACAAATAAAAAAACTAAAATATAAAAAGTTCCATTGCCCTTGAAGGCTTACCTTTAGAGCACTAGGTATCGTTTGGTGCCGTGGGTGGTGCCATGAGAAAAATTTGTGCCACCTCAGCACTTTTTTCCTATAACACCACTTTTGTCTATGGCACCAAAACCCCCATCCCTAGTATAACACCAGTTTTTGTAATGCCATTATATTTTTTTTATTATTATATTTTTCTAAATAAAACAATACATATAACTAAAATTTAATTTTATTAATAAAAGACATATTACATAATAAAAAAAAATTGTCAAACCAAAAACCTTCCTTTTCTCATTGGTACACTTGATCTTTATTGGTACTTTTGACATTCTCTGTTTGTTACTATTAAGAAATATAAGAAGCACATTTACTATATAAATCCAATATAAGTTTTGGGTCATATGGGACAGCCCAGCCCAATTAATATGTAAACTTTTACCCTAGTGTTTTTTTCAATCATTGAACGCAGCCACCTTCATCCCCCATCTTCTTCCTTGCTACCCTTCTCTTCCACTTAAACCTGCAAAAAAAAGAAAAAGAGAGAGAAAAAGCATATCATACAAACACATCACAACACACAAACACATCACAACACACAAACAAACCGACCAAAAAAAAACCAAGAAACCAAAAAAAAAAAAAAACCTTTGGCGTGGGCTGGTGGCCACTGCGCCAGGCCTTACCAGCCCAGCCACGGTGTGGGTTTTCGCGCCATAGGCTTGCGCTGAGCACAATGGCTTGAGCCACCAGCCACTGTACCCGGGTCTCTTAAAAGTGTGGACTCGTAACACATTTGTTAAAGTTGCATCTAAATGGGGGAGAACTTGTGGAATGGGGGGATTAAGTGGACAAATCTTTATCTTGTAAGCGGTTGTGTGTTAAAACAAAGCTAAATGAGATTATTTTTGAATGTTTCAAAGTAATTGTCCAAGGGAATGTGTACAGGGTACGTTCAAAGGGAATGGATGGCTGAGATCCGTTAATTTGTAATGACTAGACGAGTACCCGCGCCTAGCGGCAGCTGTTTCTAGCGTCAGATAATTAATGATTTGTGATATTGTGGTGAGTGTTTTGTGTAACGTTTAAAATAGAACGTGAACCGATGAAAATGCAATTGCAAACGGTTGTACTATACGATAATTAAAGTCTAGACAAAATTCTTAACATCTATCAAACAACATATAAATTATTTAATGAAAATGAAAGTAAACATTACATCAGTTATGGGATAAAAACTAACAACACACGTTATTTGTCGCGTAAAAACTAACAAGGATGGGATTAATGGTGACCAAAATTAGCGTGAATATGATTAGCCCAAAATAAAATAAAAATTGGCTAATTTTAGCTATTTTGTAAAAGATTATGGCACATTTAGCCCATCTTTTTTTTTGAAATGAGCGTATTTAGCCTATTGAAAAGTTAAATGTGCACTAATAGGCACAGATTTTCTCATAATTGTAAAACATTATAATCGTTTTTGAAGAAAAACTTATAGATAATATATTTATATAGCGAAAGGTCGTTTTGTGTTAAAAAAAAGTTTATGGGTTCTAAACGAAAAATAATAAAAGTTTGAAGATTTGGGGATTAAACATAACGTTTTGAAACCCGGTTCGACCCGGGTGGTTCAACCGGTTGAACCGTTCCCGTCGAAAAACGGTCGATTTAAACCGAGTCAATATGACAGGTTGGGTCAAAACGGGTCAAATTAAACAGGGTCAACCCACCGGGTTTAAAGCTTACTGGATCAACCCGGTTTTCGATATGTGTTAATATTTTCAAATTTTTTCTTTTTACTTTTTGGTTTTTCCTTTATAGATAATATAACAGGGTACCCTGTAACGATTAACCCGAGAAATAGATCTCGATGAGACCTGATTCACCAGTTTGTATCGGTTTTAACGGGTCCTCTCTAGTTCGTTTCCGGATGGCTGTTATTGGTTAGCCGAACCGATGGCGACACCGGTTTCCGGTTGAACCCGTTGGTCTGGTCCGATTTTTAAAACTATATGTACGATCAACTTGTTAGCTTGTATGAAGCTTTGTGTGTTTTATTAATTTGTATAATGTGTATAATAACATGTACTTTTTATTTTAGGGTGTTTTAAAAATAACATTAATTAGTGTGTTTAATTATTTTATATTTAGAATTATGTTGTAGCTTGTTTAAATTGTATATTGTGAAAATTTTATTGTACTTTTTAATAAGGGGTATTTTAATTGGTTGTTTTTAATTTGGTAGATATGTTTTTAATTAGTTGTACAATGTGAATAAATTATTCTACTTTTAAGTAATGAGGTGTTTTAATAAGAGTATTAATTACACAAATATATTTCTCTCTCATTTGATCATTAAACTTTTTTACTTTTTCAGTTTTCCACTTTGACTGTTTTTTCATTTTATGTATCTATAGTTCATCACTTGATGAAGAAGACGAGAGGTCACATAATGGGGTAAAAAAATACAGCCGATAATGAAGTTAATAAGGTAAAAGAAAATATAGTAGCACGTCACCTACATTGCCAACAAATTAATACTAACTTTCATATTTTTTTTGTTGTATGTAAATATATAGAGTTTCTGCTTATTCGTAAACCGTGGTGTTATAAGTTGAGGCTAGCATTATGATTTTCGCTTTCTTTTTCTAAAAGACTTGAAAGAAAAATATTTCATAAATACAAAGGAACGTAATAAGAACCGACTTTACCAATGGAGTTTTAGATTGCTTTTGAACAATGTTTTTACATTTCCAAACATAACAAATATCAATCATGAACGAAGTATGTTTGCATTCTTATTCCTAAACATCATTATATTATTTAGCCTATATTACATTTTTAACTATAAACTTTTAAATTTATAGCGCGATATTAACTTTATTTCTGATTAGAAAAGATAGAAAAATTGTAGATTAGAAAAAAGTTACATTCAGATCAGGGGCGGAGCTAGGAATTTTTGCTCGAGTGGGCAAACTTTGATGATTTTTTAAAACTACACTATAAATTGGTTCTCAGGGGGCAAATTACAAAAAAAACTAAATATTTTCAAAATTTTAGACTACAATTTTTTTCCCTAGGAGGCACCTGCTTCTTGTGCCCTCCTTTTATCTCCACCCATGATTCAAATCTATAAAAATCTAAAAAAATATTAAAAAAAGTTCCATATTTATTTAATCAATGAATGTATGATGGTTGCCATATATATCAACTTGGTATGAAACTAATGATGACTAAGTGTAAACTCAAATAGGCGCTCATATGCACTTGTTTTTTTGAATGTACATATATACTCGAAACAAGTAGGGCAGAAAATGAAGACCTTCTCACATCTTGAAGGTGTACATGATCAATGGCAACACGTAGTTGATCATTTCCTTGTCCCAGATGCAGGAAAGAAACAAAAGAATTTTCCGCAACACGAAAGAATAGATTAAGATCACTGCAACAATGACTGGATTCGTAGGGGACATTCTAAGACTTTCGCCGGGGACATGTCCCCTACGAAACCTTTTCTCGGGGACATGTCCCCGGCGAAAGACTCCCGCCAATACCTTCTCGGGAATACTTTCCCCGGGGACAAAAATCCACTTCTCCCGGGGACATGTGGGTCCCGCAGCCATTTTGAGCCGGTCAAACATGTCCGACGTGGCACTACTTTTCGCCGGAAAATTTTGAAGTGACTAGGTGCACAAAATATTATTACGCATATGAAGAAAATGAAATGAACTAAAAGGTATTATTTCATTAAACTATTAAAAAAGTTAAACGTGACATATGTATTTATGTCACAAGAACCGGATCATTTCGAGAAAATCGAATTTTTTGACAAAAGTAAGTGATTAACACTACGCAATAACCTAAACTCGCGACTAAGTTCACAACAAGCTCACAACTAATGATGTCGTAAGCTAACCTAACATTAGGTAGTATAACTAAGCTACCTAAACTTTCAATATATAAATCATGATTGAATACTAAACTTAAATTAAGGTCACAAGTAGTGTCTAAAGTACCGATACCTCATAAATCGCTTTAGCACGATAACTACGGTGGATGTGAAGGTGCCGATGGCGGCGGTAGTCTCCGGTGAAATCGATAGATGATGCAGATACAAGAAAACAAGGGTTTGTGATTGTGTACATTATGATTAGGATCACGAAGGAAGCAGTGAACGTGTTTTTTAGTCATTTAATTAATTATATGAGTATATGACATTGATTTATTTGAGTGATTAAATAGTTATAATTATGAGTGAATATTAATTAAGAGATGATGAATGATATATAATTTGGTATTTGATTGTGAAGAAGTGAAGTGAAGACAAAATGGTGTGGTTTTGATGCTTTTTGTTTCAAGTTTTAATCCCACATCGGCTGATTGGAAGAATTTTGAGCTAGCTATATTATGTCGTGTACAAGACATTTGTAAATTGAGGTGAGTATAATGTTGTTCGTTGTTTATGTGACGGGATGTTAAATCTAATCTCCTGTTCCTGTAGCCAGCTAACAACTTACATTCGCTTTCTTTCATTTTATTTATACACTCTTAGAGCCTCGGTTGGCAACTAATAACTTACATTCGCTTTCTATCATTTTATTTATACACTCTTAGAGCCCCGGGTACAGTTGGCAACTAATAATGTTGTTCGTTGTTTATGTGACGGGATGTTAAATCTAATCTCCTGATCCTGTAGCCAGCTAACAACTTACATTCGCTTTCTTTCATTTTATTTATACACTCTTAGAGCCTCGGTTGGCAACTAATAACTTACATTCGCTTTCTATCATTTTATTTATACACTCTTAGAGCCCCGGGTACAGTTGGCTGTTTGGCTTGGGCCGGCCGACCAGCCAACACTATGGCACCACAAACCATACAGACCTCATGCCATCATCTCTCTACTGGTAACTAACAGCCCATGCCATCCTATTTTCGTTTTTTATTTATTTTTACAATAAAAAGGTTGTGAAGAAATATGAGACATTTAGAGATTGAACAAACTACGAAAAAAGCATGATATTGTGTATCAATTTTAATTAGGAAATAAAATAACGGTGTTGGCAAATTACAAGAATAGTTGCAACATTTTTATGGTTCTTTATATATAGAAAACTTCATCGATTTGTAAGCCTAAGGTAGCATATTGTTACAACGCATACAATCTTCTATGACCTTTCATGTATTCCACTACATGAACTTAGTATTGAGCATTCAATATATGACAAACAACAATTACATACCCTACATAGCTATGAATACGAAATCAAACAAAAAAAGAATTGTCACATTTTTGCTATTTAACGTAGATACTCTCACGAGACCCTCCCCCACCTTTAACACCTCGATCACCACCATCCGCATAAACAGCCCCACTAACATCAAATGTATACATCCACCATTGAACTGAATGTAAAGAGTGTGATGATCAAGAAAAACAAATAAGGTATAATCGTGTAATTGAATTGAAGATAGTGTACATTTTGTAAATAGATGTTTCGTATTCAATCCCACATAGATAACGGAAAAGAACTTTTGTTATATATATACTGTGTGTTGCTAAGGAGTTAGCAAATTGATTTATGTCTTGTCTTGGTTGTTTGATGTGTCACTAGAAATTATAAGTTATAAATATATAAATTTTAGTGGCATCCAAACAATCAATTTAATACAAATTATCTATTGTTTCTTCATTCAATGGTTATTTTGTCTTATATACCAAACACTGCTCAACTGAAATTTGCTATTTATGTTAGAGCTAATAACGTCACCTATTTCTAAAGCAGAAACAATAGCAATTACTTTTCAATTCATATAAATTTTCAACTTTTATAGAATAACTAGTGGCGGAATAAGGTGTAATGATTATAAATGAATTTTAATTAAGAAAGAATGATCATTTGCTACATGATTGTGGAAACATACCAGTGTTTATTTTGAATTGATGAGTTTGATTTTGTTTGTTTTTATCATTTTAGTCAATTATTTCTGTACATGTTTGAGACAAAACAATATATGTCTAAAAGGAGGACCAACACAAATAAATAAACAATTGTCAATATTATAACTAATCATGTATCTTGAATTTTATATATAAACTAATTATCGTGGTACAAGTTTATTGCTTTTGTACAATGTCTTTGTAAATAATAACAACAAATATAAACTTCATGTATTATATGAGAATCACAATTTCTCTATATCGACTTGTTAATTTATTCTTATTTGCCTAAAACATGTGTTCGGCCTATACACTTGGCGTGCTATATTAATGAGGTATGAAACTATGACGAATAAGTTTAAACTCGAAACAAAAGCCCGTTTTACTATACGAGCACTTGAATCTCTTCATGAAACGCATGACAAATTGTGAACATTAGAGAAGACAAATGTTTTTTTTCAATTGTTCATATACGAAACAAGTATGGCTGAAAATGAAGATCTTCTCGAGCCGGTAGTAGTGTATTTGTTTTATGTATTATATGGATACTATTTCATAACCTTTTCACGTACTTAAACGATTCATTAGATATCAAAAGCTTTGACGGGGTGTTAAAAAGAAGTATAAATTTCAAGTTAACTATCGCTCTATCATTGAGCGAGCCACTAGGTGTTGTGTACTCGTGTGTGATTCTATATACGATATATCTCGAACTTATTGTTCTTTCATTGTATCAAACAATAAGTGATCCAAACAGTGGCGGACCTAGGATTAAAGGTCACCAGCCACATTTCATAAGGCTAAAGGAGATTTGGAACACAAATTTAGAGTTACTTCAAAAGGCCGGTGGGATGATTATAAGTGAATGTTAATTAACATAAAATGATTGATAGACGATTTGATACATGATTATTGTGTTTTTATTATACAATCTAAGGTGTTACTATATGTTTTTAAAGCTAACATTTGTGAAAGTTTACTTGTATCGATTTTCTTTTCCCACATCAGGTGAAGGTAAGAGTTTTTATTTAGTTACATAGTGTGGGTTATACAAAAATGACAAGTTGAGATTTGATAATATGTTGGTGGTTAGCTTAGGTTACAAGAGTTAGTTACTTTTGTAGGCTGGGCTGATCATTGATTTAAGTCTGTTCTTAACTTTTTATTTTTCTCATTTTTTAAAAGAAACTAATTATTTACACGTTTTAATCATAGATCATTTAACTTATTTTTTAAGAGAAACTAACTATTTACATGTTTTAATAACCAATCATCTTACGTAATTAGTAAAGCAAAATTAATAGCTAGTAATCGAGCTAGTCATCAAGTTAGATAAGTTTTATTTCATAAATTGATATTTGAACCCGAAACTTGTCTGCATTATGCTGTATAAGTTCTAGTTCATTTAAGTTTTTGGTAGACTGTTGATTTGGTTGAACGAGTTGCTGATGATGAAGAAGTGATGGTTGTCACTAATGAAATGATTATAATTTTCGTGTTATTGAAAAATAGTGAGAGTGAAATAAGTGTGTGAAATGTAAATGATTTCATTAAGACCAAATGAAGTTACAAGAGGTATTTATACAAGACTTGATAAAATGTTAATGTAATAGTATTCTAACTATCAAAGCTAAAGCTAAAAGACTAACTATACATATTACAGTCCATTACATTGAACAAGACATTGGTTATGAAGCAGCTTCATCTTTGGTGGAGTTGCAGCCTTTTGTATGCTTTGGACTTGTGCAGAAGTAGTGTTTGGGTTAACAGCAGGATTGGTAGAAGTGGTGTTTGGCACCAATGTAGCTTTATAATTCACTTTACATGTCCATTGTCGCCCTCATTGAATATGTTGTAGTTATTGCACTTTCATAGTGTAACTATAATGTTGCACCAAATTCAAATTGCAATGTTGCACTTTCATTGTAAACAATAAGTGATCTATAATGTTGCACCAAATTCAAATTGCCTGCTTTGCATAGGCAAGTGACTACCATTACAAGGCCAAGTCGTGTAGAGGCAAACGTCAGCTATATCTTCAAAGGCTTCACATCGAAAATGAACCCGCTTCTCATTTTTTCAAGTTGCGGATACTCTTACGTGAGCGCCTATAATCTAAAAGTACAAAGCAAAAAAAAAAATGAAACAAAACTGGTTTTACCGATATGAGATTGTCACAACTCACAAAGTTGAGAGGATTTAGACTTTCAAGAGCTTAAATTCTAGCTTAGAGTGAACGTAAGATTGTGTAACTCAAAATGACACCACCATTTTGAGTTGGAGAGCAACATTCTAGCAATATAGATCCTGATATCGAAGCCACACTTTGGTGTTGCAAAGTAGAAAAAGCCTAAAAATATTATAAAAAAAAAAGTTCCATTGCCGGGAATCAAACCCAGATCTCCTGGGTGAAAGACCGAAAATATATTTGAGAAGTGGAACTTGGTTTGTTTTAGGACATTATGAAAATCAGAAAATACCATATAAGAGTTGAATTTTGTTGACATAAATGATTTTTTATTAGCACGCAAAATAACTCACTCTCATCTATTACAAGGCAAGGCAGTTATACTCTTTGTGGAGCCTATAATCAAAAGAAATAAAACAAACGAATAGAATAAGAGCCGAATTTACCAAAGTCAGATGGTAATTACCGGTTGAGAGCGTTGTAAGTCGATAAAAGCTAAGCTTGGAACTAATATAAAAAGAGTTCATGCTTTAACCCAAATGAATAAGGAGAGAAAGAAAGATTGTCCGATTAAAGATGCCACACTATTTGCCAAGGAGAACCAGATTTTCGCTTTATTAATCCCAATAACAAGTACACGCTTCAGGTTTTGCAATGGACGAATGTCACTTAGCCCAAACCATGCATATGGCTAAAATCTTCACTAGTCGCCACTTGTTCGTACCATAGGATGACAAACACATGTGAATGGACAATTGTCAACATCGATCATAAGTTCTTTCTGCTACCTAAAGCTGCGTCGATTTTAAATTCTACATAAAAGTATAAAACTAGCCAACTGCTAAGGATCCTTATTGGCTGATAATGAACATAATTCTATGTTTGGCATGTTATACGATACGAACATGTTACCAAATGCTTATTTCATTACTTGTGATAACTTAACAAATTTTTCACTAATAATGTAAAAGGTGATTTGGCACGATGTACACGTCTAGAATAGCAAATGAGAAGCAAATTAAAACTGATATAAGGTGGCTCCTCTACTAAAAGAACTGTGGAGTATTTGGTTTTTTATGCCTAAGAAAGTGGTGGTCGCCCGAGAGACGATGACTATAAACGAGTATTAATTACCAAAAAATGTACTCCTATGAGATATGATTGCGAAATTGATCAAGTGAAGACTGTGTACATTTTGCAGAAGGTAAATAGTATAGACTATAGAGTATGAGATAGTTTTGAAACCACATTGGGTTGGGAAAAGACTATACTTTGGTGTTATCCAATAAGCAAATTGAAGTTTGTATGGCATTGATGGTTGTTTGCTTGTTACGTGTTTATATACTCCGTATAAGATAATCACGCCGACCTGCACTTGACTTTCAACTGATACGATTCTCATATTTTTTACTACCACAAAGAAAATATATTATAACTTTTACTCGCAGTAGCAAAAATCCCATATTTTTCACTTGTGGTAATAATGGATCGAAATACATAATAATCTTTACCTGTAGAACAAAAACTCTTGCGGTAACAAAGAAACTATATCTTTTTGGGTGATTTAACCTATGGTAACAATTCTCATACTTTTTTACTTATGAAAAAAAAAAAAAAAAAATCTTAGTGAGCGGTTTAAAAATTGTCGCAGCTGGCGGATAAAGCATAAGTCAAAATGTAGTTGTGAAAAAATATCGCGAATAAGACCTTAGACAAAATTTTGTTAAATACCCACAATCTATACTATATATAAAGGAAAAACTCATATTTTTTAAAGTAAAAAAATTAAGAAAAGTATATATGGAAATCATAAACTTTTATTATTATTTTCGTTTATAACCCATAACCAATATTATTTTCATTCAGTTTAAATCGTCTTTTAAATCCCTAATTTCTTAAAAATTTTATTATTTTTCGTTTATAACTCATAATTTTTATGTTTCACTATAATTATTTGCTGCGATAAGACCACGTTGCTATGTATGAGTACTTGCCTAGTTTAGTTAAATACCCTCAATTTAGTTAAGTTAAATCTTTAGTACCCAGAATTTATGACGGTGTAACATGATTCCGTGACTAAATGGAATTTATACTATTAACTCATTTAAAAATTAGGCATGTTAAGAATTTAAAAGAAGTTATCCTAATAATTACAATATTCATTAACTAGATATCAGTTTCGTGTACGCATGAAATTTACAAATAAATCAAATTTATTTTAAAATTTTAGTTTAGTATATGGACATATAAGTCTTTATCTGTAATAATTATGATATAAGTACAACTAATACATATGCATGAGTTTTTCATTATGTATTAATATCTATTAGTATTTTATAAAACATTTATTAGATAAAAGATTTAACTTTATTCAATTGACATAGATGTTGAGGTTGAGCTTAATGTTGATGTTGTTGTTGTTGTCTAACTTTAACTACTGATACCATGTTGTACAAATGTGCTAGTTTAGTAGCACTTAATGAGCGTTGATGAAGTTAAAATATACTACGTAAAGTTTTTTAAAAATGTTTTCCTCGAATATCCGTATATAAACTCTAAATTATATAAGTTCTCAACCTGATTAGATTAACAATTGGTATAGTAGATTGGCCAATAAAAGGTCAAAGTTTGATTGATTTTTGTCAAAGTTTAATAAATTTGATAGAGAATTTAATTGAAGAAAAAAACACATAAAAATATAGGTATCAAATTTATAAACACAATAACTAAAAAAAAGAAGAGGTAATTAATAAAACTTTAGTGGTTGAATTTTAAATATACTATATAGAGTTAAGTGTAAAATTATAAGTTTTCATGTTTTTCAATAACTTCAGATCATAAACGAATAACCCCTTCCAATTTATACCCCTTAGGCTTTATAATATGAACTTTGTTTACAATTACATGAGTTTTAGTATTAGTTTGAGACTTTCATTTATTAAAATTACAAAATTTTGTAATACGAATTAGTTTTAATATATGTTAATTATTTTTAAAATGAAAATTAGTTTTAAACTTTCATTTATTAAAATATTTTTTTTACTATATACGTTAAATAAAGACTCATGTTAAAAGTTTAATCAACGCGTACACGGGTTTGAATATTAAATACAACAAAATTATTAACGGTAATACAAATATCAAATGGTAAGCACAAGTTACTGTGATATAAAAATAAATATACATGATCGTACTTGTAACAAAGACTCGTGTAATTATTATTTAAAGTTTATATTCGAATATCCGGAAAAACATTTTTAAAAAACTTTACGTAATATATTTTAAATTCATCAATGCTCATTATGTGCTACTAAACTCTCACATTTCGTACAACATAATATCAATAGTTAAAGTTAAACAACAACATCAACCTCAACCTTAACATTTATATCAGCTATACAAAGTTAAATTTTTCATCGAATAAATGTTTTTACAAAATATTAATATATTTTAATACATAATGAAAAACTCATGCATATTTATTAGTTGTACTTATTCAGAATTTTCACGGGTAAATTTTTATACGTTCATATAATAAACTTAAATTTTAAAATAAATTTGATTTATGTATAAACCTTGTACATGTACGGGATTTTATAACTAGTATGCCAATATGAAACTTAATAGTTTATATCATTTTTATATCAGCTCCATAAAGTCAGACTTTCGCTAGCCCACTTTGAATAATGAAACTAAATCGTCTTAGAATCAAAAAACCATTCTTATCAAATATTTGAATTAAATCGTGGTCAAAAATCTATTTTAGAAAGTTACTATTAATATCCTTTTTTCTTAAAGAAAAATAACTACATTATAAAAAGCCACAATACTTTAAACTCAATACTGCCATTTATATTGTTTTTATGGACAGTAAGAAGTGATATATAATTCCACTTTTAATCATATTTGCTAACTCGTTATTTGAGCATAGCCCATTTACTAAATAAAAAGTGTAACAGTTTTCTTACAGCCAAACCATATGGCTAGATAGCTAATCTCTTCACTAGTCACCACTCACCACTCACCACCGTTTCGTACCAAGGATGACCAACACAAGTGAATGGACAATCGTCTACATTATAACTAATCATGTAACTATTTCACTCAGATACTAATCACTTAATGTACACTGATTTATACATAATAACAGTTACAGTTAATTGCATTTTTGGTCCATGTGGTTTGGCCAAATTGCAGGTTTCTTCCCTAAAACTTTGAAAGTGCAGCGATAGTCCTCATTTTGAAGTTTGGATTGCATTTTTGGTCCTTAGATAAAGTTAAATGACTGAAATATCCTTTGTCTTCTTCAGAAAAAGACAAGGGGAATTTGGTCATTTCATACAAAAAAGGATCAAAAATGCAACCCAAACTTCAAAATAGGGACTATCGTTGCACTTTCAAAGTTTTGAGGACCAAACCTGCAATTTAACCAAACCACATGGACCAAAAATGCAATTAAATCTAGCAATTACATACACTAATTTCATGTTTAAAAGAGGATCACATCATGTAGTAACTTTTTCTTCATTACACACGTTGCATGTTTGCTCCAAACTATGCGCATTATAATCGCTTGATAATTATGAACTTCCAATTTTAGCTTCGAAATTAACACACTTTCAAATGATGAGTTTGTCGAACGACCCGTGGTGCCACGAATCAAACTCGGGTCTCCTGGGTGAAAGCCAGACATCCTAACCCCTGGCATGGACGACAATGGAATATGTTTAGTTCTTGTGTAGAAATAATATGGTAAACATAAAAATTGTTTTTGGCTTTAGTAATTCACAAATATATACGTAGCATTTACTGTCATAACGCACACAATCTTCTATGATTTCTCATATATTCCACTACATGAACACTCAGTATTGAGAATTCAATATGTGAAAAAACCACAACAACATACCTTATAATCATGAATACGAAATCAAACAAAGAGACTGTCATATTTTCCGCGCTTTAACGTAGATACTCCCACGAGACCCTCCCCATATTTAACACCACGATCACCACCATCCGGATAAACAACCCCAATAACACTAACTGTATATAGCCACTACCACCCACAAAAACATCACCATTTGTTATTAAACTGAATGTGGATAGTGTGATGAGAAGTGACAGCATAAGGTGTGATGATCAAGAAAAATGAATAAGATATAATCGTGTAATTGAATTGAAGATAGTGTATATTTTGTAAATAGTTGTTTGGTTTTGAATCCCACATCGATAAGGAGAAAAAACTTATTGTTATTTATATATTGCGGTAGTAAAGAATTTGTAAGTTGGTTTAAGTCTTATGCTGGTTAGTTCATGTGTTATAATAGTTTATACGTATATAACCTCTTAATAACCTATGAGCTAATCAATTTAAAACAAATTCTAATTTTTTCCAACATTTAACGATTATTTTGAATTATATACCACGCACTACTCAACTTAAATTTGCTATTAACTTTTTTTATTATGTTAGAGCTAATAACATCGCTTATATCTAAACCACTAGTGGCGAAAATAAGGTGTGATGATTATGAATGAATGCTAATTAAGAAAGAATGATCATTACCAAAGGGACTGTTTCTCATTGATACCTCTTGTTGTGTGAGAAACTTTTTAACCCAAATGATTGTGGGTTCGAATTCTGCTTAGGATATGTGAGATAGTGTGGTGTGTATTTGTGAGATAGTTTGTTGTCGTTTTAAAAAAAATGAATGATCATTTAATTTTATTGCTTTTGTACAATGTCTTTATCAGTGTTGCAAAACAAGGCCTACAAGGCCAATTAATCGCCGATTAGGTGCTACTGGGCCACCAATCTTGCCGATTCGTGTAATTAGGTCAAACAAGTCGGTCAACATCGGTCAATGGCGGTCAACGACTGTTAACGGTGGTCAAACTTGCCGAAAACTTTCAAATCTTGTCGGAAATACCCAAAACTTGTCTTGAACAAGTTTTAATCAATTGTATTTGATGTTTTTATCTGTTACAAGATGATTTTCATAGAAAGTCTTGTCTAGCATACACAAATCTCGCCGAAAATACCCAAAACTTGCCGAAAATGCCAATCCGATTAATCCCGCCTTGACCGATTACAAGCTACAGGGTGGTCGACCGCCCGACTACCGATTCACGATTTTTGCAACCTTGGTCTTTATAAATAATAACAAAAAATAGGAACTTCATGTATTGTATGAGAATCACAATATCTCTTTAGGAATTTGTTAATTTATTCTTGACTAAGATATGCTACATGTTGCTCCTAACAATGTTTAGCCTATGCGATATTCAATAACGTCTCTTATTACTTATAAGCCTATAAATTTCTATTTAAAAAAGTACATAAAATTTGTACGCTGAGAACAAAATTAATTATAAATAAAAAAGCTGAACAAATTTAAAAGTTCCATTGCCAGACATCCTAACCGTGGGACGACAATGGATTTCTGTTCATTCATTTTGTAATCTATCCTGATATCTTAAAATAGATATATCCTAATAAGTTTAAACTCTCGAATTAAAATCCCACTGTAGGATATAAACACTTGAATCTCTTCATGAAATGCAGGAAAAACTGTGAACATGGAAGAAGACAAATGATGCACTGTGCAGCTTCCGTAAGACCCAAATAGATCGACTCGCATAGGCACTTGTTTCTTGAATGTTCATACCTGAGACAACTATGGCAGAGAATGAAGACCTTCTCGCATCTTGAAGGTGCACATGATCAGTATTGAGCTTTGTTGGAGGACTTGTGTTTTCGGCAACATGGATCGTAGACTCGTATAGTAGTCATGAGTTCCTTTGCGTGCATGCAGATTTTTGAAATGGTCCGAATGAATTGAAAATTATGTCTTTAAAATTTAAAAGAACAAATCAGGTGGAAAGAAGGTTTCAGCAACATGGTTTATATATGCAAATAAAAGAGATCCAGCATGTCTATACGTACTTGTTTCGAAATGTCATTGTATTGTGTTTTCTATTTTTGGCGAGTCGGTTTTTGTGTTATATATATGGAGACAATTCCATAACCTTTGTACGTACATATATAAACAATACATTATATATAAAAAGCTTCTCCGGTGTGTTAGAAAAGTATAAATTTTATGTTACGCTACTTATATAATCATTGATGCTACACATGTGTACTTGTTGCAAGCCACTAGAGTTATAGAATTTAATGTAGTTCTTCAATTTTATGTTACGCTACTTATATAATCATTGATGCTACACATGTGTACTTGTTGCAAGACCCACAATTGATTAGAAAGTTTATTATTGAACCGAGAGTGTGATTAGATTTAGGAAGTGGCGAACGTGTTTAGTCATTTAATCTAGAGAAATTTGACTGAAATGACGGTGGTAGTATCGATGGCAGAATTGGTGATATGATGGTGGTGACGGATCGAATAAGGCCAATGCGATGGTCACTAAGGAATGTTAATTAGAATGATAGATGGTTTGATAAATGTTTGATTATGTTTGCAAATTATACGATCTAAGGCTGGAAGGCAAGGGTGAGTCTCACTCACCATACACATCAGCGTCACGTCAGCTTTCTTTCTCCTCTCTCTTTCACTCACTTCCACTCACCTTTATGCGGACAAGAGACTCACTTCCACTCACCTTAACTCACATTTTTTTTTAATAAAAAACACATACAACCCATACAAACCATACGGAAATATATATGTGCACACAAATCAATTAAGTGAGTCGGTCACCTTAATTCCTCTTGGGATGTGAGACTTACGTGTGAGTGGCACTGGAGGGCAAGAGGGTCACGGGTGAATGGAAGGCAAAGTGAGTGAGTCACTCACCCTTGACGACCAGCCTAAGGTGTTATTATATGTATTTAGAGCTAACTTTTGCAAAAGTTTAATTACTTGTATCAATTTTCTGTTCCCGCATCGGGTGAAGGTAAGATTTTTCACCTATTTTTATAGCGTGGCGTGTAAGGTATTGACAAGTTGAAAATTGATATTATGTTGGTGGTTGGCATAAGTTATATGAGTTAAATGTAATATAACTCCGATGAATTTACAACAACCATTGATTTACATCAATTCTTAAACTTTTTAAATTGGCAACAAAAGTGGAGCATACGGCAATGCCACTAGTTTTTGTTTTGTCAGAGTCCAATAAAGGCATGCGTAATAATAATGACATTTGTTGATATGTATGTACACGTTTTAATCACCAATCATCATGCATATGTAATTAGTAAAACAAAATAAGTTCTTTTTTTTTTTCACAAATTGATATTTGAACCCACAACTTATTTGCATTATGTTGTATTAGTTTTAGTTCATTTAGATTTTTGGCAGATGGTTGATTTCTTGGTTCCACGAGATGATGGTGACGAAGTAGTGATGGTTGATTTGGTTGAAGGGGGTGATGGTGACGAAGAAGTGATGATTGTCACTAATGAAATGATTATGAATCATGAATTTGATTACTAGTAAAGATGAGATGATTTGCTAAACAAAGAAAAATGATTTTTATAGAATATAAACAAACACTCAAACTCCAATAAGAAACTACGTAACTTGCACCATATTCAAATTGCTTGTTTTGCATAGGATAAAGAATAGTGATGAAGCTTCTTTCCATAACCTTTGTACGCACATACACGATTCATTATATATCAAAAGTTTTGTCGGGGTGTTTAAAAAATTATAAAATCTCAAGTTCACTGTCGCCCTTTCATTGAGCGAGCCACTAGTTGTCGTGTACTCGTGTGTGATTCCATGTATAATATATCTCGTACTTATCGCACTTTCGTTGTAGGAAACAATAAGTGATCCCAATAGTGGCGGACCTAGGATTAAAGGTGGATAGGTATATTTCGTAAGGCTAAAGTAAATTTAGAACATACAATTTTCGGGACCAGTTTTATATTAAAAAGGGTAATTTTTAACAAAGTTTGAAATGATATTTAGCAGGTTTGCAAGAGATGACTTGTTCTTGAAAAAAAAATGTAATGCTTGATCCAAAATGAAAAAAAAAAAAAAAAAAAAAATCTTTTATATAAACTTAATATTTTATCAACCACTAACTCTATAAAAGTTAGTTCAAAATCAGAAATTACATACATAATCATATAAACTCTAATGTAGTTCTTCAATACTTTGCTAAAGTTACTCATATAAACATTGACGCTACACATGTGTACTTGTTTCAAGACCCACAGTTGATTAGAAAGTTTGTGATTGAACTGAGTGTGATTAGAATTTGGAAGTGGTGAATGTGTTTAGTCATTTAGTTTAACGAATTTGAGTGAAATGACGGCGGCAGTAAATGAATGATAGATGATTGAATTATGTTTGCATTATTCAATCTGATAAGGTGTTATTGAAAGGTTTATGGATACTTTTAATATATGTATGACCGGATTCGAATACAAGACTTTGAGATTGCACACATTACGTATGAGAGTCAATGTTCAAAATAATTAATATATAAATGTTATATTTAATTTTTAATCACAAATAAATACTTAACGAGTGCTAGTACTTAACGATAATTGATAAACGATCGTTAAATATAAAGTTAAGGGACTAGAGATGAAATTAGTGGTCGAGAAGGATCTAGAACCCCCTTGGGTTCTCAAAACTGGTCGAACACATGGGCTAGGGTATTTCTACCCTAACTTGCACTCCAAGATTGTTTAATTATAAATATAAACCCCTTGTATTCATTCTAAACTAATCTTAGTGACTTGCAAACGTAGTTTATCTTCTCCTTTTCCTCTCTTTTGTGCTAGGCCAATCGGTTCCACCCTAAACCCCTTAGGGTCAATTTTTCCTAGCTCAAAATATAAGTGTTTACCTTGTTTGTGATCAAGAACCTAGCTTTCCATACTAACTCGCTACTAATACGTGTGTACAAGAACGAAGAACAAACACAATTGTGTTTGGGAATTTCTGGGTATTCGCCTAGGGTATAGTCGTTATATAAACCCTAATTTTTAGGGTTTATGGTTTTTTTGGTTCTTTGTTAGTTGTGTTGCTTGATTCACAAAAGGTACGCATATACTTTTAATTCGGTTAATTAATTTACAAGTATTATTCTATTACTTCCGCTGCATGCTTTGATAATGTTTATGTGTTTTATATAATTATTATGAATAGTAAAACCAAATAGTTGTATGTTTTCATAGCTAAATTTTGTAGAACTTGTATCAAGTTTCCGTTCCCACATTGGGTGAAGGAAAGATTTTCCACTTAGTTATATATTGCGGCTTGCAAAGAACTGACATGTGGAAGTCCAATACTATATTTGGTGGTCTGCTTAGTTTGCGACAGTCCTCACTAAGATAACTGTTGAAAGCTCAAACTACTTACTAGCATTTTTTTAGGATAAACGAATCATTTACATGTTTTAATAACCAACAAGTTATTTACATGTTTTAATCACCAGTCATCTTACGAAATTAGTAAAAGAAAATAATAAGAACCTATTTTTACTTATTGTTTAAGCGAAACGGATAATTTACATGTTTTAATCATCAATCATTATGTTGGTGATTTTAGTGTCATCGACGGCCATTTAAGTAATGACGATTTACTAGAGGTTAATGAGATTTCATATTCAGCTCGGATACAAGTTAGGGAAGTGTGGAGTGCACACTCGTTGAGCTAATATATTTTCGACCGTTGACGGACCCAGGATTTTCAAATGGGTGTTGCACAAAAAAAATTCATAAGCACCAAAAGAAATCAACGTTATATAAATTGTAAAAAATAACAAACTCGTAAATAAAGTATCTTGTCTCTTATTATTGACTTCTTCGACGTTTTGAGCCTTGAAAACGCTTTATTACGTCTTCATTAGTAACCTTCGCAAATAATTCTTTTTCTATGTTACAAATTAAAGCATCATTCATATAATTTTCACCGATTTTGTTGCGGAGATTCATCTTTATCAATTTTATTGCCGAAAAACATCTTTCTACGGTTGCGGTTGCTACAGGTAAGACTAAAGAAAGCTTCAGTAACTTATAAACCAAAGGAAAATAAATATGCTTCTTTTGTGTCATCATCAACGTAGCAAGCTCGGAAATTCCTTTGAACTTCATAAAGTCTGTATCATGAATCACAGTCTCATAGTAGGGTCAAGTTCCTGCCTAAGAGAAAACCTATCCGCATCCGTAAAATCATCTTGATAAAACGTAGTTAATGTAATTATCTTTGATGCATCAAACATTGTAAATGAATCACATGGACTCAAAGCTGACATATTAATAAGCAAGTAAGTGCTTATCTCACCAAATTGATCTCTAAACTCTTGTATTTGCATATCCAAAACTGTGCTAAATATATCAATCTCAAAATAGTGTCGATTCTTTATCCCAACTACGCGGTTTCTTTTAGCAACACAAATTTCGTCCATCTTCAATACTACAATATCATGTTTTTCACAAAAAGAATTTACTATCTTCAAAAATGCATCAAATGCATCAAACCCACTTGTTCTAAGTCTTACCAATGCTTGTTTTGTTCTTTTTATCATTGAAACCGACTCTACAATATTATAGGCTAAATAAAAGGTGCACGACTAGTTAAAGTTGATAAGATAAAAACCAAAAGTAGCAAAAAAAATTCAGGTGTTGCACGGATAAAGAAATGACAGTTTTCAAAAAACATTTGCACTTCGTGACCTAAAAATGAGTGTTGCCCGTGCCACGCCCGGCACCAATGTGGGTTCGTCCATGTTTTCGACCATGAAAAAAATGAAGTGGTCAAGGGGCAAAGCCCCTTGCTGGGGTCCCGCTGTGACTGTTGGAAAAACAGTTTATTTGGTGCTCCGAATGGCTTACCCGTTTTTTCCCTCCATTTTCCCAACTGTTGTGATTGTTGGAAAAATAATTATGAAAGTTGGTTTCAACCAACTTTAACTGCATGAAACTATCATCTTCATCTATTTATTAACATATCTGTTAGGTCACTAGTTTTACAAACACAAGTTATATAGAAAGGAGATGAGGGCGGATGAACAAGTAAATCACACACACACACACGTATAGTAAGACCGGTTATGCAAAGAGTATGAATGAGAGAAAAACTTGAACAACCAACCTTCAAATGAAGGTTATTACAATGTATTTATAGGCAAGGAGCTAGGGCAACACTCCCTCTCCTTCCCTATTCCTTATTGGGCTTGGATCAAGCTTATGGGCCTTCTACATAAGCTTGACCTTAAACAAACATAAAGGCCATAATAAAGCTACCTATTACATATGAAATATAAATACTTGAAATACTGTTTAGGAGTGATTCCAACAATCTCCCCCTCAAGTATATATGAATGTAAACGGTGAAGGCGTTGATGTAATAGTAGGTGTGACGCGTCTTCGACATTCTTCTTTCTTGCGAGAAGAATTGCCTTGATTCGAACAATCTCCCCATTGTAGAGAGATAGTTATCTTTGAACAGTTATGCTTTGACGTCATCTTTAACTTTGTTCTATGATCATTGTTCTTTGTGGTGAGAGTGATAGTATGTTGTTGTCTGCATCGGTCTGCCTCAGGTCTGCTTCGTCGCTCCAGTGTCTCCACGTCATTCTTCAACATGCTCACACGCTCTTTGACGTTGGAATTCAATACTGATGAAGTTCTTTAAGTCTTTGACTTTGTAGATTCTTTGATTGATGAAGAATCATTCTGACTGTTGTGTTGCATTGAGATAGAACTTCCATTAGTGATGATGTTGGCGTGAGCATGAGAAGAATCAGCACGATCATCCCGCTCCGGAGCTTCCATAAGAAGAAAACATTTCAAACGGTTAGTAATAAGCGGTTTCCGGCACTTACAAGTTTGAACTTCGAGAGTGTTAACAGCATAGTGTGAAAACACAACTCTAATTCTTACAAAGGCCGTTCCTGAACTGGATTCCCACAAGTGAGATAACGCGATGTACCGAAGTACATCTACAGTTCGAGATGAGTCGCTGAGGTACACCGAAGCATCACCTCACGACTGTAGACCGTTTGAGACACACTGCGCAATCCACGGGTAGTTGCCGAAGCGACCTGCTGTGGTCGTTTGATGTTGACCCTGGTAGGAGTTTCCATTCAATCACCGAGGATCACAAATGTGAACCTCTCATAAATGTTCTCGACAGATTGCTAAGATCGGTGAAGGACTCGATATGAACCACCGATGATCTTATTAGTTGATCATCAAGTGATTAAATGTCAAGTGTTCCTAAGAGATCTTTTGATGAATCTCGTGGCTCTAGACTCAATAGTGCGTTTTGGTTTTCCTGAGCGGAGACTAGGGAGAGGGTCTCCTTCTTCAATACCAGCAATCTCTAGGAGAAAGCCGATAGTTTACGTAGGGTTCCCTGTGAGAATGAAACAAGCTTCTGTTGAGAGAAACTTGAGTAGATAAGAAGGTTTAGTGCATGCATCACTGGGTCCATGACGACTTTTAATCTTCAATACCGGCGTCACTAAGTGACAACCAGTAGCATATGAATTGAACCCGGTGTCTGTCCTAAGTTGAATAATCTGGAGGGCTATTTCTTTTCACCCTTTTCTTTGCATTTCTTTTTAATTCTTCAACTCCTTCTTTCTCCGATTCTCATTTTATCCTTTTTACAATCATAACTAAGGACTTCTAAATACTAACTATTTGTAGTGTCCTTAGGTAGATCCCTCCGGCTCTGGCGGATCATAGGACGGTTATTCCTAACCTTAGTCACCTTATAACTCCATGACTAACCTATGTTTGCCATTAAAACCACTGTATGAAAAAATGTCGCTCAAAGGGTTTGTTAATGAAAAAAAAAACATGTTTGAACCATTTTGAGAGATGATGTTTTGCATAAATACTCCCCCTCCACATGTGCTTAATAGTTTTAATGATTAAATGCACAGTGAGGAAAGAGCGCGCACTTTTTGAATTGATCCACTGAAGATAGACAATCCCCGCTGCAGACACGGTTACGTTGCATAGTTAAAGAGTTAGTCAGCTTTTAGGTGACAACTAGCTCTAATAACTACCTTGAAGGTGTAGACAAACCTTGGAAGGTTGTCAAACCCGTCAGAGTTCATGTCTATCAAAAGTTTCTCGAATGGTACATTCTACTCGAACAAGTCCTTTGCGAGACACGTTTACATCACTAGCTAACTAGCTTGAAATTATTACCCGTCCAGGACAAGTCTTTTCGAGTTACTAACAGTTTAGTACCGTCAATTCGTTGGTTAAGTCCGAGGTACACAGATTCATTTGCATTTTGTACAACATATTTCTTATCACACAATTTTCTCCCCTCAAAAATGGCATATTAAAGTGTTATTTTTGAAACGTTTGAGAATAAATATGACCATTTCGAGTGTTGCGGGAAGAATGACCACTGTGAACAATTTGTGAACAAAGTTTCAAATACTCCCCCTCAACAAGTGATATAAACGGTTGAGGTTTTGAAAGTCTTAAGGGGAAGTACTTGTTCTTTTGAGCAAAACCTTGAAAATTGAAAGGTTTGATAGGTTTTACTCAAAAGTAAGAAGCTTTCGCTCCTTTTATAAGGATTGTGGCACTGAAGCGTACCACAGGGTCCTTTCTTGACCATTACGGGTTGTACACTGTTATGTGTGCACAAGCCATTGACATATTAAATCACACATTGATCTCTGAACCAGGCATCGTGAGAATCCATACACTGCATGTTGAGACTCCACGATGTCAAGAGCCATTGACATATTAAATCCCATACAATGCATCTTGGTCGTATGCTTGCACGTTGTCAGAAAACAAGTGATTTGCACGTTCCTCGATAGCTATGCAGTTTGAGTAAATAGCCGCTGGGAATGGAAGAGTCAATGATGTAGCGTATTTCCGCGAACCATCGCTACCGTGTAAGAGAAAATTCAGGTCGCTGTTAAAGAAGTATCGGAAGGGAATCCGTGGTTCGTCTGTTTGGCCAATGGTCGGTAGGGGTTTGGTCCAATCGGTGTAGTATGGAGGGTTGTCCCTTTGTGTGAAGTCAATGTTTGCTTCGGGATTGAGCCAATCCATGTCGTTAGACATAGCTCGAGCGATGTTCTCAAGATGATATTCGACCTCGACGGCGCTTTCAGAGCTGTCTTTAAGAAGTTGGAATGCTTCATTCTTGATTCGCTTCAACTCAGATTTCGTCATTTTCTTCACATGGAACTTGTCTTGCAAAAGTTTTGCGTGCTCCAATGTAGAACCGTCTACCAATTCTTGACCTTCATCAGGGTAGGGAGTTTGATTGACAAGTGTGGAGAACCATTCAAACTCTTCGGTTTTATCGTCATCTAGCCATGAGACGACTCTAGGCTGAGTCATCTTTTTCTTCTTTTTGGAAGGCCTTGATGATGATACTGGTTTCTGCACTTGTTTGGGTGAGGTGGGTTGTTGTCAGGGCTCAAGGACCTCTTCATCATCACCACCCGTATACTCAAAGTAATCACCTGTTTTATGAGTCAGGGGTGGTAACTCGGAATCGTCCCGAGGTTTATCAGTAGAAGACCGAGGTTTAGGAGAATTTTGTTGAGAAGAAGTTCGTGGTAAAGGAGGTGGTATAGAGGTAGATTTACCAGACTGCTTCTGACGTTTAGGTGCAGAATCCTTATCCTTATCATCGTCATCTCTTGGTCGTTTGGGTTGATCGGTTGACTCCTTGCATGATGATCTGAGTTGAAAATCAAGTAGATTTTCGAAAAATTTAGCTTCATCCGGTAAACGTTCCAGGATCGCTTTGACATTTGTATCAC
This sequence comes from Chrysanthemum makinoi, assembly GCA_910596185.1. Classification (NCBI taxonomy): domain Eukaryota; kingdom Viridiplantae; phylum Streptophyta; class Magnoliopsida; order Asterales; family Asteraceae; genus Chrysanthemum; species Chrysanthemum makinoi. The sequence goes on from OU343221.1 coordinate 330,152,233, forward strand.
AAGTTTAGCGATTAACTCAGATTCAGAGAGATCGGCTTCTTTGGCCATTGTATTTTTAACCAATGCTACGATGTTAGGGGTGAGTTGTCGGTAAATATTTCTCTAGTCACACCGAGGACAGTGTCGAGAAGAAACTTGTGAGTATGATCTCTTACTGTCTTTTCCAGTTCCTTTAGGACTTTAGGAACGATATCCCGAAGGTACTTGTTAGTGTAACCTTCGATCATTTCGTTCAGTTCCTCTTTACGATGACTCTTCATGAACTTCTGAACAAATTCTCTTTCTTTCTCCATCTTGTCATGCTCGTCATACATATGCTGTATGTGATCAGGAAAGAAATTTAGCTTTTGTAGAGCACGTTTTTCCTCGATGACTTGTTTGACTGCTTTGTGAATCCGTTTATGAGCTTGAGAAATCCAAGATCGAGGTTGTTTCTTCACAGATTTAGACGATGATTTTGTTGATCTTTTTGATGGTGGTGGTGATGAGTGAGATGAAGAATCTGATGAGGAGGGAACATGAGGAGATTCGGGGTCCTTTGGAGGTGCAGAAGTATCCTCCTTGGAACGAATTGGACTGGTGAGAAGAAAGTCATCATAATCTTCTTCGTCATCATGTCCAGATTTAGCCTTTCTTCCGTGCTGTACCTTAGCTTCTTCATCATTTTCTCTTTCGGCATTCTTATTCTTTTCTCGTTCCTCAATGTTAAGATCAGTAGACTCCTTCACAAGCGTTGTTGCACAAGAGTGGTGGCACCAGATCCCTTATCGGGTTGATTAACCGCATCAGGACCTCGTGAAGAGTGACAGCACCACTCGATCCTCCTGGGGCCACCCATTTGATCTTTTGCAAATTCTTCGCTTTTGAGTTTGTCTAACTAATTTAAACTTCTTCCTCGTATGATTGATCCAAATTGCTCTTCTTCTTTTTCTTTAGAGCTATCATCATAAGACTCAAGTACAGGAGTCTTTCCTTTTCCTTTGTCAGCAGGTGGACTTGGAGGTTTAGTTGTGGCCGAAGGAGGGTGTAACGGTTGCATTCCGGTATAGGTAATCTCTTCATCCGTGTCGGCACCGAGCTTTCGCCCACAAGCTTTCTTTCGGTTCGGGATGTGGGAATAGGTTTAGCTTCCTTTACAGGAACAATCCTTTTACGAGGAGGATTCTTTTTGGGAAGCTTTCTATAAGATCGTACTTGTAACACTTCCAAAGACTTCCTCTTGGTTCTCCTTACGGTGTTCCGAAGATTTTTCGTCGAGATGACCAACTTTGCCTTGTCCGACCGCTTCCAGATACCTCTTTGTATGCGTTTGAGCTTTTGCGACATCTTCGCTTAGAAGGAAATCGGCGTACAGCACCTTGTTTCTTTGTAGACGTTCCTTGATTGACGAGAAAGAATGGGTTCGATCAACATGTCGTGATTGTCGGGGTCATTGAGCCTCTTGGGAATGTCGGGATGAAGTCCAAGTGCTCTCTGGATCAACAATTTAGTATATCTGATGTAGGGAATCTTTGAGCCAAGTTTGTTGAGAAATGACATCATGTCATCCCAAATCGGAGCTTCGATAGCGATGTGTTTCTTGTTGACCAATGCCCGAGTATTTCAGTTCATGAGCTTAGGGTGCTCATGGCCGCTATCCGACCAGCAGAACTTGGTGATGATCATGTAGAGAGTTCTCAGGGGTTGAGGAATACTCTTAAGCTCTCATTGAGAGTGCTTGGTGATTACTCGTAGCCTCGTCATAACGATATTGATTAAGATTGGAGAGTGAGCTCTTCAGGAGGTGTGGTATAGTTTGGTTGGATCGACATCAGAATTAGGAAAACGCCTAAGTGCAGGGGTAATGGTGACTTGTTTGTGATTGAAGTCACCGTCCACGGCCGCTTTGTCCTTGACCCTCCATAGTGTTCGAGAACTGTTGGATGTAGATCTCAGCGATTGCGAGTGTGAAAGCATGTTCGATCGGATGAGTCCTCAAAATATCAATAGCAATTAAACATGAAGATTCAGAGCAAGTGAGGTTGTCAAAGTCAACACGGAGATTATTCTTTCCTATCTTCATTGGATAGCCATGAGGATAGATATCAGCAATGGAGAGAACTTCAGGTGCATCCATATTCATTTGTTCACCATGTAGCGATCTGAAATAACATTAGCCAAAAGAACCAACATATCGAAAGACATAATGTTAGTCAACAGAAGGTCTTATTGTCTAGTTATTGAATGAACAGTGACAATGATTGTTACGAGTCCTAAGTCACTTGTATATTCAATAGTCCAATGACGTCGTGAAATGTTTCGTGAGTTAGTTAACTTTAAGTTTTAAAGTTTATTTTATCACTTATTGTTCACAACATATCAAACGATTTCAGTTTAATAGTGACATTTTAGGATTCGTGATGATATGATTAGTTTATTTACAAGTTTGTACACGTAACAATTCATAACGAAGGTATGATCCGCGCTTATGCGTAGGATTGGTAAAGTTATGCGTAAGCGAGAATGATATATGCGTGAGGTAAACTTCTGTGGGGTCTAACTTACGGCGAAATAATGCGTGTAAGAAAATTGGACCTTATGCGTGAGGTTGCGTAGGCATATATTAACCTTCTGGCGTAAGGCTACTAAAAGAGTTGACCTTATGCATAGAGGTCACTGTTTACGCATATCCTTCACAGGATCTGGCGTAGTCCCATATGTAGAACCTTATGCGTAGAAGCTATGCTTAAGACTAATCTTACGCATAACAAGCTACGCGTAAGGTGATCCTTATGCGTAGATTAACAACAACCTTGATTCTGAATATTACGTGTTGCAAGCCTGAAATAAAGCATCATATCATCAATGTTTAACACATAACATTCATTTTATGACAGAACATAACACAATTGGACGGTTACTCAGTTATGCGTAGAAATCCTAGCGTAGACTAAACCCTAATTACGCGTATGAGAATCTAGCCATGGATTATGCACCAAAGTTTTTCGGTATATCATAGATGTTGTTGAGATCATTTTGACCAAGTTTTAACACTTTGTATGCAGTGAATCAAAAATACCCAATTTTAGAACATTAAACCCTAATACCTAATTCGAATCAATTAGGTTTCGGGTGGTTATAAGGCAAGGATATCATCAATTCATCATCACATAAGCATAACACAACAATCTTTTTGACCAAAAACACTTCACATTCAAAAATACCCAATTCGACACATAAACCCTAATTTCGTAAATCATTTAATTCGTGATTCTGGGTGAGTTTTTATGATTAAAACGGTATCATTGATGTGTTAGAAACGTTTTGACACTATTATTAAAACCACAAACACCCATTCTTGATCGAGTGTTCATACGCTTATGCGTAGAACACTAAATCAAGCATAGATCAAATCGTAGTTGGTTTTGTATAAGAATCAAAACCTATGTTTGTAAACACGTTAAGATCATAAAACCACTTACAAATTGATGATCCAAAACACAAAAATCTTGAATGAATATTAGGCGTAGGATGTGTATAGGTTTAGAATTAAATGTGAAGAGTAGGTTAGGTGGGGAGGTGTTTTAGTAAAATAACTTTAGCATTTAGACAGTTTTGGTCCCTCCACCTTTTCCTTTTTCAAACAAAGCCTTTTAACTTCCATTTTGGTTACCAAACAAAGATTTTTAGGAAAGAAACATGACGACACTCTCCCTCGACTTGAGAAAATAAATAAGGTTATTAATTTAAGTCCGGAGTGTCTTTGAACAGAAAAATGTACCACCATTTGTAAAAGAATCAACGAGATATGATAACATGACAAGTACCGAGATGTTTTGAAGCGATTAATAGATTATTTTCTCTCCCTCAACACTTGATCGGAAAAATACTGAATTTTGAAAGATTAAAGTGTTGACGGAAAAATGTACTTGCAATGTTGAAAGAAAATTAGATTAGAAGAATATTTTTGATTTTATCAGGATTTATATTTTTGTATTTTGTTTTTGAAAAATTTATTTACAAAAGATGGTTTTGGTGTTTGACGGTTTTAAAGATTGTTTTAGGAGTACATCCAATTCCTCTTGAGTCAAACACCTCATACCAATCCGGTGGACCAACTCATTAAACCTAGCGGAGGCAAGGCTTTGGTGAGAAGATCTGCCAATTGGTATTCTGTACCCACAAATATAATTCAACGGTACGTTCCCGTGATCCTTGATGAAATGATATCGAAGATCGATGTGCTTTGATTTGAGTCTTGAACGGTGCACGAGATTGCAATGGCACTCCGATTGTCGCAATACATCGGGATTCGTCAAATCGTAACCATAGTCTTTGAGTTGTGTTCTCATCCATATGACTTGAGCACAACATGCGAACATGGCTACATATTCGCGCCGGTTGATGACAATGATACAATCCTGCTTCTTCGATTGCCATGACACCAATTTATCACCAAGAAATTGTAAAGCTCCTGAAGTGCTTTTCCGTGAGTCTAAGCATCCTGCGTGGTCGGCGTCTGGCGATTAGTTCAAAACCGAGAATCCCGGATACGGATCCCCAAGTTAATGGTTCCCTTTGTATCAGTTCTTTTAGCCTCGAGAGGTGGGGTTTCGTTGGTCGCGACTGATAACGGGAGCATAGATAAACGGCAAAGACAATATCCTCTGCTAGCTGTTAGATACATGAGAGACCCAATAATACTACGGTATTTTGTAGGGTCCACCAATTTCCCATGTAAATCGTCTAGCTTCTTGGAATGAGCCATTGGTGTGGCATAGGTGTCACAGGTTTTCATTCCAAATTTGTTTAACAATTCAAGGGCATATTTGGTCTGACTCAAGAAAATACCACGGGGTGATTGATGAACTTGTAGTCCTAGAAAGAATGTAAGTTCACCCATCATGGACATTTCAAAATTTTTCTTCATATAGTTTTGCAAAGCGATTGAAAACTTTTTATGTGTAGACCCAGAAATGATGTCATCCACGTAAATTTGAACAATTAAGAGATGTGCCCCGTGATATTGTATGAAAAGAGTTGGGTCAACCGAGCCTTTGGTGAAATTATTGGCAATGAGGAAAGATGATAGCTTATCGTACCATGCAGAGGGCTTGTTTGAGACCATAAAGAGCTTTGTTCAGTTTGTAAACATGGTTCGGGAACTCGGGATCAACGAATCCATCTGGTTGGCTGACATAAACCGTTTCTTTAAGTTGTCCATTGAGAAGCGCAGTTTTGACATCCATCTGATAGACCGTTATATTCATATGAGCTGCGAACGCTAGAAATATCGAACACCTCAAGACGAGCAGCAGGAGCAAAAGATTCTTCAAAGTCTAATCCTCTTCCTGACGATAACCCTTAGCCACGGGCGTGACTTACGGATGACATTTCCTTGACATCAATTTGTTTTCCAAATCCATTTTAGACCAATGACGTAGACTCTGTTGGTCTTTCAACGATTCCCATACTTCAAGACGTTTGAATTGGTTGAGTTCTTCTTGCATGGATTCAATCCGGTTGTCTTTTGTCATTGCGTCTTTGATGTTTTTAGGTTCAGATTGGCAGGGCGATGAGTGCATAAATGCAATGTTCACCGTCGTGTGAAGCGTTGTCTCGTAACGACTTGTTGATTCGGGTTGCCAATAATGTTTTCCAGAGGATGGTCTTTCGTCCATCTATGTGTGAGGGTTGATGTTGGTATACATTGTGCGGTCGAGGATTCAAATGGTTTGTAGAAGATTCCGCGACATCAGTGCGGCGATCTCATTAGCAGCGGGTTGAAGAAGCATTTGGATCAAAAACTGCAGGTGGGGGTATTTCATTCAGAATATCATCAGCTGGTTCATCATTGTTGGGCGGTGTGTTCAAGCTGTTGTGTTGGAGTCAACTGGTGTAGGTGCATCTTCAACGGTAGTTGTTGTAGTAGGTGTCGGTATAGGAATATTATCGGTTGTCTGCGTGAAACGGCGGATACACGAACATGCGTTCATCAATCGTCACGCGCAACGTGAGCAAATAACCTTTCCATTTGTTGGCCAGTAAGCGAGGGCTTTCTTCGGTGATGATGGGGTTGAGGGAAGTTTAAAACGGTTGTGACCGGGTTCTAAGCTGTTATACTCGAAGCCATTTCATAAGTTCATCGAAATGAGCATGAATCGTTTCCATCACACTTGTTTGTACGAACGATTCAGATTCGGAAACCGGGTTTGGAATTATCACAGTATCCGATAAAGACTCCAATGTCGGCTTTGGCTTTGAGCTTTCCAAAGTCATCACGATCATTATTTCGGATAGCAAAGAGATCCAAATACATGAAAGTGTTTTAGATTCGGTTTTTCATTATGGACAAGCTCAAAAGGTGTTTTGTTGTGGCGTTTGGTGATCATAGACCGGTTTTGAGTATAACATGCAGTAGATACAGCTTCTGCCCATAAGTAATCTGGAAGTTTAGCATTAATTAACATTGTTCTTGCAGCTTCCACTAACGTTCGGTTTCGTCTTTCAACAACTCCGTTTTGTTCAGGTGTACGTGCAATAGATGTTTGATGCTGAATTCCCACTTTCTCATAGAATTCACGAAGGGTGTTGTTAACAAATTCAGTTCCTTTGTCATTCCGATGATTCGGCGGTGTTGCGGAGCTTAACCTGTATTTTTGTGAGAAAGGTGATGATCATTTGTGGAGCTTGGTCTTTGCTACGAAGAAAGTAGACCCAAGTCCATCGAGAGTAGTCATCAACAATTACTAAAATGTAGCGTTTGCCATTGATCGTTTGCACGCGCATCGGGCCACACAAATCCATGTGAAGAAGATGAAGCACATGCTGAGAGCTGTGTTCCACCTTTGAAGGAAAATGAGCACAAGCTGAGCAAAGGTGATCTTTTGAATACCGGAATCGTGGGAGTCCTTCAACTAGTTTGTGTCGAGCAAGGTTGGTGATGGTTTGAAAGTTTAGATGTGAGAGACGACGGTGCCATAGCCAGGATTTTGTTGATGTTGCCTTAGAAAGTAAGCAAATGGGAGAGGAAGCAACCATGTCTTGCATAGAGATAGTGTAGAGACTAGAATTACGAGCGACCCGACATAAGGTCATTTCCTTGTAAATCACGAATGAAACAAGTTTTCTCCCTGAAAGCAACCTCCAAATCTCCATCACAAAATTGACCTACTGAAAGCAGATTGTGACCGAGGCCTTCCACATAGTAAACCCTGCTAATTTCGATGTTCCCATTGACATAATCTCCGTAGCCCATGATAGCTGCGAAGTGATCATTCGAACCGGCGGTGCCAATGAACTTTGCAATAAAGTTTGATAAAGTTTAAGGTTGCCTGTCATGTGTCGGGAACATCCGCTATCAACAATCCATAGAATGATCTATATCACCTGCATTACACACTGACGACACAGATTGAATAGAAGTAGATGTGGAACCCGAAATGTTAGATGGTTCCATAGCAGTTATAGTAGATATACACACATCAATAGCTTTTGGTATCCATTTAAATCCTAGTGTGTTATATATCCATTTCTGCCAACTATAACTACTCTTTACTTTAGTCTTAGTGAATTCACTAGGTGGTACTACATTCCTAGGAGGTGAAACTGGAGCTACAGGGACAGCAATGCGTTCGAGAATCTAAAGATGGAGGTCTACCAAGCACAGACTTAGAAAGATTAGTTGGCCTAGAGGTATTCCGGTTCTTAGTATTCCTTAAACGAGAGATGATAGCTTTAGCAACACATTTATCATGGCAATCGGAATTCATACTTTTACCACAAATAACACAAGGTGCATCAGACTGAATATCAAAAGTACTTAACGGTTTAGCATTCGTTACATCACTATTTCTATTACATTTGCTAGACGCAATATCTATAGTGGAGCCAACGTGTGTCTTATTCATAGTCCTAGGGTGTTCTTCTACTTTAGCATTCTTGATTGATCTTTTCTTGTAACTTCCTATTCTTCGATTGAGTGCTCTTAGGCTGTGAAGTGCGGACGTTTGGAAAAGGCTCAACTATTCCTGTTTCATTAGAAGGAAGCACGTTAGCTACTTGTGATTTGGCAGTAGAGATTCTAGGTGCATGAGTACTAAGTGTTACGGGGCTAATCTCTTAATGATTGTTGGCGGAAGTTGTTCATACTTTCCTAACATTTCTCTTAACTTGATGATAGTGTGAATCAGATCTTGATTTTCAGGAGAACATTTCCGACAAAATGCATAACTTTTTTAGTGTGTGCAAGATAATGATCAAGTTCATTTGATGCTTCATCACGAGTCTTTTAGAGTAAATCAAATATGACACCATATTCCTTTTTAACTTTTACAAGTTCTTGTTCATATTTTGAGATTTGACACTTTAAAGACACGTTTTGATCATCCAGTTGCTCAATTTTAGAATCAGAAGGTTTTGCACGCAACGGGTTGATTTTGTTTTGAAAAACAATTTGTTGATCGTGAATATCTTTTTGACACCAATTAAGACGACGTATTGCATTTGAAAGTTCGTTTGACAATAATTTGTTTTCAACAGTTAAGGACTCGATCTGAAGCACATTATCAGTGTTCTCAATATTTACCACAGACGCAACAATATCAGCAGAGATATTATCAAATGCATATGACAACGAATTCAATAACACAACATTTTGAACATCCGCACAGATAACATCTTCCAAGAGTCGATCAACATCTTTTCTTAACATTTTCTTTTTACGTTTAGTGTTTGAAATAGATGTTTCTGTTTTCTCGAGCGTTTTCATGACCCCAATTTCCTTATGAAAATCCTTTTCCCAGGCAATTGCACAACTTTTCAAGTTTTTAACATTAGGTAAAAGATTTTTCGGAAAAATGTCTCTTTGTTCTCGCGCCAGAGGCGATTGAAAATGTTCAACTTTGATTTCAAATCGATATTCTATCTCATGTTGTAAAATTTGAGGTCAGCCATGAAAATGTCAAAATATCGAAGAATTTTTCGATTTTCAGTTTGTGAGTTTACTTCACTAATGGAAGGTAAAGGACCATAAGTTTGTGCAAAGTCTGTTTTGGGATTAACAATAGAAGACTCGGTGTTTTTGATGATAACTTTTGGTGTGTTAGAAGAATCCGTTGGTGTGACGAAAGTGACCGGTTTTGAATAATTAAAAGGTTTGTTGTAAACAACAGTTTTAAATTTTGATCGACTCTCGTCTTCTGCATCTAATTCCTCTTGACGATGATATTCAACAACATTCATAAAGAATTATCAATTTTATATTCTGCGACTTTGGAAACTTCAGGATTAGGTTTGAATGCTTTTGTTGAAAGCTTAGGTTTGTAATCAGCAAGATTCGGTCCATATCCATTTGGATTTGGTTTTAAAGTAAACTTTTCAATGGTTGTGACCGACTCGCCATGTTTGTAAACAACAGTTTTAAACTCTTTAAGTTTGTTTTGCAAGCCGATGATTTCTTCAAGATGATCATCTATTCGTTTTGTTGAATGCTTTTTGTATGCAGAGAACTGTTTTTGACAAGTTAACAACTCAGCCTTAGCTTTTTGATTTTCCAAGGTGAGAGCGTTAATTTGCTTTTTATGTTCATGTTTCAGTTGTTCTATTTCAGACAACAAAGCATTCTTCGCTGCTAGATCACGCATCGTGCCGTTCTAAATATTTTTCGTTTTGATAAGATTTGGCAAAGGCGCTTCAAAACCGTTTTCCGCGTTTTCTTGAGTTTTGTAAAAGTTGAGTTGCTTTTGTAAACATTCAAAATCCTTTGTTAACAGTGCATTTTACTTTTCAAGTCCCGATTTAATGCAACACATTCTTCGGCAATTTGGGATTGTTGGTCTGAAGTAACGAACAAGATCTGGATTGGGCAAAGGTTCATCTTGTTCAACGTGAGTCACAACATGATCATTATTTAGATCCTCAAGTATGACCACGGAGTCAATTTGATTATCAAGGGAAACCGGTTGGTCATCTTGATCGTCAAATATAACTACGGGTCTAGTTGAAAATCGTCGAATGAGATGTGGATGACTCATTTTGAACATCTGAGCCTTGCCGGATGCAGATGTTGGCGGAGATATGAGATCAGAGATAAATATGGTTTGTTCGGTACCTGAGACAAGCCATCGTGTCATATACTGGGCCCGTGGTCACTCATGTGTAACGCTGCATATTAGCCATCAACATACTTATTGCATTGGCCCGCAAGTCCTCCATATCATCATCCGAGTCAGCATTTGCCATAAAGCTCGTTCTTTGTCGTGAGAGTTCCACCAGCTTCATCCTTAAGAGCCAAAAGAAGAGCCTCTTTGAAATAAGCACGGCCCTTAGTCCTTGGCTTTGGGCATGCATTAGCCAGGTGTCCCTTCTCATTGCGGTTGTAGCATCGAAGACCATTCAACCCATGCCGAGCATTTCCCTGTTCCACCACATGAGCTCTGTTGTTATTCCTACCCAAGGCATTAAACCCTTGACCACCGCCCATCGACTCGACCATAATCACGATTCGAACTTCAACCGTCCATTGTTCACAACAGCTTGAGTCCGTGTGTTAGATGAGGACGATAATACGATTGTTGGATTTTGTTGGTATAACGGCTAAAGGCATTAGCAATCATAGCAAATCCTAGTTGCAATGCTTCGAACGGATCGGATTCCTCAGTTCGCTTCAGCGACATATGCTTGAGCAATGTTGTTGTATGGAACCAATTGATTTTGTTGAGGTTGTTGTTGTGAAGGTGTGTTTTAAGCATTTGGTTGAGTTGCTGGTTGAGAAGAATAACGGTTTTGAGCATATAAGGCAAGTTGTTGTTGATTTTCCGGATGTGTTGGTGAAGCAATTTGAGCACGGAGAATCCTTTCTCGATCAACTTCCTTTTCATGAGGTTTCAAGTAATCGTACAACAATCCGTAGGTAGAATGATGCATGTTCTTCGCTTGACGGAGAAAAATGACATACTTCTCCCATTCAGGACCAAGACTACTCAGGGAACTTAGTATTCACTACAATTCTTGGCATGATGATGTTGTGTTTATCCAAATCATTGATGTTGTCTGAAAATCTATGATGATAGGACTCTAGTGTCTCTCCGGGTTCAATCATGAAGTGTTCATAAGCCAAGTAAATTTTGGATTCCAAATCCTCCTGATTGAGTACAGATCCTTCCATAAGAAGACGAATATGATCCCACATTTTGTGTGCAGTCTTTTGAGCATCAACACTACGAAGAATTGGGTTTGGTAATCCTAAGAGGATGTATTCCATTGCAAGTTCATCAGCTTCATAGTGTAGAAGTTCGGTGGGATTTAAATCAGCAATAGTAGCAATGTTGGTTTGTTCATCTCTTGGTGGAATGGCATTTGGATCTCCGGGTACAATGATAGTAGGCATCTCAAATGGACCTTCTAAGATAACCTTCTTTAAGAACTTTCCATGTGGCTTCTTCAGATCACAAAACCTAAAGAACCTGATCACCCATTGATCGTAGTTTCTTGGAGTGAGCATTGGAGGTCTATCAAGTGATCCAACCTCATGAATTGATTGTTGGTTGCTTAAAGCTTCACACATCTTTGCAAACCAAGTGGGTTCCTTCATAGTGTTCCTTGATGGATGTTGATTGAATTCATTTGTGTACGGTTGAACTTGAGGACTTGGTGGTGGTTGAACCATTAGAGGTTGTGGATTTGCAGCAAGTTGTGGAGTATGTTGTTGATTAAATTGTTGTTGATAAATTGCTTGTTGTTGATTCCATTGCTGATGTTGTGGACTTAGTTGTTGTTGTCGTTGAGGATAAGTGTAAGGGAAATAGTTAGAGTATGGTGGTTGTGACATGTTGAAAAACTTGTGTGGTAAAAATGGATCTTTGTAGTCGAATGAACCTTTGTTGATGAAGTGTCCTTAGGCGTAGAAAAGACAAGAACCAAGTAGCACTTATGCGTAAAAACACCAAAAGTTACGTGTAACAATGAGGAGTTACGCGTAGGTTTTAGCTTACGCGTAAGTAGGATAAAAGCACTAAAGTTATGCGTAGACAAAAGTTAGGCGTAGAAAGTTAGGCGTAGGATTACCTTATCGCGTAGACCTAAGTTTAAACGTAAAGTGAATCTTATGCGTAGGATTTCTACGCGTAAGCTTATGCTTATGCTAATTTTAGGGTTTTTCCCAAATGATCTTTTACACTTCACAGTGCAAAAGATATCCAAAGTCGACGTATTTTGAGACTTATCCAAGTAAGAAAACACGGAATAAACCAGGAAAATGAAGATCAAACCAAGGAAAATCTTACGCGTAATTTTAGGGTTTTGATACGCGTAGGATTACTCGTAACTTTGATTTTGCCCAAATGTGTTTCTAAACCAGATTTTTGTTATGGAATAGCTTCATTAGTACCAAAAGAACACAAAAGTGTGAATTTTGATGTACCAAAACTGCTAAACGGGTTACGCGTAGAACGACACCCACGAACAAAAACAAGCTTAAAAACGTAAATCCACGCGTAAAGTTTGAAACTTTTGCCAAAAACAAGTATTTTAACACCTCAAAACATTGAAAGTACAAGAATCTTGGATTAAAAAGTGTAAAAATGAGTTTTTAAGATAACCAAAGATTGTGTTATCTTTACGCGTAAGACACAAAATCAAAACTTCAAAAACAAACGAGTACACCCAACTATTTGGCGATTGATACCACTTTTAGGTCACTAGTTTTACAAACACAAGTTATATAGAAAGGAGATGAGGGCGGATGAACAAGTAAATCACACACACACACACGTATAGTAAGACCGGTTATGCAAAGAGTATGAATGAGAGAAAAACTTGAACAACCAACCTTCAAATGAAGGTTATTACAATGTATTTATAGGCAAGGAGCTAGGGCAACACTCCCTCTCCTTCCCTATTCCTTATTGGGCTTGGATCAAGCTTATGGGCCTTCTACATAAGCTTGACCTAAAACAAACATAAAGGCCATAATAAAGCTACCTATTACATATGAAATATAAATACTTGAAATACTGTTTAGGAGTGATTCCAACAATATCCATAAGCATCATTTGAACATACGAAAAACACGTACAATTCCTCTCTTGTTCCTGCTTTGTAATCTTGTGCCTAGTCACAAAGTGTTTCTCTTCTAGAATTATCCCCATAGAGATTTCTTGCAACCCAGACATATATATGGTCGAAATATTTTATACGGAAAGTGAACTAAACACGATTCAAGTAAGCTATCCAGGATAATCACAAACCATACATTAGTTTTCTAACACATCATACGTAATTAGTAAAACAAAATAATAGCTAGTAATCGAGCTACTCAACAAGTTAGATAAGTTAAAATTAACTCTCGATTAGATACTATTATGGGATATTAGGAAGTTGTGAACGTGTTTAGTCATTTATTTTAATGAATTTGAGTGCAATGACGGTGACGGTAACGATGACATAATCAATGATATGATGGTGGTGACGAAATAAGGCCGGTGCATTGATTATGAATGAATGTTAATTAACACAAAATGAATTATAAATGATTTGATACATGATTAATTATGTTTTAAGAGCTAACTTCTGTAAAAAAATTCTCTTCCCACATCGGGTGAATGTAAAAATTTTCAATTAGTTATATAATGTGGTGTATACAGTGTAGGCAGGTTGAGATTTGATATTATGTTGGTGGTTAACTTTGTGTATGAGAGTTAGAAAGGTAACTGAAATCAGTAAACTTCGTGAAATCATTAATTAATATCGGTTATTAACTTATTTTTTGAGAGAAACAAATTATTTAAGAGGAGAGTTATTTTACATAACAAACTTTTTTTACATACAAAGACTCATCACCACCATCCATATAAAAGGAAATCATCGCGACGAGCATTTAATTATCTTTCACCTATTTTTATTATTTCACCTATTGATAACATCAAATAGTCCTGATTATTAAGTGTCAATTTCCCCCGATAATGCTTGTAATTTATATCATTTATATGGATTTACGCTTGTTTTCCATTGTTTTTCACTTTCAGGTAAATTACGAGCATTTGAGCTAAAGAGATGTGGAACTGGAGAAATATCTAAAGATTTATCACAGTATGCCATTTTGAAGAAGTTACGGCGTAACTCCACTCTCACATTATGCCGTAACTATTGCGTGACTCAGAATACCAACTTATCAAGAGGTTACGGCGTAACTCTTCCCAAAGGTTACGACGTAACTACATTAGGTCAAATGAGGATCCTCGTCGCTGATAGTTACGCCGTAACTACTATCAATTACGGCGTAACCATGTTTATTGAAGACTACGGTGTAACCAGTTATAAGGTTACGCTGTAACTAGCAGATCTAGCGCTATTACGGAGTAATTAAAGGTTACGGCGTAACTCTTGTTATAGTTTCGCCGTAACTCTTGTTATAGTTACGCCGTAACTCAGATCCGGCCTATAAATACCCACGAATTCCAGCATTTCTAATCATCCCTTTCCACATACAAAAACCAGAGAACGTGGGAAAAAGCTAGAGGAAGGTCCAAAGGAGCATACGGAGCTGTCTCCAAGGGAGAAATAACTCCCCTACGATAAGCATTAGCATTTTATATTTCTTTTACTTTCAATTCATGTATTTCGTACCTTTGAATATTGAATTGGTTTGTATGATTAATATGAGTGGCTAAGCACCTCTTGGTGCAGATGTTGGATCGATGTACTCTAACCAAACTAACTTAAATAGCTTGTTAAGGGTTTAATAACCTCGGATAAATCCTAAGTTATTAACAATGAAACACTGAGTAATCTCTATTAAGTACGCGGAATTTACTTAACAAAGCTAAGAAGATTTAACTTTATTAATAACTCTAAAACTGCTTGTTATGCAGATTCTTTAACAACTCTAAAACTCTAAATAATGATCGTACTTTAGGATTCTAAAAATATATATGAAAACTCGTATATCTCTAATGCTAATCTAGGGGTCCTTTTATAGGCTTAAGGATAACCCTAGTCGGTTTACAATTTGTATCCTTGTACGACAAGTAATCTAAACAAAGAATATTCTAGAATAAACAAAGCTTTCCATAAATGAATATAGCAGTTCTTTGTCGTTGTAGTACTTTTACTTCAACAGTACTTTGACTTTTTACTTAGCAGTACTTTGACTCTTCAGTACTTTGACTTCGTCAGTACTTTGTCAATCTTCAGCACTTTCATATCCCAACAATCCTCCCCTAACTTGAATTCTACTTGCATGACTTCAAGTTCCTTTGTAAACTTATCTTTAACATCTCCATCTTCAAGGAAAGATTGTGTCTTTGTCTTTGGATTTTATCATTCTCTGTGCTTATATCATCATTATCAAAGTATTCTCTAGAAATTATTCTTTACAGCATCCATAATTAGTAATCTCTTTTCAGCAACATTCAGCAAGCTCCATCTTTTCAGCAACTCAGCAACATATGTCAATGTGTACATTAATTCAGTTTAAGTTTCAGTCTATTCTCATCACTTCCAGGTGTGTAAACTCCTGTGAGAGGTGAATCATTGAAAATTTAATGGATTTAGATGTCTCTTTACCAAAGCCATAAAGTCTGGAGTAGCCAAATGTTTTGATGTGTAAGATCATGGTACATTGATAATCATATAATTTTTAGCAAATCATCAGCTATCAACAGATTTGATTTGTCTTTACCAAAAGCTGTACCCTTTTGGACTAGTTAGTTCTTTCATCATCTTGAACTAAATACCAAATAATGGTTTTTCCACAGCCTTTACCACAAGCCATTTTCTTGTGGGCTAGCCAACTCTTCACATTACTGATATGGTGAGTTGATTACCATACAACTTATTAGCAAGTTGTCAACTATAAAACGGATTTGAGATATCTTTACCGATGCCGTTTGCTCATGGATTAGCCAATCCTTTTGTAACCATGGTGGATTGATAACCTATTGTTGTTACCATCTCAAAACCATTTATTTCTTTTAACCTTTGTTTCAAAATATTTATTACTTAACAAAAGTTTTCTTTTCAAAATCATTAACGGTTTAAAAGTACCAAGCGATACTTTGATGAAAGTCTGTTTGATCAGCATACTCTGAATAAAGTACTGATATATCAAAAATTTATTTAATAAAGATTCATACCAGTTATTCATGCATCATCATCAGCCATAGTAGTCCATCTGATAAACAATTTGATGACCAAAAGTGCAGTTTCATTATCTTCTTCAACTTCCATCCCATGCTCTAGCATTCTCCTCATTAGATCTGACGTTAGAGGATATCTTCTATCTGCTAACATGTGAATCATAGTCCCATCTTCTAACTCTAGAACATGTACTCCAGATTCTTCAAACAATCTCCAGCTAATAATCTCCCAATCTTCTTGATTTTTCCAAATCTCAGCAGTGCTTGTTTCTTCAGTTTCCCAAACAGTTGTGAGATCTCCAAACAAGATTAAACCAACACCTCTGATGGAATGTGTTCAAAGTATTCTTGCACCAAATGATATAGATGAAACAAATCCTCTCTATCTATTATGTGCAATAGATCCCATAACATATTAAACACTCTGAACCTTTCATCTTGTCTATGAAACATCAGATAATTCCCATCTTTAGATTCTACAACTTCAAAAGTAGTGATTGGAGACTTTTTCTTCTTCTTATCTGTCTTCTTTTCTGCATCAGCTTTAGAATACTCAAATTCTACAATTCTTAAGTAATTCCTTAGTTCATCATTAGTATCAGATCTTAACTCAACTTTCTTTGATGGCTATTGATCTTCAACTTCAGTTGTTCTTTTCCTTTTTAAACTTTCTTTTCTATTATCTTCTTTCTGAGCATCATCATCTTTATAATCTTTGATACTATCAACTTGTTTCTGATAAGCTTCTCTAACAGCTTCATATAACCCTTTCATCTCAACATATTTCAACTTATTCAAACCAATATATCCTTGCTTCTTTAGATAATCCATCATTGCATTTCTTTCTTTTGCATGATTTGGTCTTCTTGGTAAAGCAGAAACAGGAATAGGTGACTGTAATGTTTCAGCAGCTTCAGCATTCAATTCTTCTTGCAATTTCTTAGCTGCTTCTCTATCCTTTGCTTCTTCAATATCCTTAGCTTCTCTATCCTTAGCCTCTTCAATATCAATTTTAGCATTCAATTCTGCTTGAAACTTTCTAGCGGGTTCCTCATTCATAGCAACTTGAGCAGCCCTTATTTGTGCTAAAGTGAGCTTCTTCTTCTTTGTTTCTACCATCTTACCTTTTCCTTTATCCTTAGGATCTATAGTAGGTTGAGAAGCTTGTGGTTGTTCTTCAGCAACTCCTGGAATAGTCACACCTCTTGGTCTTGATAAATTTTGTAATACCTCAGCTGCAATTTCATCACTTGCAGTATGTTCAGCCATAGGTGTATCAGCTTCTTCTTCTTGTGGAATTGTTGAAGGACCAGCTTCTTCATCAAAATTTAACACCCTTGGTGTAATTAATTCTTGTCGAGATGTTTCTTGAAGACCAGTACTTTGATCAGCAGCACCTTGATCATCAGTACTTTGAACTTTAATGCTTTCTTCCTCAGTACTTTTAACTTGAACTTGCACTTCAGTACTTTGAGGTTGATCATCAGTACCTTGAGGTTCAGCTTCTTTATCTGTATATGTTAGAGCATCTTCATTCAAATTCTTATCTTCCAATTTCCTCCCCAATTGGAATGAAGATTGCTTTTGAACCTTTTTGCTTTTGGTCTTCTTAAACTGCCTTTGCTGCTTCGTTTTAGCTTTCACCCATAACCTGTGATGTTTAACTAAGGGCCAAACAGACTTCTTGAATCTCCTAAACTTGATCTTCAATTGTGCTATCTGTGCAGCTTGAGCCTCAGTGGTTTTCTTCAATCTGACTAACTCTCTTGTCAGAACATAATTATCCAACACCAAACCTTCAGGGGGTATAGTAGCTAGATCTTCTTCAGAAGATGATGAGAAAATAGGAACATCTTGTTCTGGTGATGCCATAGGAGGAGTAGAATGGTGTGATAAGGTGGGAGAAACTGCAGTACCTTCATTATCAGCAGTACCTTGTGATGCAGTTTCTTGAGATGCAGCATTTTGAGAAGCAGTACCTTCAGAAGCAGTACCTTGAGTAGCAGTACCTTCAGAAGCAGTTCCTTCTCATTCATCACTAGCTTCAGCCTCATCTCTAATAGCTTGAACAATCTCCATAATTGAAATAGTCAATGGAGTGTTCCTTCCAGTGAATAAATCACTCTTCCTAGCCATGAAAGTGAAAATCTTGGCTGGTTGTACCACAACAGGTAAAAGACTTGTAGGCTTTGGTACACCTGAAAGTTGTTTATTCAAGAAAACTTGAATAAATCTCGGATACATTAACCATTTTGATCCATGAGAGATGTGTGAGAGCATTCCATCTAAGATTAGCCTTGAAAAGTTGAACATACGGTTTGTGGCCAATCCTACCAGTGCAGATGCAATGTTTGAACCAAATTGCTCCCAAGAAGTACTTTTAGAACTGATACAATGAAGAAGAACATGTACCAAATACTTCCAATGTGGACTGAACAAGGGTTTCTTGAATGTTGTTGTGTCAACCAAAGACCCTTCATATCCAATATCTCTCAGTGTATCCCAAAGAAGCTGTTTATCAAACCTAATAGCTCCTTCTGCATCATCAAACAATAAATCTTCACGAATTGATGCTTCAGTAATCTTGATAAGCCTTCCAGCAACTTTAGCGTGTATATAAGATTCATCATCCTCCACATGTCTCCTTGCAGTTGCCCAAAACTGCTGTATCCAGGGCGCAATAATATAAGGTTCCACCAAAAGCGCATAACTGATTGGAGAACCAGTTAAGAAATCAATTATGTCATGGAAGATGACATTGGTCTCTGTTTTATCTAAATTCGCCACCATGTTGTGTTTCGAAACTGTGTGTAGATTTGCCATGGATGATTGAAAAAGATATGGAGTCTTGAATACGTAAGTGTGTGAGAGAGAGAAAATATGTAAAAGATTATAAAGTATAAAGTTGAGAGGGAAATTCGGAGAGTAGTTATTTATAGGTAGGATTTAAAAAATTACAACCCATAATAACAAAGTTACCGTTATTTGAATTTTACCCCTCAATATTACCGTTAGAACAGTACTTTAATAAGACAAACAGTTCTTTCCACGTGTGCAGTACTTTCCCAAGCAGTACTTTCAAAGCAGTACTTTCATAAAACCAAAAAGCAGTACTTTTCCATCTTTTTCTCTATAATAACAAACACTCCATGTGAGCATTGGATTGCCTCCCCTTAAGCAAAGCACAAGACTGTCTAACTAACTAACCAGTCCTCCCCTTAAATATAGCTTAATAATTAATCATGCCAATACTCACCACCAAGTGAGTAAATCTTGAAACATCAAATCCTTTGGTGAGTAAATCAGGTACATTATCATCTGTATGCACCTTGGCAACATTAATGAGCCTATGCTCATAACAATCTTTGATGAAGTGGTGCCTAATCTGAATGTGCTTGGTCTTGGAATGATAAACTGGATTCTTCACAATGCAAATAGTACTCTCATTATCAATATTTGTTAGGAATTACAAGTTTGAGTTGATAAAGACAAAAAGAATGAAACAAGAGGGACTTAATATGACAAGAAGGAAACCTACAAAAAGATGGAGGGACTTGCTTGCAAAAGAAGTTTTATTTATTAGTCCTTATCCTCTAGTATATAAAGAGGACATAGGTGTAGGTTTTTATACAAGTCTTCCATAATGTAGTCGACTAAAAGGTGTGTGTTTAGCCTAGACGTTAGGGAAGAACGTCTAGGGTTTTAGATTAGTGTGTCCTAGGCGTGTAGTTTATTGTAAACGCCTAGGTTATTAGTTTAGTTAGTAGACGTGGTCCTATAAACGTCTATATTAGAGTATTAGTTAATGGTGATTGAAAACCTTGTTCAATAACAAAGTATTGTTTTGATTATTCCGCTGCTTATTATCTTTGTTATTGATCCCTAGCTGAGCTTATAAACGATGTTCACAATTGGTATCAGAGCGGGG
This sequence comes from Chrysanthemum makinoi, assembly GCA_910596185.1. NCBI lineage: Eukaryota > Viridiplantae > Streptophyta > Magnoliopsida > Asterales > Asteraceae > Chrysanthemum > Chrysanthemum makinoi. Next base: position 330,172,276 of record OU343221.1, read on the forward strand.
AGCTCTTGATATAGGGATTATTCAAGGTTTTTGTGTCGTGTTTATGAAGAAAAAGGATATACTGTTTGTCGACAAGATGCAGGATGCAGATTTGCAAAAATCGATGCGGCAATAAAAGGGTTAAAAAAGATTATACGTTTAATATTATATTTGATCTCGGATGCGATCAAACGAGTGTTACATATTTAAGATTCGCTGCTGGTTACACGTTTGTGAATTAAGGTCATTCATTGGTTCGAATATTATGGTTAAAGGATGAATATTGTGATCACATGAGGCACTCCACGTCACATGTACCATTATATGATTTAAATGTGGGGTCATGCTATGTTATACACGTTATGTTACAAGGTCCGAATATTCTTTGCTTGGTTCACATGGGTCAACATAATATTGGTTTATGTGATTGGTTGATGGAATTGTATACTCATGGGATTTAATTCTATGTGAAGAGGCGTATGGAGGATCCCATGGAGATTATTGTTTGATTGGTCCTCATACACGCATATTATATTGTGGAAGCACATGGATGACAGATTCAACATTAATTCTTGTCAAGGTTCGAGGTCAACATATTGGGGCTATACTGTACAAGGTACAAGGTGAGATAGTATTTTATTCGGTTCACTCATATTAATGGTATGTCAGACGCTTTATGGATGGGAGTTAGATTTTTTGAAAGTACTGCTTCACTGTTTTAAAGTACTGAATTTTTGTTAAAGTATTACTGTTCGAATATTCAAAGTACTGCTTGAGGATTTTTAACAGTGTTGTTGCAGTTTATATCAAAGGTGCTGCTCGAGTTTTTATAAGGTACTGAAGGTACTGCAGATTTTAAACGAAAGTACTGCTGACGTTATTTGAAAGTACTGTTTCGTTTTTCAAAGTACTGTTTATGAAAGTACTGCTCCTTCCCAACGTACTGTTTCTCGTATAGATTTCGATTTAAGGGGAAGTCGAGCATGATTTTTGGATGACACACACAGAGAGGTTCTGTTCACACACACAGGAAGAAGTTTTTATTCTTAAAAGGATTTAAAAAGGCTCGGTTTGGAGATTTATTGAAGAATTGATTACGAAGAGGATTATTTATCACTTATTTGAAGGTGAAGTGGAATTACTTGGTTTGTGTTCTTATCATCTAGCTTGATGAATCTAGCAATGTGTGATTTTTCTTATGATGCTCTATGCACACATTGGCTATCACTTGAAGGAGTTACATTGTAGTGCTCAGTGTCTCATACTAGTTGAGGATTCTTTTCAAGGGATTGCGGTCTACTTATATTTGGTAGTTTGTATAAGTATGGAGTTTCGTGGATAGTCAAAGATTTAAGACACAAGTTTGGGAAATTTTACTTCTTCATCAAGTTCGTTATATTTGCTTTTCTTCACAAAGTGATCATTACAAGGAGCTTACAGATTTTAAAGAATCAAGAAGATGGTTAACATATGGTTTTTAGGGGAAGCTTATTGTTAAATGTTTAACTATCTACATGCATCACTCAAGGGGAAGTGTTTGATTTTTACTATTGTTGATCATTATTACTACTGCTAGTTGAAGTTTTCTACTGTTTTGGATCCATTTTTCTTATGGTGCGTAATGGTGGGCGATTTGAAGCATTGGAAGTCTTAGATTGGAAGTATGATATTGGTTCGTGGTGGTCAAGATCATTATTTGCATACGTTCCCTATTTAGATAATAACAAAAAGGGGAAGAGATGTTTGAGTGGCGTGGCATGGATTAAGGGGAAGACAAAGGAAGACATACTTGTTTCATTCATGGTGAGATCCATGATCTCAATTTCTCTACTTCGTCTAGGGAAGTTCGTTCAAGAATGGTTTTGTCATTATCAACTAGGGGAAGATTGTTAGGAATTACAAGTTTGAGTTGATAAAGACAAAAAGAATGAAACAAGAGGGACTTAATATGACAAGAAGGAAACCTACAAAAAGATGGAGGGACTTGCTTGCAAAAGAAGTTTTATTTATTAGTCCTTATCCTCTAGTATATAAAGAGGACATAGGTGTAGGTTTTTATACAAGTCTTCCATAATGTAGTCGACTAAAAGGTGTGTGTTTAGCCTAGACGTTAGGGAAGAACGTCTAGGGTTTTAGATTAGTGTGTCCTAGGCGTGTAGTTTATTGTAAACGCCTAGGTTATTAGTTTAGTTAGTAGACGTGGTCCTATAAACGTCTATATTAGAGTATTAGTTAATGGTGATTGAAAACCTTGTTCAATAACAAAGTATTGTTTTGATTATTCCGTTGCTTATTATCTTTGTTATTGATCCCTAGCTGAGCTTACAACGATCTTCACATGTGTTGGGATATGAAAGTGCTGAAGATATCAAAGTACTGAAGATATGAAAGTACTGTAAGCTGAAAAGAACTGGAAGAAGTCAAATAGTCAAAGTACTGCTAAATGACAGAGTCAAAGTACTGCAAGAGGAAGTCAAAGTACTGCTAGAACAAATAAACTGTTATATTTGTTTATGGAAAGTATTGTAGATTACTTGTCGTACAAGGTTATCAATTGTAAACCAACTAGGATATCCTTGAGCCTATAAAAGGACTCCTAGATTGGCATTAGAGGTACGATTTGAGAAAAAGAGTTTTAGAGTTTACGAATTAGAGTTTAGAGAAAAGTTCGATTATCTTAGAGTTGTATTAGAGTATCTGCATAATAAGCGATTTAGAGTTTGTTAATAAAGTTTTTATTCTTAGCTTTGTTAAGTAAATTCCGCGTACTTAATAAAGATTGCTCAGTGTTTCTTTGTTAATAACTTAGGATTTATCCGAGGTTATTAAACCTTAACAAGCTAGTTAAGTTAGTTTGATTAAAGTATATCGATCCAACAAGTGGTATCGAGCTTGTGTGGAAACTCTGACTAGGAAGAAACCCTACAATATCCAAGATGTCGAGTGAAGTTGTTCCACAACCCTCAATCACCTCACTCAGAATTCCAATTATCAAAAAGGGAGAATATGATCTCTGGTGCATGAAGATGAGGCAGTATATTGCCATTACAGACCATGCTCTGTGGAATGTAATTGTGAATGGGAATGAAGTTCCTCCAGAACCCATTCAAGTTCTTTGGACAACCTCTAGCACCGAAGGCAGTTTTACCAGCAGCAACCCTAAGGAATCAAGAGAAGGCTCTTAACATTCTCTTGTCTGCCATTCCAGATGGTCATCTTCTTAAATTTCATGATGCTAAAGATGCTAAACAGCTTTGGGCTGCTCTCAAGACCAGATTTGGAGGGAATGAAGCCTCTAAGAAGATGCACAGAAACTTCTTTGAAACAACAGTTTGAAACTTTCACAGTTGGAGAAAGAGAGTCTTGATCTTTGCATATGATAGGTTCCGAATCTTCTTAACATGTTGGAATTATACAAGGCGAAGTATCGATTGAGGATGCTAATTTGAAGTTTCTAAGGAGTTTGCCGTCTACATGGCATGTGATTGCTACTATGATCAGAGGACAACAGGGGTTGGATGTTATGGACTTTGATGATCTTTATCATCAACTGAAGGTGTATGAACATGAGATGAGTGGTCAACCAAATTCCAAATCTCACGGAGTTGCTTTTCTATCATCTGAAAAGAAGAGCAGACACTTCCAAAAGTACTTGCTTCTCCTCAAAGTCTGTTTCTCAAAGTACTGCTTTGTTTACAATCCCCCTTCATATACTCAGCAGGCCCCACCATCTACCACTTTGAACTCAGATGAAGTTGTGTGCTCTTTCTTTGCACAACAAGCAAGCTTACCTGTCACTTATGAAGAGGATCTAGCAGTTGAAGAAGATGCACTTGAAGAAATTGATATCGGTGGCAAGTTGCTATGATTACTGCAAGGATCAAAAAGTACATGAAAAAGACAGGCAAAGCTATTGATTTCAAACCCAAACAAGGAATAACTTTTGACAAATCTCAAATTGAATGCTTCAATTGTCAAAAGACTGGTCACTTTGAAAGGGAATGCAGATTTGCTAAGTATCAAGCAAACAGAGACATCGAGAAGCCAAAACTTGTGCTCAAAGAAATACCAATAACTGAGACAAAGGCCTTGGTAGCTCAAGAAAAGTTATCAGAAGTGGACTGGAGTGAAGAGTTCGATGATGAACCAGTGACTTACTGTATGGTAGCAGTGGAAGATGCAGTTGAAGACACAGTGGAAGCATTGGACTGGAGCACTGTTTTTAATGAAGAATCTGACCATGCTGCTTTGGGATCTGATGATGGCTTTGGAGGATTTGATTGGAGCAAAGAAAGTGAAGATGATCCTGTTCTTCTTGCTATGGTGGCTACTGCACCATCTCAGTCTCCTATACCTGAGGTATGCTCAAACTGTTATGAGTTCTATCAAAAATTACTTAACAGTTATGTGATTGAAAGAGATAATTGTATTAGGGCTAGGTCTGAGGTAGCAGGTTATCAAATTACTTTAGAGTCTATGGAAGCTAAAATCATAACACATGAAAATAATGAAATGGCTTGGGCTGAAAAGTATGAACAACAGGATTACCAGTTAAAACTTAGTGAATGGAAACTAAACTGTAAAATTGCTGAAATTGAGAAATTAACTAAGGAAAGAGATGATTTGTTAGCTAAGTTTACTGCTTGGGGTGAAGCTGGTTTGTCACATGTTTCTTATGTTCAAAAACAACAAAGAGCTTATCTTAAAACTGGATTAGGTTTTGGTATGGATTTTAGTAAGATAGAAGAAAACCAATCTAGTAATCAGGATGAAGGTGAGTATGAGGATATAACCACTAGTGATGAAGAACTCATTAATTATGTAGATACATCTAGTAATGATGGTTCATTAAGTGACTCACCTCCTGCATATAAGAAAGACAATGGTTATCATGTTGTTCCTCATCCTATTAATCATCAACCTGCTAGGCCTGATGTTTCTCGTTATGGTGTAGATAGTCTAGAGTTTTGGAAGAAGCTTATTGCTAAATCTAGGTGTGAGGAACCCAAAGAAACTGTTGAAAATATTCAAGCAGATCCTTTAAACCAAAGTACTGCTCAACAAGCAGTACCTTCTGAACAAGCAGTACCTTATGCAAAACCCTTTCAAAACTATACTGCTAAACCTTTTAGGGATAATTTTGGTCAAAACAGATTTTATCAGTCATCTAGAAGGCAAAATAATTTTGGGCATAAACATAGAAGAAATCACTTTGGACATATGGGTCAAAAACTGTGTTTTGTGTGTTATAGTCCTACTCACTTAATCAAAGATTGTGACAAACACTCAGAATATCTAAGCAAGTTTCCAAGGAATATGTCTACCAACCAGAGACCTAGAGAGCACAAACCAGTTTGGACTAATTCAAATAGGATTAATCACAGAAACTTCACATCAGATCATAGATACCCACATCAGAGAAGACCTTCAGTATCTCACAGTACTTTCCAAAGTACTGCTCAGAGACAAGGTACTGATAACACTGCTTGGAATAGGAATCCTAGGAGATCTCACTATCAACCTAGAATGTATCACAATTCGTATAGGGGATCTAGATCACAGGAACCACCTGTTAAAACTGAATGGGTAAAAAGGGGAAGTCTTGGTAAGGGACACACAGTACGTTCAACAAAAAGTGAATCGGATGTTTTGTGACACAAGAAAATACTAATAAACTGGTGAAAGAGATTTATGTTGAAAAACCAGAAAGTTTTGAAAATCCACATGCTAAAACTCAAAAGATAATTTTGGATCACCATTTGAAAGATAGTGGAAATTACATACTCAAGGAATTTGAGTTTGTAACTCCACAAGGGGAACACAAGTCAGTAATGGCTTGGGTTCCTAAGAGTTTCTAACTCTTTTCTTTGTGTGCAGGGCAACCCGAAAGAGGAGCTTAAAGATCATCTTATTGTGGATAGTGGTTGCTCTGGAAGTATGACAGGTGATAAAGAGATCTGTCGATTTTAGAAATATTAATGGAGGAAAAGTTGCATTTGGGAATGATCCCAATGGAGGAAGGATTACTGGGAAAGGAACAATTAAAGCTGGAAGAATTGACTTTGAGAATGTCAGATATGTGAAGGAGCTAAAGTTTAACTTGTTGTCAGTTTCTCAAATCTGTGATAAAAGGCATCCTGTGCTATTCACTGACACAGAATGTCTTATTCTTTCATCTGACTTCAAACCTGTTGATGATGACTTGGTAGTACTTAGAGTACCAAGGACAAATGATGTGTATAGTTTAGACATGAAGAGTCTAAATTCCTATGGAAGAGCCACATGTTTGGTGGCTAAAGCAACATCTGAAGAGGCACATCAATGGCATAGAAGATTGGGCCATGTGAATTTCAAGAACATCAACAAACTGGTCAAAGGCAATTTAGTTAGAGGTTTACCTTCAAAGACTTACAAGAATGATCAATCATGTTTGGCATGCAAGAAGGGTAAACAACATAAAGCTTCCTGTAAGAAGCTTGAGGAAAGACATATTAGAGAACCATTGGAGCTGTTACATATGGATTTATTTGGACCTGTCTCTGTGGCAAGTTTAAATAAGAAGAAGTACTGTTTGGTTGTTACTGATGATTGTAGTAGATTCAGTTGGGTTTTCTTTTTGGGCTTTAAAGATGATACCTTTGATGCTATTCAAACTCTCATAATAGCACTTGAAAACCAATTAAGACTCAAGGTTAGAGGTATTAGATGTGACAATGGCACTGAATTCAAGAACAAGCTTATGGATGACTTTTGTGCAAATAAAGGCATAAAGAGGGAATTTAGTATTGCTAGAACACCACAGCAAAATGGTGTTGCAGAAAGGAAGAATAGGACCTTGATTGAAGCTGCAAGGACTATGTTAGCTGATTCCCATCTCCCTATTCAATTTTGGGCGTAAGTCTGCATGCTATGTACTCAACAGGGTTTCTGTCACCAAACCACAGATGAAGACACCTTATGAATTGCTGATGGGCAATAAACCCAACATTCGTTTTATGAAGCCTTTTGGATGTCCTCTTACTATTTTGAATACCATTGATAATCTGGGGAAGTTTGATGGCAAGTCTGAAGAAGGTTACTTATTGGGATATTGCACTAACAGTAAAGGCTTTAGAGTATACAACAGAGTTACTAAGAAGATTCAAGATTGTCTTCATGTTGAGTTCTTAGAAGATCAAGACAATGAGAAAGGAAAAGGTCCTGATTGGATGTTTGATCTTGAGATTTTATCTCCTTCAATGAATTATGTACCTGTTAGAGAAGAAAATCAACATTTGCACACTGATGAAGATATTCAATATGTTGTTCATGATGTTCATATTAGACCTGATGCAGTCCCTGCTAAAGTTCCTGAGAGTTCAAAACAAAGTACTGATGTTCCTAAGCAACGTACTGATTCTCCAAAACACAGTACTGTTGCACCACAATCCTCATTATCTGCTGAGGATCAATCTATTCAAGAGGAACTCAATCAGATGCTTCTTCAAGATGTATTAGCACATTCTTACACTGATGAACAAAGGAGAGCTTATGAAGAGGCAAAGAAGAAGAACAAGACTGCAGAGTTCTCTTACAGTACTTTGGACAGTACTTTTGAACAAAGTACTGTTGCACCAGTTGCCAGTACTTTAGATGATCCAGATGAACCTACCATGCCTGGGTTAGAAGATACTGATGATGAGCTTGAAGATGAAGGTATTTTCACAAATTTCAATAAAGGTGCTGATTATACTAACTTGGATGATACATATGCAGTTCCACAGTCACCAATCTTACGAATTCATAAGACTCATCCAGCTGATCAAATCATTGGTCCTTCTACATCCAGTTATGACAAGACACAAAGCTAAGGGTTTCACAAAACCTAACAATGCTTTACTTAGCTTTGTGTATAAACAAAACAGGCTAAATCATAAGGACCATCAAACCTGCTTATTTACTTGTTTCATCTCTCAAGAGGAACGCAAGAATATTGCTCAAGCTTTGACTAAAGAAAGCTGGGTTGAAGCTATGCAGGAAGAACTTCTACAATTTAAACTTCAAGAGGTTTGGGTTTTATGTGATCTTCCAGATGGGAAGAGAGTTATAGGAACCAGGTGGGTTTTTAGAGTTAAAAAGGATGAAAGAGGCAATGTTATCAAAAACAAGGCAAGATTAGTTGCTCAGGGTTATAGACAGGAAGAAGGGGTAGATTATGATGAGGTATTTGCTCCTGTGGCAAGGATTGAAGCAATTAGAATCTTTCTTGCTTTTGCTTCTTATATGGGTTTTCAGGTATATCAGATGGATGTCAAGAGTGCCTTTCTTTATGGTACTATTACAGAAGAGGTGTATGTGAAACAACCTCCAGGTTTTGAAGATCCTAAGCATCCAAACAAAGTCTATAAGGTGGTTAAGGCTTTATATGGTCTTCATCAGGCACCAAGAGCTTGGTATGAGAGGCTCTCTACATTCTTATTACAACATGGATACAGGAGGGGAGCTATAGACAAGACTTTGTTTATCAAGAGAGACAAGAAGTTCCTGTCAGGTGTTTTGGAGGATATTAGCTACTAAGCTATGTTTAAGGGGAGGACTATAAGGTGTTAGGTATAGTCCTGTGTATTGCTTGAGGGGAGGATGTTTGTGTATTACTTAGTTTATATGAAGGTTTTTGGCAAAGTACTGTATTTCCTGAAAGTACTGCTTGGGAAAGTATCTGCTTATGTGGAAAGTACTGTTTGTCGATAAAGAATCTGTTCCAACGGTAATCTTGGAGGGTAATTAAAGCCAACGGTTATTTTATTTTGGGCAGTGATTTTTCAAAATCCTACCTATAAATAACAACTTTCCGATTTTCCCTCTCACATTATTCATTACCTCTTTTCCATTCTTATCTTCCAATTACCATCTTTTTATTATTCGATATAATCTTTCTATTGTGATTACTTTTTCAATAACGGTGAATCGTTTAACTGTTTCGAACCACAATATGGTGGCTAATTTGGATAAGACTGAGGCGAATGTGGCTTTCTATGATATCATTGATTATCTAGTTGGGTCGCCTATTAGTTATGCTCTTTTAGTTGAGCCAGATGTTATTGAACCATGGATTCAAGAATTTTGGGCTAATGCTAGAGAGAATATGGAGGAGGATGAATATTATATTAGATCCTCAGTTGCTGGAAAGACTATCAAGATTACAGAGGTCTCCATTCGTGATGATTTATTATTTGGAGATGAAGAAGGGGCTATTAGATTTGCCAAGCAACTGATTTGGGATACTTTTTGTACTTTGGGCTATGAAGGTTCTTTGACTGAACAAACTTTTAAGAAGGCATTATTTTGTCCTCAATGGAAGTTTTTAATTCATGTTTTGCTCCATTGCTTAAGTTCTAAAAGCACTTCTTGGGAGCAGTTTGGGTCCAATATTGCGTCTGCAGTGGTTGGCTTAGCTACAGACAGAGTGTTTAATTTTTCACGGCTTATTTTGGATGGGATGCTATCGCATATATCATCTGGGGCTACTTGGTTGATGTATCCACGGTTTATACAGGTTTTCTTGAACAAGCAATTGGCTGATGTTCCAAAACCTGCTGCTTTACTACCTGTCATTGTGCAACAAGCCAAAATTTATACATTCATGGCTAAGAGAAGTAACTTGTTCAGAGGTGGAGATATTCCTTTAACCACCACAATGATGGAAATTGTCCAGGCTGTTCGTGATGCAGCTGGAGAGAATGAAGAATCTGAAGGTACTGATTCTGCTCACAGTACTGCTTCACATAGTACTGCTTCACAAGGTACTGCATCTGCAAGTACTGCTTCTCGTGAAGGTACTGCATCCTTACAAGGTGATGATTCTTCAGGTCCTGAGGTTCAAGTAGAGATTGAGAGATCACCTACTCCATCTCCACAACGTGCTGTTTCTGAGGCATCTTCTTCACTTCCAGGTGATGCTCATTCTATTCCTCATGAAAATTTATCTATGGATAACTATGCTTTGACACGGGAGCTTGCTCGGTTGAATAAGACTGTTGAGCATCAAGCTAAAACTATTAGGAAGTTGAAGCGCAACTATTTCTGGTTGAGAAATTTTGTTAAACCATATATTCAAGGTTTCAACTTGTGGGTTAAGGAGGAAAACAAGCGTCGTAAAGAGCTTCGTAAGGAATTAAATAGAAAGAAGGTTCCTAAATCATCTTCTGTCAACTTGGGGAGGAATTCTGAAAAGGATAATTTGAAAGAAGATGTTACACAGCAGAAAGAATCTGAAGAAGATGTTATGAAAAAGAAAGAAGTTTCTTCTGAGGAACAAGAAGAAGTACAAGTTCAAAGTACTGGTGTTCAAGGTACTGAACATCAAAGTACTGATTTTCATGATACATCAAGGGAAGAAGTAATAACACCAATAACTCCAAGGGTATTAAATTTTGATGAAGAAGCTGGTCCTTCTACATTTGTTAGAGAAGAAGAGGAGGAAGCTACTTACATACCTATTCATTCAGCTAGTGATGATGAATTAATTGCTACATTATTTGATTTGTCACAACCAAGAGGAGGAGTTACTATTAGAGAAGCACAAGAAGAAGAACAACCAAGAACTGATCAACCTGCAATTGATCCAAAAGACAAAGGAAAAGGTGTTCTGGTTGAGACTAAGAAAAAGAAGCTCACTTTGGCAGAACTTAGAGCATTTGAAGTGGCTAGGAATGAAGCTGCTGCTAGAAAAGTTCAAGAAGAATTAGATGCTAAAGACAGAGAAGAACAGCAAGCTCAAGAAGCTAAAGACAGAGAAGCAGCTCAAAAGGTGCAAGATGAGTTAGATGCTGAAACTACTGAACCTTTACAATCTCCAACACCTGTTAGATTCATGTCAAGAAGACCTAATTTAGCTAAAGAAAAGAATGCAATGATGACATATTTAAAAGGCAGAGGATTTAAAGGATTGCAAAAGCTAAATTATGTGGATATGAAAAGATTATATGATGCTGAGAGAGAGGCTTATAAGAAAGATGTTGCAGGCATTAAAGACTTTAGAGAAGAAACTTATTGGACTGAAGCTGAAAGGAAGAAAAGCTTAAAGAGAAAAAGAAAAACTGATGTTACAGATGTTCAATTTTCAAAGAAAGAGAAGGTTGAATTAAGATCTGAGACTAGTGATGAATTGAAGAATTATCTTAGAGTGGTAGATTTTGATTATACCAAGGAAGATGATGATTTAAAGATGAACAGATCAAAGATCAGTACTTTTAAAGTTGTGAAAACCAAGAATGAAAAGTACATGGTTTTTCATAAGGAAGATAAAAGTTTTAAGGTTTTCAAAAGGTTATGGGATTTGTTGCATGTTATTGATAGAGTAGATCTATTCTACTTATATCAAGTTATAAAGGCGTATTTTGAAGATCATCCATTAGAAGGTATTGGATTGGTTTTACATGGGGATCTTGTAACTATGTGGGAAACTGATGAAGAAAGCATTGATGATATTTGGAAGGAACAAGAAAACTGGGAAATAGTTTGCTGGAGATTCTTTGATGAATCTGGAGTTCATGTCCTGGAGCTAGAAAATGGAACAATGATTCACATGTTTGCAGAAAGAAGATATCCTCTTACAGTTGATCTAATGAGAAGAATGCTTGAACATGGTTTGGAAGTAGAAGAGGATGATGAAACTGCTTGCATGGTGATTAATTTGTTTATAGACTGGACTACCATTGCTGAAAATGATCTTTAACTGGTATGAATTTTATTTGAATAAATGCTTTTTGATATATCAGTACTTTTATTCAAAGTACTGCTGATCAGACAGTACTTTCATCAAAGTACTGTTTGATGAACTAATCCAGTTAAATGACTTTTAGAAGAAACCTTTTTGCTTAATAATAAATATTTTTGAAATAAAGGTTGAATAAATGGTTTTTGGGATGATAACATCAATAGGTTATCAATCCACCATGGTTACAAAAGGATTGACTAATCCATGAGCAAACGGCTCTGGTAAAGATATATCAAATCCGTTTTTAGTTGTCAACTTGCTAATAAGTTGGATGGTCATCAACTCACCATATCAGTAAATGTGAAGAGTTGGCTAGCCCACAAGAAAATGGCTTGTGGTAAAGGCTGTGGAAAAACCATTATTGGTAATTAGTTCACCATTAGATAGAAGAACTAACTAGTCCAGAAGGGTACAGCTTTTGGTAAAGACTAAACAAATCTGTTGATAGCTGGTGATTTGCTAAAAATCATATGGTTATCAATGTACCATGGTCTTACACACCAAAACATTTGGCTACTCCAAAGATAATGGCTTTGGTAAAGAGTTCTAAATCCATTGAATTTTCAATGATTCACTTTGAAAGTGATGAGAATAGTATGCAACTTAAACTGAATTAAATGTACAAATTGTCATATGTTGCTGTGTTGCTGAAAAGATGGAGATTGCTGAATGCTGCTGTGAAGAAAACAATTCTAAGAGATACTTTGACAAAGCACAGATTCTACAAAGATATAATCTAAAGACTTAAGAACAATCCATTTTTAAAGATGAAGCTGTTAAAGATATATTCACAAAGGAACTTGAAGTCAAGCAAGTAGAATTCAAGTTAGGGGAGGATTGTTGGGATATGAAAGTGCTGAAGATATCAAAGTACTGAAGATATGAAAGTACTGTAAGCTGAAAAGAACTGGAAGAAGTCAAATAGTCAAAGTACTGCTAAATGACAGAGTCAAAGTACTGCAAGAGGAAGTCAAAGTACTGCTAGAACAAATAAACTGTTATATTCGTTTATGGAAAGTATTGTAGATTACTTGTCGTACAAGGTTATCAATTGTAAACCAACTAGGATATCCTTGAGCCTATAAAAGGACTCCTAGATTGGCATTAGAGGTACGATTTCAGAAAAAGAGTTTTAGAGTTTACGAATTAGAGTTTAGAGAAAAGTTCGATTATCTTAGAGTTGTATTAGAGTATCTGCATAATAAGCAGATTTAGAGTTTGTTAATAAAGTTTTTCTTCTTAGCTTTGTTAAGTAAATTCCGCGTACTTAATAAAGATTGCTCAGTGTTTCTTTGTTAATAACTTAGGATTTATCCGAGGTTATTAAACCTTAACAAGCTAGTTAAGTTAGTTTGATTAAAGTATATCGATCCAACAATATTGATAGGAGTATTCTTGAAATTGAAACCATAATCCAATAGTTGATTATGCATCCACAAAACTTGTCCACAACAGCTTGCAGCAGCCACATATTCTGCTTCAGTTGATGATGTTGCTGCAATTGTTTGCTTCTTACACTGCCATGAAACTAATCTTCTTTCAAGATATTGGCTTCCTCCAGTGGTTGATCTTCTATCATAGTTATCACCTGCATAATCACTATCTGAAAAAGCTTCCAAGTGAAAAGGTTAATCCTTTGGATACCATAACCCTAACTTAGGTTGTTGTTTCAAATAACTAAAAATTCTCTTCACTGCATTCATATGAGAGACCTTAGGTGAGACTTGATATCTTGCACATAAACAAACAACAAACATGATATCAGGCCTAGATGCAGTAAGATACATAAGACAGCCAATCATTGATCTGTATAACTTGACTTCAACTGGTTGACCATCTTCATCCTTGCCCAATGAGTTGATAGATTTAATAGGTGTAGTAACAGGCTTCATTGCATCAAAATTGAACTTCTTAAGTATGTCAGATACATACTTATCTTGACTTATGAAAATTCCCTCTTTTGACTGCTTAACTTGAAGTCCCAAAAAGAAAGTTAACTCACCCATTGAACTCATTTGAAATTCATTCTTCATCAGCTTCTTAAACTCCTTGACCATAGATTGTTTTGTAGCTCCAAATATTATATCATCAACATATACTTGAACCAACATAATATCCTTCTTGTCTCTCTTGATAAACAAAGTCTTGTCTATAGCTCCTCTCCTGTGACCATGTTGTAATAAGAAGGTAGAGAGCCTTTCATACCAAGCTCTACGTGCTTGATGTAAGCCATAAAGAGCCTTAACCACTTTATAGACTTTGTTTGAATGTGTAGGATCTTCAAAACCAGGAGGTTGTTTGACATAGACCTCCTCAGTAATCTTGCCATATAAAAAGGCATTCTTGACATCCAATTGATAAACCTGAAATCCCATATATGATGCAAAAGCAAGGAAAATTCGAATTGCTTCAATCCTTGCTACAGGAGCAAAAACTTCATCATAATCTACTCCTTCTTCTTGTATGTAGCCTTGTGCAACTAACCTTGCTTTGTTCTTGATAACATTCCCTCTTTCATCTCTCTTGACTATGAACACCCATCTTGTACCAATGACCTTCTTTCCATCAAGAAGATCACATAATACCCAAACTTCTTGAAGCCTGAATTGAAGAAGTTCTTCTTGCATAGCTTTAACCCAAATCTCTTTAGTCAATGCTTGAGAAATATTCTTGGGTTCTTCTTGAGAGATAAAGCAAGTAAACAGGCATGTTTGATGGTCCTTGTGATTTAGCCTGTTTAGTTTATAGACAAAGCTAAGTAAAGCATTATGAGGTTTAGAAAAACTCTTAGCTTTGTGTCTTGTCATCACTCCAGAAGTAGAAGGACCAATGATTTGATCAGTAGGATGATTCTTATGAATTCTTAAGATATGAGTCTGTGGAACTCCATAATTATCACCCAAATTAGTGAAATCAGCATCTTCATTGGGATCTGAGAAAATACCTTCATCTTCAAACTCATCATCAGTATCCTCTAAACCAGGCATGGTTGGATCATCCAAATCATCCAAAGTGCTGTTAACAGGTGCAACAGTACTTTGTTCGAAAGTACTGTCACCCAAAGTACTGTGAGTGAACTCTGCAGTTTTGTTCTTTTTCTTTGCTTCCTCATAAGCTCTTCTTTGTTCATCATCATAAGAATGCGCTATAACATCTTGAAAAAGCATCTGATTAAGTTCATCTTGAATAGATTGATCCTCAGCAGACAATGAAGATTTTGGCTGATTAGTACTTTTCTCTTGCTCAACAGTTTTAGGTTCTTCATCATGAACAACATCATGTCTAATATGGACTCCATGAACAACATACTATAACTCTTCTCTATTGTGTACAGGTTGATTTTCTTCTCTAACAGGTACATAGTTCATAGAAGGAGTCAAAACTTCAAGATCAAACATCCAATCAGGACCTTTACCCTTCTGATTTTCTTGATCTTCTAAAAATTCAACATGAAGACAATCTTGAACCTTCTTGGTGACTCTATTGTACACTCTAAATCCCTTGCTGTTGGTGCAATACCCCAATAAGTATCCTTCTTCTGACTTGCCATCAAATTTGCCCAAATTATCAATTGTGTTGAGAATAGTGAGAGGGCATCCAAAAGGCTTCATAAATTGAATGTTGGGTTTGTTTCCCATCAGCAACTCATAAGGTGTCTTCATCTGTGGTTTGGTGACTGAAACTCTGTTAAGCACATAACAAGCAGTACTTACAGCTTCAGCCCAGAATTGAATAGGTAATTGTGAATCTGCAAGCATTGTTCTGGCTGCTTCAATCAAAGTCCTATTCTTTCTCTCTGCAACACCATTCTGTTGTGGTGTTCTTGCAATGCTAAACTCCCTCTTGATTCCTTTGTTGGCACAAAATTCATCCACAAGCTTGTTCTTGAATTCAGTCCCATTATCACATCTAATACCTCTAACTTTGAGTCTCAATTGGTTTTCAAAGGCTATGATAAGGTCATGAATAGCATCAAAAGTATCATCTTTAAATCCCAAGAAAAATACCCAACTGAATCTACTGCAATCACCTGTCACTACCAAGCAGTACTTTTTCTTGTTCAGACTTGTAACAGAAACATGACCAAATAGATCCATGTGTAGCAGCTCTAAAGGTTCTCTAACAGTTCTTTCCTCAAGCATCTTGCATGAAGCTTTGTGTTGTTTACCCTTCTTGCACGCCAAACATGAGTGATCATTCTTGTAAGTCTTTGAAGGTAAACCTCTAACTAAATTTCCTTTGACCAATTTGTTGATATTCTTGAAATTTACATGGCCCAGTCTTCTATGCCATTGATGTGCTTCTTCAAGTGTAGCCTTTGCTACTAAACATGTAGCTCTATCAGAAGAGTGAAGACTCTTCATATCCAAACTATACACATCATTGGTTCTTGGTACTTTCAGTATCACCAAGTTATTATCATCAAGCTTGAATTCAGGTGAAAGTATGAGACATTATGTGTCAGTGAATAACACAGGGTGCTTTTTGTCACATATTTGAGAGACTGACAAAAGGTTGAACTTGAGCTCCTTCACATATCTAACATTCTCAAAATCTATGCTCCCTGTCTTTATGGTTCCTTTCCCACTAATTCTTCCACCACTAGCATCATTCCCAAATGCAACTCTTCCTCCACAATATGGCTTAAAATCTCACAGAATCTCCTTGTCTCCTGTCATGCTTCCAGAGCAACCACTATCCACAATAAGATGATCTTTAAGCTCCTCTTCTAGGTTGCCCTGCACAAGGATAAAAAAGTTAGTGCCTTTTAGGAACCCAAGCCATTACTGACTTGTGTTCCCCTTGTGGAGTAACATACTCAAATTCCTTGAGTATGTAATCTTCACAGTTTTTGTAGACAGAATCAAGCATTATCTTTTGTTTCAAAACTTGTGGTGGATTTTCAGCAAAACTTTCTTTTTCAACAAAAATCTCCTTTTCTTTTTCAACAAAATCATCTTTATCAAAAACCTCTATTTCACTTTCACTTGCTGAAAGTACTGTTTGTTCCCCATCAGTACTTTCCTTTTTAACCCATTTGGTTTTAACTTCTGGTGTAGAGTCTCTAGATCTAGCTACTTTCTTGGAGTTGAAACGCCTTCTAGATTGATAGTAATTAGATCTCCTAGGGTTTCTATTCCAAAAGTTGTTTAGTGAAAACTGAGCAGTACTTTGAGAAAGTACTGTTCTTGGCTTAACAGTACCTTGGAAAGTATTTGAAGGTACTGGAGGTTTTGAAAAAGGTCTTCTCTGGTGAGGATACCTATAGTCTGGTGAGAAGTTTCTATGGTTAATCCTATGTGAATGATTCCAAGCTGGTCTAGTCTCCCTTGGGTTTTGGTTGACAGTTCTGTTCTTTGGGAACTTACTTAGGTAATCTGAGTGTAAGTCACAGTCCTTAATCAAATGATCAGGACTAAAACAAACAAAACATAGTTTTTGATCTGTAATCCCAAAATTTCTTCTTCTATGTGTATGACCAAACCTATCCTGTCTTCTAGGTGAATGATTAAAACTGTTTTGACCAAAATTATCCCAAAAAGGTTTAGCGCCAGCTGTATTGTGAAAAGATTTTCTTAAAGGTACTGCTGAAGGTGTAGCAGTACTTTGAGGTGTAGCAGTACTTTGAGGTGAAAGTACTGCTTGGCTTTTAACATCATCTACCTTAGGTGTCTCAACTGTTTCATTTGTGGTTTCAGACCTAGATTGACCTTTAAGCTTTTTCCTAAACTCTAGGTTGTCTACTCCAAAACGAGAAACATCAGGCCTAAGGGGTTGAAAACTTCTAGTGGGATGAGGGACTGCATGATAACCATTGTCTTTCTTAAACTCAGGAGGTGTTTCACTGACTGATTCCTCATTACTAGATGTGTCTGCATAATTAATGAGTTCATCATCACTAGTGGTTATATCCTCAAAATCACATTCATTCTGATCACTAGGTGGGTTTTCTATGCTATTAAAGTCCATACCAAAACCTAGGCCAGTTCTAATGTAAGCTCTTCTCTGTTTTTCAACATAACTAACATGAGAAAGACCTGATTGTCCCCAAGCAGCAAATTTGTCTAGCAATTCATCTCTCTCCTTAGTCAGTTTCTCAATTTCAGAAATCTTACAATTTAACTTCCATTCACTTAGTTTTAACTGATAATCCTGTTGTTCATACTTTTCTGCCCAAGCCATTTCATTATTTTCATGTGTTATTATTTTGGCTTCCATAGATTCTAAAGTAATTTGGTAACCAGCTACTTTAGCCCTAGCCGTTCTACACTTATCTCTTTCAGTCACATAATCATTAAGCACTTTTTGATAAAAGTTATGACACTTAGAACATACCTCAGAGATAGGGGGTGAACTTGGTGAAGTAGCTACCTTGGCAAGCAGAACAGGTTCAGCTTCACACTTCATGCTCCAGTCAAAGCTTCCATAACCATCTCTAGACTCCATAGCAGCATGTCCAGGTTCCTCATCAAAAGCTGTGCTCCAGTCAAACTCTTCCACTGAATCCTCCACAGCTACCATACAGTAGGTTACTGGTTCATCATCAAACTCAGCACTCCAGTCAACCTCTGATAGATTCTCTTGAGCAACCAAAGCTTTTGTTTTAGTAATAGGAATTTCTTTCAACTCTAGCTTTGGTTTCTCAGTCATCCTGTTTGCTTGATACTTAGCAAACCTGCATTCCCTTGCAAAATGTCTAGTCTTTTGACAGTTGAAGCACTCAACCTTGGATTTGTCAAAAGTGATTCCCTATTTTGGTTTGAAGTCAATGCCTCTTCCTGTCTTCTTCATAAACTTCTTGATCCTTGCAGTGATCATAGCAACTTGCCACCTGATATCAATTTCTTCAAGAGCATCCTCTTCAATCTGTGAGAGATCTTTTTCATAAGTAATAGGTATTTGTTGGTGTGGGTTGCTGAGCAAAGGTGGGGGTAGTGTAGGCAACAGTGCTTTGAGCAACAGTACTTTGAGTAGGAGAAGCAGTACTTTTAGTGGAAGTACTGCCTCTCTTTTCAAAAGACACAAAAGCTGTACTATGAGACTTTGAACTTGTTTGGCCATTCATCTCATGCTCATACACCTTCAAATGGTTGTAGAGATCATCAAAGTCCATAGTGTCCAATCCAGGTTGTCCTCTGATCATTGTAGCAATCACATGCCATGTCGATGGCAAACTCCTTAAGAACTTTAGGTTAGCATCTTCAATTGAGATCTCTGCTTTGTACAACTCCAGCATCTTTGAGAAAATTTTGGAATCCGTCATAGGCAGCATCAAGGCCTTCTCTTTCTCCAACTGTGAATGTTTCAAACTGCTGCTTCAACAGATTTCTGTGCATCTTCTTGGAAGCATCATTACCTCCAAACCTTGTCTTGAGAGCAGCCCATAGTTGCTTTGCATCCTTAGCATCATGGAATTTGAGTAGGTGTCCATCTGGAATGGCAGACAAGAGTATGTTGAGAGCCTTCTCTTGATTCCTTATTGTAGCAGCTGGCAAGATGGGTTTAGGTGCTTTAGGTTGTCCAGGAATGTCTACAGGTTCTTCCACAACTTCATTACCATTGACAATCACATTCCACAGTGCATGGTCTGTAATTGCAATATACTGCCTCATCTTCATGCTCCATAGGTCGTATTCTCCCTTCTTAATGATTGGTATTCTTAGTGAGGTGATGGATGGGGTGGAACAGCTTCAGTCGACATCTTTAGGTTTTTGTTGTTAACTAGGTTTAAACGGTTTCTTCTTAGTCAGAGTTTCCACACAAGCTCTGATACCACTTGTTGGATCGATGTACTCTAACCAAACTAACTTAAATAGCTTGTTAAGGGTTTAATAACCTCGGATAAATCCTAAGTTATTAACAATGAAACACTGAGTAATCTCAATTAAGTACGCGGAATTTACTTAACAATGCTAAGAAGATTTAACTTTATTAATAACTCTAAAACTTCTTGTTATGCAGATTCTTTAACAACTCTAAAACTCTAAATAATGAACGTACTTTAGGATTCAAAAAACATATATGAAAACTCGAATATCTCTAATGCCAATCTAGGGGTCCTTTTATAGGCTTAAGGATAACCCTAGTCGGTTTACAATTTGTATCCTTGTACGACAAGTAATCTAAACAAAGAATATTCTAGAATAAACAAAGATTTCCATAAACGAATATAGCAGTTCTTTGGCTTTGCAGTACTTTGACTTCAGCAGTAATTTGACTTTTTACTTAGCAGTACTTTGACTCTTCAGTACTTTGACTTCATCAGTACATTGTCAATCTTTAGCACTTTCATATCCCAACAGCTGACCTAGTTATGATCCATAGGTTAGCACCACTCTCCTCTATTGATTTCCCTTTACCATTTATTTGCTTTAGTTACTTTTATTTGCCTTTAGTAGTTTAATTAATTAATTCCCTATCGAAACCTTTATTAATCTGTGACACTAGAATTAATAGCAATCCAACACACATAGCTCTTGGGACGACCTCGGCTTTACCGATTACTACACTACACGCGACCGGGTACACTGCCCGTTAGTGCATTAGGGTAGACCATAGGTATAACGAGTTAATATAAATATTAAAACCTGGTCAGTAAAACCTGCATCAAGTTTTTGGCGCCGCTGCCGGGGAGTTATATTAGGATTTATATTAAGTCTTTAATTTCGTTTTAAACTTTTCTCACGATCATATTTCAAGTTTTCAGGTACCATGGAAGTTGTTAACATCGATGACCTCACTCTTGAGGAATATTTGGCGTTGACAAGAGCGGAACAAGGGCTGGGTCTCGTAAGACCGGCAATTGGAGCGGATGTTCGTTTCGAAATCAAAGACCAATTTATGAGGGAGCTTCTTGCTAACCCTTTCTCAGGAAACAGGGACGAAGATGCATATGAGCACGTTGAAAATGTCCTATACATCGCTAGCCTTTTCAACATTCCGGGCGTGTCTCATGATGCTATTATGTTAAGAATATTCCCGATGACTCTTACTGGAACTGCTAGAAGATGGATCGAAAGATTGCCCGCCGGGGCAGTTAATACTTGGGCTCTACTCAAGAAGCATTTCATTTAGAGGTATTGTTTGCCGTCGAAGATTTCTAACCAGCTTTTGGAAATACATAATTTCAAGCAAGAAGACGGCGAAACATTGTACCAAGCCTGGGATAGGTACAACGATCTTCTTTACAAGTGTCCTACTAATGATCTGAACAACCAGCAAAAAGTCAACCTCTTCTACAAAGGAATCAACGTACCAACAAGACAGATGTTGGACTATTAAGGACCAATCCCGAACATGACTCCTACTATTGCTATTGAATCCATTCAAAAAATGGCTGATCACTCTCAAAAATGGCATGACGGAGGAAGTACAAGAAACCAAGGTGGAAGTTTTGACGGAATTGCAGCAATCGCCAGCAAAATTGAAAATCTTAGTCGAGATATGCTAAAGATCAGATAAACCGTTCATGCCATCCAAGTGGGTTGCGAAAACTGTGGTGGGGGACATTTGACTAGAAATTGTCCTAAAATTGACAAGGTAGATACGATCGAGGAAGCTAAATATGGAGAGAATAGGCCTTTCTACGGTGATAATCATAATGGGGACTCCCACCGTATTATGAGCGTAATGAAAGAAGAGCTAACCTGGAGGAAATTATTAACAAGTACCTTGTGAATACTACCAAGAGGCAAAAGGAGCAAGAGGAATGGCTTAAAAATTTTTAAGATAATACAAACAAGAGCCTCTCTTCCCATGACATATCACTAAAAAACTTGGAAATTTTAATTGGAAAACTTGGCGACGAGGTACAAAGAAGAAACGAGGAACATAAGAGCAAATCTACTATATGTAAGGCTGTATTCTCTGATAACAACAAATACTCTGATGAGTCTGATACTGACGGCGAAAGTGAGTTACTCCGTAATCACACCTCGGAGTTATGGCGTAACCCGAATTTAAGCAAAGACGCGGGCACCAAGGACGATAACCCTAAAAGGAGAAGTCATTGGTGTAAGGCTAATGCAATTGATGATGGGGAATGCTACAGCTTATGGGCCTCATGTCATCCTCGGAAAACCTGCGATGTGGGAGTTGATAAAGAAAGGGTAAAAGATGACAGATACATGTGGACTACACCACCTACCAAGCATTACTGCAAACCTTTACTCGTCATGGAAGATGAAATTACTCACGCTTGGCCAACGTGCAATCCTTTTCGTGAATATTGCAACGGATGAGGCAATGTGAAGAACGAAGTTTGGATATGCCCACATGAATCTGGGAGGCATGACGTTGATTTTGGAAATATATCATTCAGATATTGGTATTCGATAAGATTCGGGGACGCGATAATTAATTCGGCTTTGTTCAGAAATCTGGAACTCAAATATGAAAAACATATTCTTCGAGGAAAGACCATTAAGCCCCTCGATGATATTCCTTCTGAAGGTGAAAATGAAGAAGGAACTCAAAATCATTGGTGTGAACAAATTAAGACCAGTGACGGAAACATTTGGGCTTCCTGCAACCCTTTTGAGTATGAATGTGACGGGGGAAGCAGCATTGAGAGGACTGGGGAAGACGAGTTCCTATGGACTTCAACTAATGATTCTGAAAGAACAGACTTGCCTTGGCCAGATGATCTCGGATTCGAAGATTGGGTCAGAATCAAATACGGAAAAATTAACGCGTCAACTAAAGAGAAAATCTGGAATGGATGTATGAGTAAAGCTCAACCTAATAACGAAATTCCTAATGAAAAATCAGAAGATGACACCAAGGACTCGTCAAAAGTAGAAAAAGAAGAATGCAAGCAAATACTCGTAGAAAACAATGACCAACTTGAAGATACCGATTCCGACGACGATGATTTCGATTATCTCGAGTTACAAGGCGAAGACGGTTTCATTGACCCAGATGATGAAGTACATGAGAAAAGAAGATGCAAACTTGCCTAAAAATATGAGTTTACGCGATACCAATTGGGACCTGAAGAAAAATTTTGCAAGATCCGGAAGATTGAAACCAAAGAATATCTCCGCACTGCCACAAATGTCGGTTGGGTTAGGCGTAATTTAAGGAAAGACATGGAAGAGGTCGGGGATGTCCAAAGGTCCCCATGAAGACCCGCGGCTCTGAGTCTAACTTAAAGACTCATAAATAAAGAAAAGTGCTCTTTCGGGAGACAACCCGAATTATTCTTTTCTTTTGTTTTATTTTCATTTCTGTTGGGTTTTGTGTTTTAACCATTTTTGCAGGAAACGAGGAAAAGATTACTACTACAGTTTGCTGATCTGAACAGAGTTACGGCATAACTCATGTATATGATTACGCCGTAACCAACCTTTTGCAGCAGAATCATTAGACGCATTACCAATTACGGCGTAATACCATCTCTATGGTTACGCCGTAACCACTCGCTTTGCAGCTTATGTCAGGTTTTGCCAGTTACGGCGTAACTCGTTCAAAAGAGTTACGACGTAACCTTCCTCTGGTTTAATTCTTTCATTTTAAAACATAATAACCTTGTATTAGTATTTTAAATGAACTTTATGGGTGTGTTCCCTGTAAACCCTCACGAGACTTCACTCGTCCACTTGGGACACCAAGTGGTTTAAAAAGCTTGTTGCATATGCTAAATGCAACCGTGATTCCTACGAAAGTGAGTTAGGCTTGTTTTCTTTTATTTTTATTTTTAGAATTATGCTTGTCGGTAGTGTGATTTCAGGGATTGAAGTTTGTTCATGACGCTTATACGAAGGCACGTCTTTTTTTCGTGGGCCTTCTCTCTTTATGGAGCAAATTTCAGGGAAGTTCTCTCTCCAATTCTACTTTTCTCTTCACCTTTATTTAATGCTTAGTACAAAAGGGACTTTGTACAATTCAAGTTGGGGGACGGGAGTAGAATTATCTCTTGAACAATATTTTGCCCTCAGTTTTTCTAGTTTATTTTGAAAAATTATGCCATTTTTTAAATTTTGACATGTTTTTCTTAGCCTAACTAGATTAGACCTTAGCCAAGCACATACAACCCTTGACATTATATGGTTAGATTAGCCTTATCCGTTTCCCAATTTTTACCCCAAATCCACCAAATTATGAGTGTGTCGGTAGCTTGTAAACTTTAGAACTTAGCCTTTGCATCATTTGGAGACCATAGACGAGGTATGTTGAGTTAGCTCGATGTATTTGGACTTTTCAGTTTTAGAAGGCAATATTATAGGATTATCACCCAAACAGCCTACCATTGTGTGTCTTTCGATTAGTCACATCGACTTCTCGACCCCCATGTGAAACCCTTTTGTTGCACTCACCTTTAGTGCAAGATACCCCTAGATACACCCATCTGAGCCACTCCTTTCATATTGATAGCCCCATATATTATTTCGATACACCCATACACCTTAGCCTACCCTATAGTCTTTATTTGTAATTGGGAAGTCATCATTTGCCTAAGTTCAAGGTTCAAGTGGAAAGGTTCGGAAATCACGCTTTCATAGACAACTTTCTTGAAGATCATTGAAGACCCCCCGAATTCCCATTGTTCATCTCAAGTGGGGGAATATTATGTTATTATTGTTATGTTGAAAAAAAAAAAAAAAAAAAAAAAAAAAAGTTGTTATGTTATTAAGTTATGGTAAAAGTGCATTGTTATAAGCACTATTGTTATGAGCTTAGTACATTTAGTATCGAGGAGGCCACTTCAGTCATATTTGAAGATTGAAGTTAGTAACTATGCCAGCAGCTGAAGAAAAGGTAGTGTGCCCATCACGACGTCCTCTAATGACACATCTACCTTACATTTCATGAACCGGTTTCTTGACTTCGAAGCTTGAACTTTGGGCGGACGGTAAGTGGTGATGACTTGGTTATAGATTTAGACTACCTGCTTGTTTTTCATTTTACACCAATTACATATCCCATGTCTTATCCTACCCTTTAGTCATGAAGCGTGTCTACGTGATGCAGCGAGCAATCTTTGGTGTCTTGGCCATGGATTTGGTGATGTATCATTGATTTTGTCCACTTCGCCATGACATGTTAGTAATGACGAGTCACCCCTTAACCTTTGTCATGTCTACCCATATTGCCTTCGAGAATTGTTTAGCCCTTAACTCTAGTGGTGGAGATTTGTGTAACCGCCAAGCTTATGATAGAATACATGCTATGACTATTCAATTGAGTGATCACCCCGAAATTGACACTTAGAATAGTTGATAGATTTGAGTGTTTGTTCCTCTTTCGTGAGGTGTTCGGCTTTGTTTTATTCTAGCATAAGGGATTTGTAAACTTATATTTTCCAGGTTATGGAAGATATCTTTTTAGGAATCTTTCTAATAAGGTCTACTTGAGGAAAAGTAAAGTTCAAGTGGGGGGATGTTTGATAAAATCAAATAGTCCTGATTATTAAGTGTCAATTTCCCCCGATAATGCTTGTAATTTATATCATTTATATGGATTTACGCTTGTTTTCCATTTTTTTCTATTTTCAGGTAAATTACGAGCATTAGAGCTAAAGAGACGCGGAACTGGAGAAATATCTAAATATTTATCACAATATGCCATTTTGAAGAAGTTACGGCGTAACTCCACTCTCACATTACGCCGTAACTATTGCGTGACTCAAAATACCAACTTATCAAGAGGTTACGGCGTAACTCTTCCCAAAGGTTACGACGTAACTACATTAGGTCAAATGAGGATCCACGCCGCTGATAGTTACGCCGTAACTACTATCAATTACGGTGTAACCATGTTTATTGAAGACTACGGCGTAACCACTTATAAGGTTACGCCGTAACTAGCAGATCTAGCGCTATTACGGAGTAATTAAAGGTTACGGCGTAACTCTTGTTATAGTTACGCCGTAACTTAGATCTGGCCTATAAATACCCACGAATTCCAGCATTTCTAATCATCCCATTCCACACACAAAAACCAGAGAACGTGGGAAAAAGCTAGAGGAAGGTCCAGAGGAGCATACGGAGCTGTCTCCAAGGGAGAAATCACACCCCTACGATAAGCATTAGCATTTTATATTTCTTTTACTTTCAATTCATGTATTTCGTACCTTTGAATATTGAATTGGTTTGTATGATTAATATGAGCGGCTAATCACCTCTTGGTGCTGACCTAGTTATGATTCCTTAATTGTTTTGTCTGTGTTTATATTACTTCCGCATAATTATTTCTAAGTGTATGCATGCATAGTTTATTGGTAGCCACCCTTGGTTTGGTAGTTTTGAATAGCGGTAGAGGCCAATTGCCTAGGAGATATGACCAACTGACCCTAGGTGAGCGGACTGAGACGAGAAGGGTAAGATATGACCAACTGATGACCCTTTCTACTTGTGCGATTTGACCTACTGATCACCTATCGTTTGGATGAACTTAAGAATTAGGGGGTGCGTGTCTAAGTTCCTAACGGCCGGGCATTCACTATTATAAATCTAGCATGTAGCGGTACTTAATGACTTGGCTTAGGGGACCAGGAACAACAGGACTTATGAGGGGACACCTGACTTCTCCGGTGGTGGTATCTTTGCTGATAGGTTAGGGCGAATTGACCAAATGATGTCCTCTCGACTTTGATCCCACCTGAAGTAATTGGAAGTAAGTAGACATAGACATTACTAGCTAGGAGGATTAACTAGGTTAGCACCACTCTCCTCTATTAATTTCCCTTTACCGTTTATTTGCTTTATTTACTTTTATATGCCTTTAGTAGTTTAATTAATTAATTCCCTATCAAAACCTTTATTAATCTGTGACACTAGACTTAATAGCAATCCAACACACATAACTCTTGGGACGACCTCGGCTTTACCGATTACCACACTACACGCGACCGGGTACACTGCCCATTATTGCTTTAGGGTAGACCATAGGTATAACGAGTTAATATAAATATTAAAACATGGTCATTAAAACCTGCATCACCTATTTTTTATAATTTAAATATCTCTTAAACCGTTAATCGTTAAGCAAAAATAATTACACCATCGCGACGAGCATTTAATTATCTTTCTATAGACGGGCACTTTGATATACTTTCGAAAAAAGAAAAAAGAAAGTCATTTTTTCACGTTTTTTTGTCTTTTTTTCGTTTTTCTTCGAAACTGGAATTTGCATGAAATATCATATATGATTTAAAACTAATTTGAAGCTCACATGTGATATTAGTGTTAAATCACATATGATATGTAATATCATATGTGATACTAGTGTTAAATCATATATGATAAATCACATATGATATACATATCATATATGATTTAACACTAATATCACATGTGGTATTCAAATTAGTGTTAAATATCATATATGATTTTTTCTTGCAAATTTCAGTAACGTAAAAAAACGAATAAAAAACGTGAAAAACAAGAAAAAAAAAATTGTCGAAAGTATATAAAAGTGCCTATCTATAGAAAGATAATTAAATGCTCGTCGTAATGGTATATTTTTTTTCGCTTGACGATTAACGATTTGAAAGATATTTATATTTGAAAAAAAAAAAGATGAAAGTGGTTTTTTTAATTGTTGGGATTAATCTCATCCATTATATCTAATAAAAATGGAGGGTGGAGATTGATCCCTTTGTATATAAAGAAGTTTTTGTCATCTTAAATCATTATTTAAACATAACTGGTAAAACAAAATATAACTAGTCATCAAGTTAGATAAGGTTTTTTTTTTCCTTCAAAATTTGAACCCACAACTTATTTGCATTATATTCCACGTATTAGTGTTTTACTCAACAAGATTTTACTATCACCTTTATTATGTAACTAGCGGGTTAACCAGCGGCAGTGCGTTGCATTCGATCATTTTATTTACGGGAATGAATTTGCCAAAGTTTTTTTTTTTTTTTTTCTGAATTGATGCTCGATCCAACCTTAGCATTAGATACGCCTGTAAAAAGGAACAAACTATATAACTTACAGGGAAGAATGAGCATAAACAAAATGTTACACAACGCAAATGCAAAACTATTTAACTATGCTCTAACTTAAACCACATGATTATCTAATTAACATATTATGTGATTGTAGCAGTTTAAGTTGCAAACAGTCATTTTGAAAACGCACATCTACACACTTCATTGGTTATCTGATTTATAAATAAACATATAAGCACTTAATAAGTAATCCATAACCCAGCTATTATAGGCATTAGGTGTACACCTTTTATCTTATTTGGTGCTGTCTAATTTCATATCTTTCAGAATAGTTTTACACTTTTATATGCTTCCCTTGGTCACATAATAAAGCTAGCACTTATATATGTATATTTAATATTATCTTAGTACTTTTTGCATGGTTCTCACAGAATTTGTATAACAGGTAAAATTCCCATCAAATGCTTATATAATTCTAGTAATTTTAACTTGGTTCTCGCAAGATTTATCTGCTTATATAAGATGAAAAACGCGAAAATGCAGGCATCGACCGTAGCTACTCGGTATCTGTAAAACTGTCTGATATAACTCTATAAGTGTCTTATAGACAATGCATCAAGTTGTTACCTTTTATTATTAAATGAAGGACAACTGAGAGATGACAATGCATTGCAATGAGTTCTTAGAAAGAGAAAAAAAAAACATACCAATTTATAAATTAGGCTGCATAGAAGTCAGAAGAGCTGAAGGGCCATTTTCAGTTTATTTTGCTTCCATTTTGGCAGCTTGTAGAAGGCTTCTTTAGTCACTGCAAACTTCTCCATGAATTCAGCGGATGACAGGTATGTCTGCATATAGCAAGTTTTCAATTTTCAATTATATATAAAGAAATCATATAACTCCTTATAAATTATTTTTTTCACAAATAACACCTCTCTCTTGGTTACATCAATATCTGCAGTAGTATCGGAGGATGCTGTTGTAAGGCGGTTAAATGGGTATAATGTGAGCCCTTCCTTGTCTCCAACGTCATTTTCTTTAGCATCTTCATACTGCCTGTTTCGGAATCTTCTCCATATGACCAAGTATTTCAGCAAAGGCCGCAAGTAGTTCCACCTCTGATTTCAATACGTGGTGGTCTAGTCCCCTGTTTGATTCGGGCGCATTATGGGGGCAATCATGTGAGGAATTTTTGCCTCAAACCCATCATCTTTATGCCTGCAACTTATAAAAGTATCGTAGATCAGCAATTTTCTTCATCAACATTAATGCTGCTGTTTCACGCCATTCCATTGAGCTAACAGGGTTTCACGCCATTCCTTTCTTGAAATCTTCTGAAGACGTGTGAGCAAACCCTGTTACAAACATCACGACATAGAAAATCCCCTCTCATAATTTGCAACATAAATCTAGCATCGAAGAATAATACGTGCGTCTAACTCTACTTTAATACAGCAATTTAAATGCTCCAATTTAGACCAATAATATTGCTTACCTAACGCTACTCGGAGTCCTAGCGCTTAACTTCATTGTTCAAGATTATTTCTGTAGGTGATTGTAGTTTATATATAGCTATACCTAAAAGGTCTTTTCTTCCAACTTATGTTCAAACTCATGAGCTTATATAGGGGGCGTTTGGATCAGCTTGTTTGGGTTGCTTATGGGCTAATTCAACCTTAACAAAGCCGAAAAGCTCATTCGGCGGACCTTTAAGAACATGTAATCGAATATTATGCGCGACATATATAGCGTGAAACAACAGCATCAATGGAATTTTTCTGAATTGAATATTAACGAAAAGCTCAATGGAATGGCGTGAAACAGCAGCATCAATGGAATTCAATTCAGAGGGATCAACTGAATATTATGCGCGACATAACGATGACTGATAAGAAAACGATAAAATGTTAGGTAAAAACGACCCAATTCACACCTTTAATGCTGCTGTTTCACGGTGGCTCCGAACACCCATTAAGAAGCACCAAAAATCCGATAATACCAAACACAAAGTTACTTTCCATTAAAAATCTAACCGTGTCTGTCTCTTCGAGGAGTTCAATTAATTATCGAATTTTCGTTAAACAACTGTTTTTACTGTTAAAACATGTTGCTATTATAAGTACCAAAAAATAAATGTCTTGAAACTTAAATATGATTAAAATACATGTATAGTTAATTATCTTGGTCCGAAAAACAAAGACTAACCTTGTAAGACAACATCTTTAGGTTCAGTCTATCTGGTTCAAGCAACAGCCCGTGGCATCCACTGTCAATAAATTCGTTTGCCACATTCCTAACTGACCCATGCTTACTATGCCTGTGAAAGTCCCTGCAACAGGTTCCAATGGCACATGTAATTAGAAAAGTTACGTAGTACTCATATTCAAGATAATGCTGGTACTGGTATATATTTCTATTTATTCGGCTACTATTATTGATTAAATGATGATACCTGAATTATAGGCAGAGTAGGGAGAGCAAGATCGGAACGAACATGGTCAAAGAACCTCTATGATCTCCATGTACACAATTCAGCACCTACTCTTGTCAATGTGTCACTTTTTTTCGTCACACCATAACAACCCGCCAACTAAGTGTTGTATTCTTTTTCTAAACAAAAAGTAACACATTTTTTCTGTAACAAATCTATACCGATACTCTGAAGCATAAATTCTCTTTGAGAAATGTTAAATCTTTTGTTTATCATCTGCCCATCCTTTTAATTTTACATGTTCGTATACTTTTTATCTAAAGTATATAAAGTGAGAGACCTAAATAATTAGCCCATATTGTTGGCATTTGTGTATGCCCGACTCCGAAATTGAGTATCCATAGTACATGACTGTCATGTGTATAATAAGGCTCAGGTCAGCGATCATGTAAGTGGTACCCAAAAACCCACCATGGCTGCAACCATGTGGTCGCCATGCCAACATACAGGTTTTGGCAAACGACACTTATCAAAACGGCAAATACTGACAGATCTCATCATTGCCTTTGCTATACCATGCACTATAGTACATTTTTCACCATGTGTCCCACTACCAAAGTCATTAATAAGAATTAGCAACAAACAACCAATAGGAAACTGCATTAACCACCTAATCATCTCAAAAAAAGAAAAAAAAAAGCAACAACACAACAAAACATCAACAAAGTTATTGGTCCGACAAACTTAACCATCTAATGATATCAGCAGAGCGCATAATAACGTGCAGAGCGCGTTTTCAAAAGCGTCAAAGAACCACACAAATGTAGTAATATCATCACGATGTGTAACCGGATTAAAGGGTATCGGACCCGCCATGGCTGCAAACACCACACTCGTGGTGCTGCCCTGCCAAGATACGGGTTACTTTCACCCAATACGATGAATATCAACCACACAAATGTAGTAATATGATCATGATTTGTAACCGGATTAAAGGGCATCAGACCCGCCATGGCTGCAAACACCACACTCGTGGTGCTGCCCCGCCAAGATATGGGTCACTTTCACCCAATACGATCAATAACAAACATACAAATGTAGTCGCATCATCATCGCTTGTAACTTTCAAATATTATAAGCCGACCTGGGAAAATCAAACAAAACAAATCATAAGCACAAAATCCCAAACTAAACACTCATGCCCTAGCTAAGTATGCAAAAATTTTAATTATAATTAAAATTAAAAAAACTTGTTCCAGGATTAAACACAAACACGCATACCTAAATTACATACCTGCAATTAACCACCACCATCAAGCAAACCCCCTTGCCTCATTTCTTATAACAGTAACTAAGAATTGAGGATTTGAAAAGCCACAAAAGAAAATACGGTTAAACCCAAACCCATTAGGTTTGAAGTTAAGTAAACCTCAATCGGTGTTGTAAATCTTAGATAGATAGCGAGAGAGATAGAGGATGGGTGAGATGGTTCTAGACCGACATAGTTACAAGATGGTGTGTGTGTTTTATGTTTGTGTTTTGTAGGTTTTGGAACATCCAAGGGTTCTCTGGATTTTTCTAGGAAGTGAAGAGGAAGAAGACGTGGAATTATAGTGGGAAAATAAGGCTGCACTGTTTATGAATGCACTGTTCATGCCATGCCTTGTACTGTTCATGCACTCGTACAGTAATCACTTGGCTGGCCACTCATGTGCTGTCAAATGTACAAATTATCACTAATAACACTCAACCAACCAATAGAAAAGAAGATTAGCAAGGTAAATGGCTTGCTTTGGTTAACCCACAAAATGCCTTTTAGTATATAGATATAATGCCAGATCAGGTTACATTTTACGAAAAAACAATAAACAATTACAGTACTTACTAAAAATGAATGGGAGATGATTTGCAATGATTTGAAAACCGGGTTGTTGATCAACTCAACATTGGGTCACCGATTCGACTCAAACAAGTTTCCCATAAAATGAAACAAAAAACAATAGTTTGGCTTACCGAAGACTTAGAAAACTTGTAATATATAATATCAAACTCACATAGAATATGAGTATATGACAAATGGGGGTGATACATATGAGAGTGTTTGAATGTAGTTTGTAATTTCAATTTCTAGAGGTTGTTGAGTTTAGATTGGACTACCCCATCTCTTCAACATTAAAAAGAATGTATGAAGTATCCGAATTGTGGACTGCAATCACTTGGATATAATTATGGTTCAGTATTGTGCTGATATGTAAAGAATGATAGTCTTGTATGTTCCAGTTTGATTGGCTATTTGGTAAGCATCATTTTACTAAAAGTGTTTGTCTTTGGAAAGGGTCTATTTATGGAAAGGGTCTTTAGAAGCAATGTGACACATATGAACCGTTCTATTGTATTCCAGGGTCTATCGCTTATATATTAGTGAATGTTATCGTTGAAGCTACTATAAATTCTATGTATGATCATGTAAGGTAGACATTCAGTTCTTTAATGTATTTAAATATTGTATTGTATTGTTAACAAATTCATTAAGCTAGCTCGTTCAACAAGCCATGTATCTAGTATATTAAAACGAACACAATCTTCTATGACCTCTCAATATATTCCACATGAACCGACTATAGAGCGATATGAGATTATGAGTCATGAAAAATCATAGAAACATGCAGTGCCATATATCATACTCCGTATATCCTTTTTCGGCCATCAAAATTTATATAGTAATAAACGTAAGTTACACCCAAAATAACAATAAACAAGCTATTAAGGCACAAGCGCACATGCTCTTAAAACCATAAACCCACCCTTTACAACTCAAAATCATCCCTGTAATATCTAAGTGAAGATAGTGTACATTTTGTGAAAGCTAATTAGTATAGAGTATCTGGTTTGGAAAACCACATTGGGTGGGGAAAAGAATTTCTGTTTGAATATACACTTTGGTTCTATGTGATAGTTAAATTGTGATGTGTACTATGTTGAAGGTTGTTGTTGGTTTATAACTTTGTGCAAAAGATAAAGTTTAATTCGACAATAATCTTCAACTTATACAATTCTCATGTTTTTCTACTCTAACTTATACAATTCTTCATTTAACTTAAAAAAAATCAACTTCAACTTATACAATTCTCATATTGTTTTAAATAAACTTCAACTTATACAATTCTCATATTGTTTTACTTAAACTTCAACTTATACAATCCTCATATTGTTTTACTTAAATAAATCGACGTAGTTAGCAGATAAAACCCAAGTCAAAATATAATTCTAACAAAAAAAAAAATAAAATACCAGATAAAACAATAGTCAAAATTAACGAAATTTCCACTAATAATGTAAAAGGTGATTGGGCACGCCGCACGAATCTAGAATTGCTAATGAGAAGCAAAACCCGTTTCCTTGATATAAGGTTACCGATGAAAGTGGTGGTCACCAGTGAAAATATAATTCTAACAAAAACAAAGAAAATACCACGGATAAAACAATAGTCAAAATTAACAAAATTTCCACTAATAATGTAAAGGTGATTGGGCACGCCGCACGCATCTAGAATTGCTAATGAGAAGCAAAACCCGTTTCCACGATATAAGGTTACCGATGAAAGTGGTGGTCACCGGTGAAAAGATGACTATGAACAAGTGTTAATTAGCAAAAATTGAATGAGTTACGATTACGGAATTGATGGAAGTGAAGACAGTGCACATTTTGTAAAAGGTAATGAGTATAAGTATCAGCTTCGAAAACCCACATCCGGTGGGGGCAAAGAATTTCAGTTTGTATATATACTTTGGTGTTATGTAATAGTTATATTGTGCTGTGTACTATGTTGTTGGTTGTTTGTGCTTGTTTTTTTTTTTTTACTTTTGGTAATAAAAAAATAAAAATATCAAAGCACAATATAAAAGATAACAAAAACACTCGCTCTTAATCATCAACGATTAACATATTTTGACTTGCAGTAAAAAAAAAATTAAAAATATTAAAACAAAATACAAAAGATAACGACAACACTCGCTCTTAATCATCAACTAATTCAATTCTCACATTTTTAAAATCTTTTTATTCTTGTGTCTCGAACTTCGTGAAGAACTCCGTTCTATCTCTCCCTACTTACGAACAAAAAAATGGGTCTACGACCCAGTTGTACACTCCCTTCGTTCTACGAACCCTTGTTGATTCTGAACTTCATTCGTGAGATGGAAAAAGGACGCATCCTTTGTTGCATCTGGCGCGAGATGATAAAGAGAGAGCTACGTCTATCGATGAGCAGCGGAGCTTTCTTTAGTTAGTAAGGAGCTTTGTTAAAGAGATTAGAGAAGGGCTGTTACAACGAAAGAGAAAAGGTTTTCTTTTAAAGCTATAGAGTGAATTCAGAATTCAAGAGGAAAGGACTAGTTGTTTACTTTTATGGAAGCTAAGGTAAGAAGTCAATCACTTTCAGTATCTCTTGCTTCTTTGGCTCTTATTATTCCCATGATTCCCCGTTGCACCTATTCTCCGCAACCGTCGGTTCAGATCTATCTCGGTTACGGTCACTGTACTCCACTTGTTCCCTTTCATTCACTGCACTCCACTCGTTCCCTTTCATTCAAAGGAATTCCTTTCTTGGCTATGAAAAGCATCTGTGCTAGTGCTGTACTGACTTACGAACAAGCAGTCCAAGGCCTTACCTTTCCTTACCGAAGAATAAGCAGCTATTTTATCCACTATATTTTATACAAATTTTCAAATTTCTTTTGTCAAAAACAAGTTATTCACATGCCTCAATTACCAATCATACCAATTATTTTGTTATATATCCCATGTATTGGTGTATTACTCAACAAAATTTACTACCACCTTTTTTTATGTTATGTGCGGTTACGTTTTACGAAAAAGCAATAAACAATTACTTACTAATTCATATAAGTACTCAACCTTCTTAGATTAAAAATTGGTGGTAAATTCAAGTGTGATGACTATAAATGAATGAGAGATGATTTGCAATATATGTTTTGAAATCCAGGTTGTTAATCGACTCAACACTAGTCACGGGTTTGACCCAAACCACGTTTTTTCTTAAAATAAGAAAGAAAAAATAGTTTGGCTTATACCAAAGACCCACTATTGATTAAAAATTTGTTAGTGAACTGAGAGTGTGATTAGAAATTTGATATTATGTTGGTGGGTTGGCTTACGTCATGAGAGTTAAAAGTGATATAAGTTTGATGATCAATTTCACATATTACTTTATATCGGCTCTTAACTTTTTTTAAGAGAACTATTTATTTACACCTCCACTTGTTTTAGGAGAAACAAATTATTTACACGTTTTAATCACCATAGGCACTTGTTTCTTGAATGTTCATACCTGAGACAAGTATGGCATAAAATGAAGACCTTCTCGCATCTTGAAGGTGCACATGATCAGTATGGAGCTTTGCTAGAAGACTCGTAGTCAAGAGTAGCTTTGCATGCATGCAGATTTTTTAAGTGGTCAGAATGAAAATTATGTCCTTAAAGTATAAAAGAACACATCAGGTGAAAAAGAATGTTTCAGCAATAGGGTTTATAAGCAAGTAAAAGAGATCCAGCAGGTCTATACGTACTTGTTCGAAATTTCATTGCATTGTGTTTTTATTTTTGGCGAGTTGGTTTTTGTGTTTTGGTTATTATGATCATGGCATGTCATGGTTCATCGACCAAGTAGTACTGTCTTTTTTTCTTGTGTTATTTAGAGACTATTCCATAACCTTTGAACGTACATAATCGATTCATTATATATAAAAAGCTTCGCAGGTGTGTTAGAAAAAGTATAAATTTCAAGTTCACTATCGCCCTCTCATTAAGCGAGCCACTAGAGTTATAGATTAATGTAGTTCTTCAATTTTATGCTAAAGTTACTTATACAAATCATTGACGCTACACATGTGTACTTGTTACAAGACCCACAGTTGACTAGAAAGTTTACGATTGAACCGAGAGTGTGATTAGATTTAGGAAGTGGCGAATGTGTTTAGTCATTTAATCAAATACATTTGAGTGAAATGACGGTGGCAGTATCGATGGCAGAATTGGTGATATGATGGTGGTGACGGAAAAAGGCAGGAGCGATGATTACGAGTGAATGTTAATCAACAGTAAATGATTGATAGATGATTTGATACATGATTGATTATGTTTGCATTATACAATCTAAGGTGTTACTATATGTCTTTAGAGCTAACTTTTGCAAAAGTTTACTTGTACCAATTTTCTGTTCCCACATCGGGTGGAAGTAAAATTTTTCATTAGATTATATAGTGTCGCGTATAAAAGACTTACGAGTTGAGATTGGATATTATGTTTGTGGTTGGCATAGGTGACAAGAGTTAGTTATCAGAAAACTCTTGCGCGTTGTGTCAATCTCAAATTAATATAGGTTCTTAATTTATTTTTTAAGGGAAACACAAATTATTTACACATTTTAATCATCATACGTAGTTAGTAAAACAAAAATAACAGCTAGTCATCAATTTATATAAGTTTCTTTTTTACGAAGTGATATTAGTTCTAGTTCATTTAGGTGTTTAGCAGACGGTTGAACGAGAGATGATGGTGACGAAGAAGTGATGGTTGTCACAAGTGAAATGATTATGAAGGATTTAATTAGTAAAGAGGAGATGATTTGCTACGTGATTATGGAACTGAAGTGATGACACAACAATATCCACTTAGTGGTGGTTTTAACTTTATTTATAAAGATCTTGTTTGTTTTAGTAGCATTACTGTCAATTCTTTCATATACATAAGAACACAAAACTTATATTAATGAGAGGTGATTTTCACACGCTTTTATTATTTATTTGCACACTTCAACTTATGCAACAACCGTTGTACATTTTTTCATTATGCTTCTTTAGGTTCTACAACAAAGTGTGCGTTTAAAGAAGAAGAGTGTCCCAATCACCTCCTTATATTAATATTAGCTGATTATAATCTTCCCTAAATATCAATTATCAAACAAAATACTACTCATAAACCAGTTTTCTAGTTTAAGCGTCGAGCCACCGAGTCACGGTTCAACCGGGTTTTTGCTCAAAATCGGCATCTGGTCATTCGACCGAGTCAGCCCGAGTTTTAAAACAAGTGCCTATAAGAATCTAACCTTCAACTTTTACATGATTTTACTTTTAATAATTTGTTTATATAATTAAAGTTTGCCTCACAATATATATTATCGAATATTTATATAAGTCCGTCACAACGCGAGAGCAATAAATACCTTGTTATAATCAAAATTTACTCTCTATTCGATACGATTATAGGAAATTAAAAGAATAAACAAATACTCAAAATCCAAAAAAAATCTACGTAGCTTGTACCATATTCAAATTGCTTGCTTTGCATAGGCTAAAGAATGGTGATGAAGCTTATTTCCATCTTAAAGTTTAAAAGAACACATCAGCCGGAAAGAATGTTCCAACAATAGGGTTTATATGTAGGTACAAAAGATCGAGCAGGTCTATACTTTTTTTGAAATGTTGTTGTAACGTCTTTTTTATTTTTGGCATGTCGGTTTTTGTGTTTTAATTAGGTTATTATGATCATGGCATGTCATGGTTCATCGAGCCGGTAGTAGTGCATTTGTTTCTTGTGTTATATGGAGACTATTCCATAACATTTGTATGCATATAAACGATTCATTATATATAAAAAGCTTTGTCGGGGTGTTAAAAAAAGTATAAATCACAAGTTCATTGTCGTCCCTCATTGAGCGAGCCACTGGTTGTCGTGTACTCGTGTGTACTCCATATATGACATATCTCGTACTTATCGCACTTTCATTGTATCAAACAATAAGTGATCCAAACATTAGCGGACCAAGGATTAAAGGTCACCAGGTGCATTTCATAAGGCTAAGGAGAATCGAAACACAAATGTAGTTCTTCAATTATATGCTAAAGTTACTTATATAATCATTGACACTACACATGTGTACTTGTTTCAACACCTTTAGCTGATTAGAAAGTTTGTGATTGAACTGAGAGTATGATTAGAATTATGAAGTGGTGAATGTGTTTTGTCTTTTAGTTTAGTGAATTTGAGTGAAATGACGGTGACACTAACGATGACCAAAACGGTGATATGATGGTGGTGATGGAATAAGGCCGGTGTGATGATTACGAGTGAATGTTTGCGTTGTACACTCTACGAGTGAATAAGGCCTTATTAATCGGTTTGGTAAAAATCGGTCGAGCATACCGATTAATCGGATGAAAATCGGCCAAATCGGACCAAAATCGGGTAAATCGGCTAGCGCATGTACGGATAGAAGTCGTCCAAATCAGCCATAAAGCGGCCAAATAAAAAAAAATCGGCTAGATTGGCCAAATCGGCATATAAGTTTCAAAATTTTATAATTTTATATATAAAAAATCAAATTCGATTAATCCCGCTAACCGATTAATCACTAAGCGGTACTCTGCCATCCAACTACCGCCTAACGATTTTAGCAACCTTGGTTTATAAAGCTAAATTTTGTAAAAACTTGTATCAAATTTTTGTTCCCACATAGGGTGAAGGTAAGATTTTTCACTTAGTTATATAGTGTGGCTTGTAGAATATTGACAAGTTGAGATTTGATGTTATGTTGGTGGTTGGCTTAGGTAATAAAAGTTAAGTATGCGATAGCTTTTAGGACATGTGTTAATCATTAATTAACATTGGTTCTTAAC
Source organism: Chrysanthemum makinoi (assembly GCA_910596185.1). Taxonomy (NCBI): domain Eukaryota; kingdom Viridiplantae; phylum Streptophyta; class Magnoliopsida; order Asterales; family Asteraceae; genus Chrysanthemum; species Chrysanthemum makinoi. The sequence continues at coordinate 330,211,041 of OU343221.1, forward strand.
TTTTTTAGGAAGACATAACTTATTTTAAGAAAAACAAATTATTTACACATTCTTTTAAAGAAACAAATTAATCGCCAATCATCATGCATACGTAATTAGTAAAACAAAATAATAGCTAGTAATCGAGCTAATCATCAAGCTACATAACTTTTTCTCACAAATTGATATTTGAACCCACTACTTATTCGCATTATGTTGTATTAGTTCTAGTTCATTTAGGTTTTCGTTAGATGGTTGATTTGGTTGAACGAGGTGATGATGACGAAGAAGTGATGGTTGTCACTAATGAAATGATTATGAATGAATTTAATTCAGAAGAAGAGATGATTTGCTACATGATTATAGCTATAAACAAAATTTACTCTCAATTAGATGCCATTATATGAGATTAAAAGCATAAACAAATACTCAAACTCCAATAATAAACTACTACTAACTTGCATCAAATTCATATTGCTTGCGTTGCATAAGCTTGAGAATGGTGATGAAGCTTATTATCATCTTAAGGTTGCCGCACTAAGTGACTACCATTACAAGGCCAAGTCGTGTTTACGCAAACATTAGCTATATGCCTATATCTTCAAAGGCTTCACATCGAAAATGAACCCGCTTCTCATTTTTTTTAAGTTTCATATACTCCTACGAGAGCCTACAATATGAAGATACAAAGTAAAAGAATGAAATAAAAATTGGTTTTACCAATGTGAGATTGTCACAACTCACAAGATAAAAACAAAGTAGAAAAAGCCTAAAAAAATATAAAAATTAGTTCCATAAATGATATCTCAGTTTATCAAGAATGTTTATGAAGCTTTTTTAATTTCTATCTTAATGTTGTCGCACCGAGTGACTACCAATACAAGGTCAACTACTTCGTTAGTAATTTATACAACTTCTCAAACTTTTTTTCTTCTTAAAATTAAATGTAATGAAAAAAATATAAAAAAATAAAAAATAAAAAAAACACAAGCACAAATTATCAATTATCTCACAAAGCGTCTAGAGACTAGACTCTAGACCATATTAACGTCACAGAATGAGAGTATATAGATAAAATAAAACTTTGGATCACATAAATCCTCAAAAGGTCAGTAGATAATCGTAGGTATATCTTTATAATCGACAATTATTTATAATGGTTAACCCTAAGTATCTTAAATCCACAAAATGGGTTTGGGCTTATTTATTCTTTAATAAATTTGACTTACATTTTACTATAAAAAGCTGATTAGAAAGTCTGAATCTGAACGAAATAATGTTGTTTGTTTTTAGTTTTCTTGTTTTGAGTTAAAACTAGTAATTCAGTACCATTAGTGTAGAAATACATTTAAATGCCATTACCAAAGTTTTTTCATACAAGCACACTTTCACTTTTGTATTATTGATGACGAGAGCTTATGTTTTTTCATCTGTATTGCCATTTGTATTATTGATGACGAGAAGCTACTTTTCCAATACAAGAACACTTTCACTTTTGTGTTTGGCATATGTGATATAAACATTTTAGCCAAATGTGTTTAGAAATTTGGTTAAATTTCTCTTCGAACTTTCTTTAAAAAGCGGAATAACTTGAAAGGAAAGTATATCTTTTATATAATAAAGGAATTACATTATTTCAGAGTGATTTGTCAATTCATTTTTATTAAAAAAAACAATTGGGTAAATAGGAGTGCTCGATTTCGCCACATAAGCAAAACGTGTGATGTGATTGATTAATAAAAGTCAAAATTAAATTGATTTTGTTCAAACTTTAATAAATTGGTGGAGAAATTTGGTTGATAAAAAAAACACATAAAAATATAGGTGTCAAATTTGTGAAAACAAAAATTTTTTAAAAAATGAGGTGATTAATAAAACTTTAGTTGTTTAATTTTTAAAAATTATACAGAGTTAAGTGTAATATTATAAGTCATCATGTTTTCAATAATTTTGAATTATAAACAAATACCCCCTTATACTTTATACCCTTTATATTTTATATCTTAAAAAATACAATGTATATGTTGTTTTAAAATAATAACAACATATAAATTTACATAAGATTATAAGTACCAATTTTTTTACTATATACATTTAATAAGGACTCATTTATTTCATTTTTAAAAGTTTAACTTATATGGACACAAGTTTACATTATTTTAAATACGGCTTAATTACTGAAAACGGGAATATAATTATCAAATTGTGAGCACGGGTTACTTTGAATATAAAATAAATATACGCGATTGTACTTATAACAATGACTCAAGTAATTCTTATTTATTTATATAAGGATATCTAGAAAAATATTTTTTAAAAACTTTAAATAGTATACTTTAACTTTATCAACGCTCATTATGTGTTATTAAACTTGAATCATGTGTACAACATAATATCAATAGTGAAATTTAAATAACAACATCAACATCTTTGTGAGCTAAATAAAATTAAATTTTGAGTTACCTAACAGAATTTTTTACAAATATTTTACCAAATTCTAATGGATATTAATGCATAATGAAAAACTCGTGCAAAAGTATTAGTTGTACTTATATCACAATTTTCATAGGCAAATTCTTATATGTGTATATACTGTAAAATGTTAAAGTAAATTTGATTTCTGTGTAAAATTCGTGCGTGCACGAAACTTATAATTATATAATTATATGGAATTACCTTTAAAGACACAATATTCAGATAATACATAATAAAGTGTTTGTCAAAGCTCCATGCGCATACGGGTTTTATAACTAGTTATGAAACTTGTAAAAAAAAGTTGCGTTAAAGATAACAACAAAGTAGAAAAAGCCTAAAAGTTATTAAAAAGTTCCATTGCCGGAATCGAACCGGGTCTCTTGGGTGATATTTTGATTATGTTTGTAAGTTCAAAAATAACATGTCTTATCTTAATTACCATCAATTACTAATAATACTTATCAAAAGATTATAACATGTGACCAAGGCTAAATATAGATGTTCAATTAGACATAACAAAACTTTCTCATCGACATATTCAGAAAGAAATAAGACAGACGAATAGAATAAGAGCCGATTTTATCAAAGTCAGATGGTAACCAGTTGAGAGCGTTGTAACCCAAATGAATAAGGAAAGAACGAAAGATTGTCCAATCAAAGAGGCCACACTGTATAGTGTATTAAAAGCATGTCAAATTAGTGTATAGTGTATTAAAAATTTCTGCTTATTCGTTAACCGCGGTGTTATGAGTTGAGGCTAGCATTATGATTTTTGCTTTCTGTTTTCTAAAAGACTTATTTATAAGAAGCGATTCTACCAATGGAATTTTAGATTGCAAGAGTCATTTAGCTAATTGCTTTTGAACAATGTTTTTACTTTTTATAAAGGAAAAAAGCTATAAATTCATAACGTACTTTACAAAAAATCTCATTATGCTCTATCTACTTCACTTATTGTCATAATACATAACCGTTTTCATTTTATTCGTTTATTTTCTGTCCGTTTTTATCCTTTTTCGTAAATCGTCCATTTTTATCCGTTTTCATTTTAATCTGTCAGGATAAAAACAGATAAAAACAGTTTTTATTATCCACCTCAAAACGATTTTTATCCGCTTTTATCTGTTTTGATCCGGACATATTAAAATGAAAACGGATAAAAATAGACGATTTACGAAAACGGATAAAAACGGATAAAACCAGACAGAAAATAACCGATTAAAATGAAAATGGTTATGTATTATGACAATAAGTGAAGTAGATAGAACATAATGAGTTTTTTTTGTAAAGTACGTTATGAATTTACAGCTTTTTTCCTTTTATAAACAAGAACAATAAATATCAAGTTCATCTACTAAATGAGAATCACATATATCTCTGTAATTTATTACATGTTCCAAACATAACAAATATCTAGTCATGAACGAAGTATGTTTGCATTCTTATTCCTAAACATCATTATGACATTTAGCCTATATTCTTATCTTATTAACTATATATAATATGAAAAATTTTATTTGAATAATAATTAAAATTAATAATAAATAAAATAAAAAAAATAAAATAAAAAAATAAAAATAAAAATAAAAAAATTCCATTGCCGGGAATCGAAGCCGGGTCTCCGGGGTGAAAGGCAGATATCCTAACCGCTGGACGACAATGAATTATAGTTATTTTCTTTATGAAACTAATGATCAATAAGTTTAAACTCAAATAGACACTCATATGTACTTGTTTTTTGAATGTTCATATATACCCGAAACAAGTAGGGCAGAAAATGAAGATCAGCCTTCTCGCATCTTGAAGGTGTCCATGATCGATGGCAACATGTGGTTGATTTCCTTATCCCTAGATGTAAGGGAAGATCGTTTTGGAGTTTTGTAAGAAGACTTGTGTTTTTGACAATGATTTATTTCATATGGTAGGTGAGGAAAGAAACAAAAGGAATTTCCGCAACATGGATCATTTATTATAAAGGCACTTATACTATTCTTGGAGTTCATCAACAGAAAAGAAAAAAAAAACAAAAGGATAGATTAAGAGCAGACTTACCAATGTGAGGTTGTCAAAATTTGAGAGGGTTGTAAGTTTCCAAAAGCTACGCCTGGAACTAATATTATCCATCATCGCATTACATGAGAAAAAACTGTTCAGGTTTCAACTTTAATGAATAACGATTGAACGAAAATTGTCCAATTAACGATGCCACATTAGTTGCCTTTGAGAGCAAGATTAATGTACAAGTTTATTGCATTTGTACAATGTTTTAATATATAATACCAACAACTATATTAAGTTCATGTATTATCTCCTGTAACGCTCTATCCCCATCTCCTGTATATTTCCTAGCTCTTTCTTTGGTTTATTAATCAAATCCCTGTTATAACAAATAAATATGAGAATCATTTTTGTATATCTATAGCAATTTACTTAAAAATATATATATATTAAATCTGTTACCTCCAAACTATGTTGAAGCCATGAACGAACTATGTGCATTAGAGCAACATATATTAATTATGAACTTTGATTCTGAGGCTTGACATTAACAATTAATTAACACACTTCCAAATGATAAAAGTATTTTAAACTAGAAAAGATTCTTTTAAGATCAGAAGTTTGTAATGTTAATTAACAGAAAATGAAAGAGATATGGTGTTCATTTAATGGTGTGATTTTGTGCTTTTTGTTTCAACATTTGGTCAACTCTTTACAATCTAATGTGCTAACTGTATCAAGTTTCAATCCCACATCGGGCGATGAGAAGAATTTTGGGTTAGTTATATTTGTCGTGTACAAGCCACCCATAAGTTTGAGGTAAGTAAAATGTTGTTTTTTCTATTATATAAATTTTTTTGAATTGCAATTTTTATGTGTAAGACAGTAAGAGAACGCATGATGTAAAAGAATGATGCAACTATAGAGCTTATAGGCAGGTAGAAGTCACTACAAGAAAAACTGGATTTAGTGACAAAAGGAATATGGTCACTATCAGTATAAATTTCGTCACTAACACTGTTTAGTGACCGAATCCCGGGTGGTCACTTTTCGTCACTATAGCTCCGTCACTATTTTTATTAGAGACCAAAAATAAAAATCCGTCTCTAACCAATGACCATAATACGGTGGTCACTATATTTGTGACGATATATTCAGTCACTAATTTTGGTCACTAAGAAGTGAAGGTGGTCACTGAATTGAAAGATAGTGACCGATAATGATGGTCATGAAAGTGGTCACTGATTTATTAAAGATAACGGACCGTTAACTCACTGTTAACACCCAGTCAGTGACCTTGTGTGTGGTCACTTCATATATAGTTTAGAGACCAACTGGTGGTCACTCTTAAAAGCAAAAAGGTGGTCACTTATTCAAACATATTTACAAAACGATTTAGCAATTTCACAAAATATATACCTGCGTTAAAAATGAAACCTAAGGATTTTAACAACAAAGATATCAAATATCACTTATGATTGCATAACATAAAGATTCTTTTAACATATAATTTTTACAGTCATAATCTTTACAGTCATTGTTTGCAACCCACCGCCTCATTTGAGCCAATCCAACAGCCTGCCAATTCCCATTACATCCATTGATTGTGGCCAAAAAACTACAACCAATGAGCCTTTCACGAAGTTCTTTTTCACTCATTTCAAGAAGCTTAACCCATAGTTTTGGTTCTTCCTTGTCGGATTCACCGTTGGTGTTAGTCAGCTTCGCTTCGTTAAGCACAACATGCCTACTTATAAGGTTAATTAGATGCAACTGACGGGATGTTAAGTTTGAGAGACATCCATAGACTTGCTGCAAAACTATATCAAGAGAAGGGCCCCACTCAAATCCCAGATTTAAGATCAGCCACTTAACCAACATTTGCTCAACATAGTTAGGTTCAGATTTCTTGAAATCCGATAACGCTGATGTGATATCCCATACAACCAAAGGCTTCTTCAGATGTTCATACTGCTTTAAATACCATAATATGTTATGTCCCCAATTAACCAAATCCATGTTAGGAGAGCCAGGGAAATTTTCATCATCAGATTCTTGATCTTTTTGCAGCTTTTGCCCACCAATCCAGAAGAACTTGACAGCAGCCTTCAGTGACCTGAGTCATTAGCGATAATGAGAAAAAGATCGAAAACAATGATCACTTTTAGTAAGCAACATTCTCTTACTGGCTAAGTGTAAATCCAAAACTACCTTTTCACATTAAAAATCATTACAATTATTAAAGAGGATATTACACAATATTTGTCTAAGATTATGATAAAAGCGGAACTACCAGGTTTTATAAGTCTCACATTATTCCATTACAAACATGTGAACACAATGAAGAATTTGTCATGGAATTAGACTTACCTTGCTTGATACATTGGATTCAATAGATTCACATCAAAGGTTCGGACCTGCAAATTTTGAAAAAACTCTTGTTTAACAGTTTAACATAATATCAAGTCGTATCTTTTCTGGTAGCATACACAAACATGGTTAAGTTCAACATTCTCCACTTGGTAAAGTTTTATACTGATAATACTTATTTTCACTTTACTAGTCATTATAAGATAGGAATAAAATCGACTTTGGTTAACAACTAAACAAGATTTCTCTAATTTTTCAATTGAGGGTCATTTCAGAGATTCGGCTAATTATCAGATTCTTTCAACAAACCATGTCCTACGCACTGAGCACACATTGTCTTAATTTTAAGAAAACAAAGGTACTAGAAATATAGAAGACAAGACAGACAAATCATACATCGCTGGAGATCTTGGTGCCAAAAATATTCGGAGGTAAACGGACTTCAAGAATGGAATTTCTGTCTAAGATCCAGCTATGCAAAGTATTATCCTGTGAAAATGAGAAAAATAGAAACAGAGGCACATAAATTTGCTATGAATAACAATGCAGGCTGGAAAAAACGAGACTTTTTGTACAAAATGAACAGAGTCAACCTTTTCTATATAGCCATCTTTTCTTATTTTTATGTGATTGACGTCTCCATGACCAGCAAGAGCCAGAATGCAATTTATTAAGTAAACAGTTAGAATATTCTTAGCTAACCGGACATCTATCTAATTTGCCATCAATCATATTGGTGTCTCAAATCATACTATACCCAAGATCTCTTATGTTTCTGTATTGTTTTGTGAAGTATGTCTAGTTAATTGATCAATGTCTTGTTAGAGTCCACATTATCAAAAGAATTTTATTAGATTACATCAACCGAATTATTACTAAACGGGTAGCATCCAAAGAGCTATCCTATCACTTAAGTACAGACGCTCCCATGTTACTTAACTATCCAAAAACAAATTTTTATGAAAAACAAAACTAACACAAATGTGTATTTGAATGATTGTGAATAATTAACTTGGTTTACAGTTAAAATAATATAATATTTTATAAGTTAGATTGTCAAAATATGCACACATTTAGTAAGTACGAGATAGTAACGGACGAAATTCTTCATCACTATCAATCTCATAATCCAGGTCTGGATCCTTGACAAGAGGGCAACAACCTCTAACAAGCTCACTAAATAAAATCAAACACAACCATATCTAATCAGCGCCTCTAAAATGATTGAATAATTTAGCTATAACAAAAAAACTACACTAGCCACTACAGTCATATGACAGTTTATGTGATAACAGTAACATATAAGTAATAGACTTATAAAGATAGAATATCAATGTTTCTAGCTAACTGACATGAATGCCTTTTGCAGGTAGACGAAGAGAAATAAGTGGTATTGTAAAATATAAGTAAGATTGCCAACATCAGATAAACATTAGCTGTGGAGACCTCAAAATCATAATAAAGTATTACAAATATGATATCTCTAACTATAAACATTATTAGAAGTTCATGGTATAATAGTAATAATTAACCAAAAATGATTTAGTGCCTTGTAAACACACCTGTGTGTGTATCAGATGGCTCAAATTTTGTTTTCAAGTAGGTAAAGAATAATTATAAATATCATGATGTACCTTTTTCTGGGCCAATAACCATAAAATGCGGGTTTGTGGCTCTTATCAAACTGTATCAACTGCTTGCGCCGTCTCAACTTCTGACTACAGTGACCCAATCGATGCCAAGAATCCAAGTGTACCCTAAATATGACAAACACAGTTCATATCATTATTACTGCATACTAGTTATGCTAGATGTGCCAACTTTAACCCATTCACTCAATAATGGGTCAGCTGAAGCAAATTCACCCAAATTTATTAAAATATAAAATAGCCAACTTCAAGTCATACAAAAAAACTAACTTATTGCTGAAATAATACAACTTCTTTAATCATATCTGACACACTTGTTATTTACAAAATAACAAAAAAATGGACAATGTGTTTTGGGCCAATTAGTTTGAAACTTGTGAAGAGAGTTTTAGTCGACCAGTCCCAACCCAGACTAAAAATTACCCATTTTGAACCGTTACCAACCTACCCAACCCAATTTACAACCACTAATAATGACAAAGTGTAATAAAAGAAAAGAGCATACTTCCGTAAATCCGTGACATCAAATTCATCTTTTTGTGAAAGAGCATGGTCCATAGACTGAGTAACCGACTCAGGCACTTGCACTGCTTGCTTAGGTAAGATGTCGGTAACACATGTTTTAACTATGGGCTGGTTAACCTTCGTAGGTGATCTACTTTTGCTCTTTTTAAGGAATCTCTCCAGCACTGATGCTTGTTTTTGCAAAGCAAGTTGCTTTTTTTGTTCAGCTTCTTCCTTCTCTCGACGCCGCTGTTCTTTCTCCTCTTTCTCAGCTTCCTCTTGTTGCTTTTTCAACTGTTTTTTCATTTCAATCTCACGACGTTTTTCCTCCTTTTCTGCCTCTTCTTGCAACCACTTCTGCTCTTTTTCCTGCAGTGCAGTGCATATGTCAAAAGAACAAATATCATACTGCAATAACAGATTATGAGTGATCTGCCACTAACAAGAGAACTTCATCTTCTCTTCTTTTAAATAAAATATAGATTTTTTCCAAAGTATTTGAATGGGTTAAAGTTGGCACAATCACTATTCACTAGAAAATAATCTGCAGATGTTTGTGGCAACCAGCATTTGCAAACTATGATGCATATCACCAGTTGTTAGCTTTATTGTTGTCTGCTTAAAACCAACCCATTGCACTTCACAATCATGGAGTACATATTTAGCCGACAAGAAAATACATAGATGAGTATAACTGTTAATCAAATCGGTCAACATGAACGTTTCTAACTACTCAAATATGATTACCACTTAAAAATTATACAATCATTAGTCACAACAGAGAACATACCGCATAAAAGGCACCTGGTCCTTCAACTGGATTCTTCCCACCATAGTCATGCACAAAACTGATTAATAGAAACACATCATATAGAAAAGATAAAAAGGGAATTGATGGTACCAAAACAGAATTAATAGCACCGCTGTAGTACTGACTAATGGTCTTCAGCCAGCCTACATAGTAGAATAGAGAAAGACAGCTGCCCCTTGTCTCGGCTTATGTAAAATTATATAGCCCAAATAAGCATAATTGTGCAAATTTAACATTTACCATAAAAGTCATACTATGTAATTTTTTTCCCCTTTCTAGTGAACATAATGGGGTAAAGCTAGCGTAAACCAATGTCTATGTATCATACCGGCTATCTTAATTTTCTAATAATCACAATGCAGGAAAGGCAATTGACTATCATTCTGAAATAACAAATAATAACAAGATTAAGAAGACCAATAGAAAATATAATCTCAGAAGAGCCAGTTGTGTTTGTTTCTCATGTCCTGATTGTCTTCCCTCTTTGAGACATCTAGCTGTTGAGAAACATTCAAAAGGTACCAAACACCAGCTGTTAATGATCAACTAGGATCACATCATGTACAATATCACAAACCAACCCCAACCTTCTTCTTATACTCAAAATCAATAATAATATAGTTGTTCATTCTAGAGGATACAGCAAAAAGTATGATATATTGACTAACTGAGAAAGAAAAAAAGCAATCAGGTGTTCTTATACACTTATCAAAATGCTGAATCTCCTTCCCAAACATAAACAGAAGATAACCATTATTTTCACAAAGCACACACAACAAATACTGTATATAACTAACAATTACTTTCTAACCAAAACTACATTCATCTTCTGACAGATACCCTTATGAAAGACACGTATGCAGTCACCCAAAAATTGTTATTAATTATCTTACAACTTGCTGGACTTTAATTGAGATGTGACTTCTTTTTTTTAGTATAGATTCAACAAAATCACGTTAGCCATTTTTCTTTAAGGTGGTATGAGAAGATGGAGGTGGCGCGGTTGTGGTGAGCGACGGCAGGCGTGGTGGTGAGCGACGGCGGGCGTGGTGGTGAGAGACGATGGTGCGTAGTGAGAAGATGGTAGCGTTTGTTTGTTTGATGCGTTTTTTTATTAAAGTGAGAAGATGGTAGCGTTTGTGTATTTAAGTTTAAATTTAATCACAAATGTTTTTAAGTGTAAATTTAATTAAATGTAAATACTTATTAACTTATTTAAATGTAAATTTAATTTTATTAAAGTTATTTAGATAAAAGAAAAAAAGTACATAATATAACAAAATTTTACGAATAATCAGTATGTCTTAAATTGTCAGTGTATTTATATCATATTAAAAAAGATATATAACTTTAGTATATAATATTTATGCATTGTCGTTTTTTAGTTGGCTTTTAAATTGAACAAGTTTAAATGTACTTTTTTTATTTAAAATTTTCGTAATATTTTATATTGGAAAAGATACATGATCTTGGTATATATCTGATGCATTCATTTTTTTTTAATTATTCACCTTGCAGATATTTAAAAAAATCTCGATTTTACTAACTTGTAAAATTCATAATTTAATAACCACTGTTTTTGTCTCAATATTTTATAAATCAATGACCACCACGGCAATTTGTTGAAACCTAGTACCTAATATTTGGTCTTTAAAATTTAGGGGTTAGGTTTATGTGAATTTTCGTCTCAATATTTTATAAATCATGACCACCAACCTAGTCTCTAATTTGAAAAGCTAGTGACCATTTGATCTTTTAAAATTTAGGTTAGGGTTTGTAGACAGCGTTTTCGTCTCAATATTTTATAAATCATGACCACCAACGGCTCTAATTTGAAAATCTAGTGACTACTAATATTTGGTCTTTAAATTTCGGGGTTAAGGTTAAAGTTTAGGGGTTAGGGTTTTAGTTTAGGGGTTAGGATTTATGTGACCATTGTTTTAGATCCGATATTTTATAAATCAGTATTGGCCTCCTACTTAGATCTACTGAAACCCTGATATTTTTTGTCTTTAAACTTTAAATACCTTTTTCGATAGTGACCACCACTTTTGGTAACTTGCTATTTCATTGAAAAATGTTAGATTTATGGTTTTAGGACTATGTGACCATTATTTGTCGTCACTAATACTTGTCGTTGTGACAAGTTAGTGACCACATTTTGTAACGGTCACTAATTATGTGGCAATGACGAAAATGGTGGCGACAATTATATTGGTGACTAAACTATGATAATAGAGACCAAAGAGTGAGTGGTCACAAAATAATTGGTCACTAAAGCCACTTTTTCTTGTAGTGAGTCATCGGTAGAAGTCTATGGTTGTTTTGAAATGTCGTATATTGTGCTTTATTTTTGTGGTCGGTTTTCGTTTGTTTTGATTATTATGATCATGGCATGTCATGGTTCACAGAGCTAGTAGTATAGTAATGTATTTGTTTTTCGTATTCTGAGAATATTCCATAACCTTTCTACATAAACGGTTCATTATATATGAAAAGCTTTTGAGTGTTAGTAAAATGAGAATATTCAAGTATCGTGTGTGACTCCAAATATGTTGTAGTTTTCGTGACTTTCATTGTATCGGTGGTCCATAATATAATGTTGTCTTTTGAGTTAGATTAGTGACAACATGTCATTCCTTGAGGTTGGAAGTTTGGTGATTAAGCACTTTTGAAATGATATCAAAAGCTTTGCGAGAGAAGACTTCTTTTCGGTAAAAAAAAATGTAATGCTTGATCTAAAACAAAAATTAAAAATTATTTTTTACATACCCAAAAGTTACTTCAAAATTAGAACTACATATAGATTCTAATGCGGTTCTTGATCGAGTTTTATCTTTGAAGTTACTTATATAATCATTGACGCAGACATGTGTACTTGTTTCAAGACCCACGCTTGATTAGAAAGTTTGATTGAACTAAGAGTGTGATCGTGATTAGAATTAGGAAGTGGTGATATGATGGTGGTGGCTGGTGACGGTGACGATGAAGGCGGTGTGACTATTATGAGTGAACGTTAATTAATAGAAAGTGAATGACAGATGATTTGATAAATGATTGAATATGTTTGCATTATACAATCTAAGGTGTTATATGTCTTTCGAGCTAACTTCGTAAAGTTTACTTGTATCAATTTTTTGTTCCGGGTGACGGTAAGATTTTTCACTTAATTATATAGTGTGGCGTTTTTAGCATTCATAGTTATATTTGATATTATGTTGGTGGTTGGCTTGGTTTCCAAGAGGTAGATGTAAGATATCCTCGAGAAATCTGAACGAATCATTAATTTATGTCGAGAACTTAACTTTTTTTTTAAAGACAAACAAATTATTTACACGTTCTAATCGCTTAACATTTTTTTAAAGTGAAACAAATTAAATAAATCATACATAATTAGTAAAAGCAGCAGCTTATTTGCATTATTATTTTGTATTAGTTCTAGTTCATTTAGGTTTTGGTAGATGGTTGATTTGGTTGAACGAGGTGATGGTTGTCACTAACGAAATGATTATGAATGAATTTGATTAGTAAAGAGGAGATGATTTGCTACATGATTATGGTTTTAAACAAAATTTACTCTCGATTAAATACTATTATGGGATATTAAAAGCTTAAACAAGTACTCAAAACTCCAATAAGAAACTAGCGCTAACTTGAGGATGCTCTAAATCTTCTATGACCTGTCAATATGTTCCACATGAACTGACTATTGAGCATGCAAGATATGACACACAAAACATACACTACCACCATATACACCGTAAATTAAGTTACACCCATATATCATAAATTAAATGAACCCGCTTCTCAATTTTGCAAGTTTCAAATACTCCTACCGGATCACGTATAATCTGAAAATACAAAGAAAAAAAATGAAATAAAACTGGTTTTACCAATATGAGATTGTCACAAACTCACAAGTTGAGAGGATTTTAGACTTTCAAGAGCTTAACTTCTAGCTTAGAGTGAACGAAAGATTGTGTAACTCAAAATGACACCATCATTTTGAGTTGGAGAGCAACATTTTAGCCATATAGATCTCGACATCAAAGCCACAAGTTGGTGTTACAATGGTCTGATCGATCATTCCACTTAACCCAAACAAAATAGTTGAGAAAATGCGATCTAAGAAATTGTAAAAAAGCTTCTCACTAAAGATAAAAACGTTATTTTGCCGAGAATCGAATCCAGGCCTCCCGAGAGAAAGCCAGATATATATCCTAAACTTGAAACAAAAGCCCACTATGGTATACTAACACTTGAATCTCTTCATGAAACGCAGGACAAACTTGTTTTCAAAATGTTCTTCCCGAAACATGTATGGCTGAAAATGAAGACCTTCTCGCATCTTAAAGGTATACATGATCAGTGGCAACAGGCCGGTAGTTGATTTCCTTGTACGTCTCTAGATATATGTAAGGGAAGATCGTTATGGAGCTTTGTTAGAAGACTTGTGTTTTCGACAACACAGATCGTTGTCAAGAGTAGCTTTGCATGCATGCATATTTTTGAAGTGGTCCAATGAAACTTATGTCTTTAAAGTTTAAAAGAATACAACAGGTGAAAAGAATGTTTCAGCAATATATAGGGTTTATATGCAGGTACAAGAAATCGAGCAGGTATACTTGTTTCGAAATGTCGTTGTATTGTGTTATTTTTGGGTAAAGGTTTTTCCTCTTAAATTTTCGAAAAACATTTGTCGTTGTATAATTTTTGGCATGTCGGTTTTGGTTATATATTATGATCATGGCATGTCATGGTTCATCGAGCCAATAGTATTGTAGTTGTTTCTTGTGTTACTTAGAGACTATTCCATAACCTTTGTACGCACATAATCGATTCATTATATATAAAAGCTTGGGCTGTTTAGAAAAGTATAAATTCAAGTTCACTATCGCCGTCTCACTGAGCAAGCCACTAGAGTTATAGATTCTAATGTAGTTCAACTTTATGCTAAAGTTACTTATATAATCAAGAAGCTACACATGGATACTTGTTTCAAGACCCTGTTGATTAAAAGTTTGCGATTGAACTGAGAGTTTGATTAGAATAATTTAAGTGAAATGACGAGTGATGATGACATAATGGTGATATGATGGTGGTGATGGAATAATTTTGGTGCCATGATTACGAGGGAATGCTAATTAACATAAAATGATTGATACATGATTTATTATTACATTATACGATCTAAGGGGGTGATAAATGGCTATTTAACGGAACAAATCAAAGATGCTGAATAATTAAAAGGTACTGAGTGAACAAGATTTGTGTAAAAAAACATGTTTGATGAATATTTTGAATATCCTCCTGAATAAAATACAATTACGATTTTAACCTCGAATGTTGCTTAGTAATAAATAAAAAACTTTGTATAAATGATTATTATCTACTGAACTTATAGTGTGAAAAACGTATTTAAATAAAACTGATTATTATAGATTAAAAATAATTTATCACAAAGTTATAAATATAAAACATATTTTATACACTAATAATCGTTGAACTTGAACTTCATATGCTTAAATAATATAAACAATTAATTAGTCCAATTCTATGTTATTTAATTATATATTAATATATGGTGTACTTTGATTGTACGTGCATTTGTTCTATGACCCCAAATATTATTTAAATTTTATATAAACAAGTAGTTGGGAGATGTGAAAGTGTAGATAGTTGGGTAAGTACTTGGCCCACTGAATCTTTTTGTGTACCCTTTCATGCAAAATCGCTCAGCACAAAATTTAACATTCAGTGGCCATATTTTAATTCATCAAACACGCTGACTGAATCATTTTTAGAGAATCAGTGCTTAATAAGCGCATTCAGAGGCAATCAAATACACCCTAAGTAAGGGTGCAAATGAAGACCTCTTCATCTTGAAGGTGAACATGATCAGTATGGAGCTTTGCTAGAAGACTTGTGTTTTCGGCAACTTAAAATGGATCGAAGACTCGTAGTCGGAGTAACTTTACGCATGCAGATTTTTGAAGTGGTCCGACGAAACTTATGTCTTTAAAGTTTAAAAGAACTCATCGGGATAAAACCCTTTTACCCAAAAAAAGAACTCATCAGGCAAAAAGAATATTTTAGCAATAGGGTTTATATGCAAGTAAAAGAGATCCAGCATGTCTATACGTACTTGTTTCAAAATGTCATTGTATTGTATTTTTTATGTTTGGCGAGTCGGTTTTTGTGTTTTGTTATTATGGTCATGGCATGTCATGTAACATAGAGCAAGTAGTAGTGTATTTGTTTCTTGCGTTACATATATGGAGACTATTCCATAACCTTTGTACGTACAAAAACGATTCGTTATATATAAAAAGCTTCGCCGATGTGTTAGAAAAGTATAAATTTCAAGTTCACTATCTCCCTCACATTTAGCGAACCACTAGAGTTATAGATTTTAAGGTAGTTGTTCAATTTTATGCTAAAGTTACTTATATGATCATTGACGGTACACATGTTTACTTGTTTCAAGGCTCATTGTTGATTAGAAAGTTTAGATTTAAGAAGTGACGAATGTGTTTAGTCATTTAATCTAATGAATATGTGTGAATTGACGGTGGCAGTATCGATGGTAGAATTGGTGATATGATGGTGGTGACAGAATAAGGCCAGTACGATGATCACTAGGGAATTTTAATTAACAGAAAATGAACGATTTGATACATCATACATGATTAATTATGTTTGCATTATACAATCTAAGGTGTTATTATATGTATATAGAACTTTTGTAAAAGTTTACTTGTATCAATTATCTGTTCCCACATTGGGTGAAAGAAAGGTTTTCCACTTAGTTATATAATGTGCCATGTAAGATATTGACAAGTAGAGATTTGATCTTATGTTTGTGGCTGGCTTAGCTTACAGGAGTTAGTTATATAAGATAACACTTGTTTTCTGAGATAGCATTAATCTATATCGGTTGTCAACTTTTTCCATATTTTTAAGAAATGTTAGGAATTATGGTAA